>OX155903.1:33414860-33942527 GCA_944588485.1 Phosphuga atrata
CAGACAAGACTAGACAGACAAGACTAGACAGACAAGACTAGACAGACAAGACTAGACAGACAAGACTAGACAGACAAGACTAGACAGACAAGACTAGACAGACAAGACTAGACAGACAAGACTAGACAGACAAGACTAGACAGACAAGACTAGACAGACAAGACTAGACAGACAAGACTAGACAGACAAGACTAGACAGACAAGACTAGACAGACAAGACTAGACAGACAAGACTAGACAGACAAGACTAGACAGACAAGACTAGACAGACAAGACTAGACAGACAAGACTAGACAGACAAGACTAGACAGACAAGACTAGACAGACAAGACTAGACAGACAAGACTAGACAGACAAGACTAGACAGACAAGACTAGACAGACAAGACTAGACAGACAAGACTAGACAGACAAGACTAGACAGACAAGACTAGACAGACAAGACTAGACAGACAAGACTAGACAGACAAGACTAGACAGACAAGACTAGACAGACAAGACTAGACAGACAAGACTAGACAGACAAGACTAGACAGACAAGACTAGACAGACAAGACTAGACAGACAAGACTAGACAGACAAGACTAGACAGACAAGACTAGACAGACAAGACTAGACAGACAAGACTAGACAGACAAGACTAGACAGACAAGACTAGACAGACAAGACTAGACAGACAAGACTAGACAGACAAGACTAGACAGACAAGACTAGACAGACAAGACTAGACAGACAAGACTAGACAGACAAGACTAGACAGACAAGACTAGACAGACAAGACTAGACAGACAAGACTAGACAGACAAGACTAGACAGACAAGACTAGACAGACAAGACTAGACAGACAAGACTAGACAGACAAGACTAGACAGACAAGACTAGACAGACAAGACTAGACAGACAAGACTAGACAGACAAGACTAGACAGACAAGACTAGACAGACAAGACTAGACAGACAAGACTAGACAGACAAGACTAGACAGACAAGACTAGACAGACAAGACTAGACAGACAAGACTAGACAGACAAGACTAGACAGACAAGACTAGACAGACAAGACTAGACAGACAAGACTAGACAGACAAGACTAGACAGACAAGACTAGACAGACAAGACTAGACAGACAAGACTAGACAGACAAGACTAGACAGACAAGACTAGACAGACAAGACTAGACAGACAAGACTAGACAGACAAGACTAGACAGACAAGACTAGACAGACAAGACTAGACAGACAAGACTAGACAGACAAGACTAGACAGACAAGACTAGACAGACAAGACTAGACAGACAAGACTAGACAGACAAGACTAGACAGACAAGACTAGACAGACAAGACTAGACAGACAAGACTAGACAGACAAGACTAGACAGACAAGACTAGACAGACAAGACTAGACAGACAAGACTAGACAGACAAGACTAGACAGACAAGACTAGACAGACAAGACTAGACAGACAAGACTAGACAGACAAGACTAGACAGACAAGACTAGACAGACAAGACTAGACAGACAAGACTAGACAGACAAGACTAGACAGACAAGACTAGACAGACAAGACTAGACAGACAAGACTAGACAGACAAGACTAGACAGACAAGACTAGACAGACAAGACTAGACAGACAAGACTAGACAGACAAGACTAGACAGACAAGACTAGACAGACAAGACTAGACAGACAAGACTAGACAGACAAGACTAGACAGACAAGACTAGACAGACAAGACTAGACAGACAAGACTAGACAGACAAGACTAGACAGACAAGACTAGACAGACAAGACTAGACAGACAAGACTAGACAGACAAGACTAGACAGACAAGACTAGACAGACAAGACTAGACAGACAAGACTAGACAGACAAGACTAGACAGACAAGACTAGACAGACAAGACTAGACAGACAAGACTAGACAGACAAGACTAGACAGACAAGACTAGACAGACAAGACTAGACAGACAAGACTAGACAGACAAGACTAGACAGACAAGACTAGACAGACAAGACTAGACAGACAAGACTAGACAGACAAGACTAGACAGACAAGACTAGACAGACAAGACTAGACAGACAAGACTAGACAGACAAGACTAGACAGACAAGACTAGACAGACAAGACTAGACAGACAAGACTAGACAGACAAGACTAGACAGACAAGACTAGACAGACAAGACTAGACAGACAAGACTAGACAGACAAGACTAGACAGACAAGACTAGACAGACAAGACTAGACAGACAAGACTAGACAGACAAGACTAGACAGACAAGACTAGACAGACAAGACTAGACAGACAAGACTAGACAGACAAGACTAGACAGACAAGACTAGACAGACAAGACTAGACAGACAAGACTAGACAGACAAGACTAGACAGACAAGACTAGACAGACAAGACTAGACAGACTAGACAGACAAGACTAGACAGACAAGACTAGACAGACAAGACTAGACAGACAAGACTAGACAGACAAGACTAGACAGACAAGACTAGACAGACAAGACTAGACAGACAAGACTAGACAGACAAGACTAGACAGACAAGACTAGACAGACAAGACTAGACAGACAAGACTAGACAGACAAGACTAGACAGACAAGACTAGACAGACAAGACTAGACAGACAAGACTAGACAGACAAGACTAGACAGACAAGACTAGACAGACAAGACTAGACAGACAAGACTAGACAGACAAGACTAGACAGACAAGACTAGACAGACAAGACTAGACAGACAAGACTAGACAGACAAGACTAGACAGACAAGACTAGACAGACAAGACTAGACAGACAAGACTAGACAGACAAGACTAGACAGACAAGACTAGACAGACAAGACTAGACAGACAAGACTAGACAGACAAGACTAGACAGACAAGACTAGACAGACAAGACTAGACAGACAAGACTAGACAGACAAGACTAGACAGACAAGACTAGACAGACAAGACTAGACAGACAAGACTAGACAGACAAGACTAGACAGACAAGACTAGACAGACAAGACTAGACAGACAAGACTAGACAGACAAGACTAGACAGACAAGACTAGACAGACAAGACTAGACAGACAAGACTAGACAGACAAGACTAGACAGACAAGACTAGACAGACAAGACTAGACAGACAAGACTAGACAGACAAGACTAGACAGACAAGACTAGACAGACAAGACTAGACAGACAAGACTAGACAGACAAGACTAGACAGACAAGACTAGACAGACAAGACTAGACAGACAAGACTAGACAGACAAGACTAGACAGACAAGACTAGACAGACAAGACTAGACAGACAAGACTAGACAGACAAGACTAGACAGACAAGACTAGACAGACAAGACTAGACAGACAAGACTAGACAGACAAGACTAGACAGACAAGACTAGACAGACAAGACTAGACAGACAAGACTAGACAGACAAGACTAGACAGACAAGACTAGACAGACAAGACTAGACAGACAAGACTAGACAGACAAGACTAGACAGACAAGACTAGACAGACAAGACTAGACAGACAAGACTAGACAGACAAGACTAGACAGACAAGACTAGACAGACAAGACTAGACAGACAAGACTAGACAGACAAGACTAGACAGACAAGACTAGACAGACAAGACTAGACAGACAAGACTAGACAGACAAGACTAGACAGACAAGACTAGACAGACAAGACTAGACAGACAAGACTAGACAGACAAGACTAGACAGACAAGACTAGACAGACAAGACTAGACAGACAAGACTAGACAGACAAGACTAGACAGACAAGACTAGACAGACAAGACTAGACAGACAAGACTAGACAGACAAGACTAGACAGACAAGACTAGACAGACAAGACTAGACAGACAAGACTAGACAGACAAGACTAGACAGACAAGACTAGACAGACAAGACTAGACAGACAAGACTAGACAGACAAGACTAGACAGACAAGACTAGACAGACAAGACTAGACAGACAAGACTAGACAGACAAGACTAGACAGACAAGACTAGACAGACAAGACTAGACAGACAAGACTAGACAGACAAGACTAGACAGACAAGACTAGACAGACAAGACTAGACAGACAAGACTAGACAGACAAGACTAGACAGACAAGACTAGACAGACAAGACTAGACAGACAAGACTAGACAGACAAGACTAGACAGACAAGACTAGACAGACAAGACTAGACAGACAAGACTAGACAGACAAGACTAGACAGACAAGACTAGACAGACAAGACTAGACAGACAAGACTAGACAGACAAGACTAGACAGACAAGACTAGACAGACAAGACTAGACAGACAAGACTAGACAGACAAGACTAGACAGACAAGACTAGACAGACAAGACTAGACAGACAAGACTAGACAGACAAGACTAGACAGACAAGACTAGACAGACAAGACTAGACAGACAAGACTAGACAGACAAGACTAGACAGACAAGACTAGACAGACAAGACTAGACAGACAAGACTAGACAGACAAGACTAGACAGACAAGACTAGACAGACAAGACTAGACAGACAAGACTAGACAGACAAGACTAGACAGACAAGACTAGACAGACAAGACTAGACAGACAAGACTAGACAGACAAGACTAGACAGACAAGACTAGACAGACAAGACTAGACAGACAAGACTAGACAGACAAGACTAGACAGACAAGACTAGACAGACAAGACTAGACAGACAAGACTAGACAGACAAGACTAGACAGACAAGACTAGACAGACAAGACTAGACAGACAAGACTAGACAGACAAGACTAGACAGACAAGACTAGACAGACAAGACTAGACAGACAAGACTAGACAGACAAGACTAGACAGACAAGACTAGACAGACAAGACTAGACAGACAAGACTAGACAGACAAGACTAGACAGACAAGACTAGACAGACAAGACTAGACAGACAAGACTAGACAGACAAGACTAGACAGACAAGACTAGACAGACAAGACTAGACAGACAAGACTAGACAGACAAGACTAGACAGACAAGACTAGACAGACAAGACTAGACAGACAAGACTAGACAGACAAGACTAGACAGACAAGACTAGACAGAGAAGACTAGACAGACAAGACTAGACAGACAAGACTAGACAGACAAGACTAGACAGACAAGACTAGACAGACAAGACTAGACAGACAAGACTAGACAGACAAGACTAGACAGACAAGACTAGACAGACAAGACTAGACAGACAAGACTAGACAGACAATACTAGACAGACAAGACTAGACAGACAAGACTAGACAGACAAGACTAGACAGACAAGACTAGACAGACAAGACTAGACAGACAAGACTTGACAGACAAGACTAGACAGACAAGACTAGACAGACAAGACTAGACAGACAAGACTAGACAGACAAGACTAGGCAGACAAGACTAGACAGACAAGACTAGACAGACAAGACTAGACAGATAAGGCTAGATAGACAAGACTAGATAAGCTAGAGTAAAAGAAAAATGATAATCAACTATCATTCCATATAAAACCGACATCAACGCCCAGTCCAGTTTGCTTTGTAATCTGAAATCAGATCAAAGCGAACACGAACCGACCAGTAGAGGAAAAAAAATGTGCAGTTACGTAACGATTTGGTAGTGAAACACATTTTTTTTTTCTGTAGATAAATGAAAAAAAGTGGACTTGTTTCACACGGTAAAGCTCCAATTCCGTTCGACTGATTTACGTTGAATTCTAAATGAACGCGTGTGGGGAAACCGGAGCGATTTATAAATATTATTTCTCGAGTCATAGGAATTTTAATAAAAGCCGTTTAAGGCGAATAGGGCCGCACTATTTTATGATTTTTTGCCTTTTTTTGTTAGTCGTTATTACTTCTCTCAGCTGAATAAATGTATTAAAACTGACTTTTACTTTCGAACGGAGCCGGTCTTGCCAATTTATATTGTCCCATTCTTCGGCAGAGCCCCCGAGCTAAAACACGAAAAATTCTAATTACCAATCGCATAATCCAATCTATTACTAAATTAGATAATAATGGAATGTAAAATAATTAAATAAACTCAAGTCTATTTACATTTTAATTTCGTTGTTGGTTCCGTGTTTTGTTTCCTCGAAAGCAAGATTTAAGGAATAACAATGAAGTTTTGAGTGATTAAATTAAAGTGAACTAACACTTACAATATACTAGCCTAGATAATTAGTAGATTGCCGGTCAATTTAATTGACTGGCAGTGATTGCCGGTTAACAACCGGCACGCGGAGGACACTTAAGATGACTGCCCTATAGACATTTAATTGTTTCTTTTTAATGTAACCTAGCGATGTTGAATACTTTCGAGCGTTTCCTAACTTATGTGGTAATACATCCAAAAGTGGCATTTATCGTACTAAAAAACTTGCGCCAACATAGTACTTTTAATGCATGAGTAATAAAAAATGCTTTTAATTCTGCAGCCTGGGGAAAGATTATGGAAAAGCTAACTCACAGAAAATTTACTCCATACCTGTTGAGGCTAGTGCGCAGCTACCTTTCAAATAGGATAATTCAGATGGAATCGGGCAATGAGCTCGTCGAATGCGAAGTAAATAGTGGTGTTCTATAGGGCTCTGTGGCACATACTATCAGCCGGCGTGTTAAGGCTCATTTTCCCCGCTGGGGTGGAAATAGTAGGATTCGCCGATGACCTAGCTATAATTATTTATTTATTTAGCATATGTTTCGATATCCAGGAGATCGTGAGATAGTCTGGATTACATTTTGTATTAGCTCTTTGGCGTTACCTAGGGTGCGCCATGTGGAGACGAGCTAAGTTTGCACCCCCTAGCTAGCTATAGTTGCAACAGGGAAAACTGAAGAAAAGCTAATTAGAAAGGCACCCATTGCCATATAGCAAGTCGATGAATGGCTAGAGCGGAAAAACTTTAAGCTGGCTTCAGAAAAACTCAACCTAAACCTCAAACTAAAAACAGAAGCCATACTTCTTACTGGCATCAGGAAAATAGGATTTATAAAATTTAAAATAAAAAAAGTTACTAATCATCCGAAACAAGCATCATGCCTAGATACATGACTATTGAAGCTATCTTTCAAAGCACACCTACAGAAAACCGCAGAAAAAGCCATAAAAATTACTTCGGCCCAAGGAAATCTATTGCCTAACACCGGCGCCGGCGGCCCGAAATGCAGTAAAAGAAATCTGCTTTGCTCTGTGGTTCACTCGACCATTCTTTATGGAGCTCCGGTTTGGGCTATAGCCATAAAAAATGCGTACATGAAACAGATGCCCGCCTCTATACAGAGAAAAGTGGCCAGAATCAGAAAAATATAAAATATCAGAATATGCAGTGGATACAGGACTACCTCCAGGGAAGCTGTGTTGGTGATTGCTGACATTGCCACGATAGAGTGCAAAATCCTTCAGAAAGTTCAATTATACAAGACAAGGAACTGGGCAATCAGGGCAGATAGCAAAAAATAGCAAAAAACCAAATGCTTGAAGAGTGACAAGAGTCATGGAGCGTGTCCAAAATAGGATATTGGACAAGGCTATTGATACCAAAACTGAAATCCTGGGTAACACGAAACCATTGTTGTGAGGCTGCCACCAATGTTGTGGGGCTGCCACAAATTTTGTAAAAGCGGTTATGGTGTGAATGGTGTGGTTCAATGTTGAGAGGGAAGGACCGCTGGCCAACAATTCTTCGGACTCTGAGATATATCTACATATCTCGGGATCTTGTAATGTAATGTTCACCGGGATTCGCAAGGCACGTAGTTTGTCGAATAATAGTCGAGTTGGTTTTAACAACAAAATAACTTAAGACTTAACAACTTATAGCTTACCACTCTACTCTCTTTTCTCTTACTTCTTACTGACAACTGGAGAATGGTATTTATACCATTCCTAGTATAATATATATGTAAGATATATGTAAGAAAAAATAAGGAGGAGATTGAATTTTCTTGGCTCCTCCCATGAACAATCGAGGCTTAAATTCTCTAAATCCCTGAAAATGTCTGGTCCTCTGGTTAATCTCTATAGGAAGGTTTTAATAGGCCTTCGCACGTTTTCTAAAATAAACACCCTTAGTTTCTGGACAAACTATAAAACTTTAAAACAATTCTATTTATCCAAAACGTGGAACAAAGGGCACGTTTTGGAATGTGTGCTAATGGCACAGATGTCCAGTCCTGGTTTTTATTACAACACCATGGATAGGTCACTTACTATCTGGGAGTATCTACATAACTTTGGCAGGTATCTACATAGCCAGCATTTTCCGACAAGTGACGCAATGTGTGAGTACTGCAGCGACGTGAAAATTATCGACAATTGCGTGAATTCGACAAAGGTCGCATTATTGGCTTGCGTGAAGATGGTTTTTCATCCTGAGAAATTGCTAATCCTCTTAACCGTAACCAATCTGTAGTACGGTGTTATCAAGCATTATAGGTATACAGAAGGTCAAAAACGTCGTAGAAGAGGAAGTGGAAGGTCAAGACAGACAATTGTGGTTCAGGACCGCCATCTCCAATTCATGGCATTAAGAAAACGATTCTCGAGTAAAAGATCAATGGTTTGGAAACAATGGACAACCTGTAACCCTTCGAACAGTTTACCGATGAATTAGAGCTTCTGGCTTGCAGTCCCATCGACCACATGTTGTGCTCGCTGACGGCTCATCAACGACAGCAATGTTTGGAGTGGTATACCTTGCGATTGAATTGGGACGTGGAATGGCATAGAGTGGTCTTCACTGACGAAGCCCGATTCTGCTTGGGAATGCACGATGGTCGCATGAGGGTGAGACGTAGAAGTGGAGAACGTCGCCATGTGCAGTTTTCTTTTGAGTGGCATGTGCACACAGAGTGAGGGTTATGGTATGGTTCGTGGAAGCAGGTCTCAGTTGGAATTTATCCGAGGCAATACTAAAGCCCACTGATATGTTGATGAAGTGGTAGGACCCCACATTCTTCAATTTCTCCACGAGCTGGAAGACCCGATTTTCCAACAGGATAATGCCCGTCCCCATATTGCAAGGAATTCTATGGAGCGCTTCGAAGAGGTTAACGTCCATATCTTGCCGTGGCGACCCAGATCTTCCGACCTTTCGTCCCTCGAACATGTGTGGGACATGATGAGTAGAAGCAATTAGCCCATCCGCCACAGACACTAGAAGCTCTCCGACATGAACTACAGATGCAATACCTCATGGAGAAATCGACAGCCTGGTGGAATCCATGCTCAGAAATGTGCGGGGGTGTGAAACCCATTTCATTAATTACTACCTTTGACTAGTGAAACATTTCTGCCCAGGTTGGTCCAAAAATTCCTACCCATTCTTTGCGTAGCATTTTTTCCATTTTCAAAGCAAATTTTCTAACCTAACCTAACCTAATTTAACGTAATATTTAAAAAGACTATACAGACAAGACTAAACAGAATTGGACAAGCCAAACGAAATTTAATATAATTTATGTATCTATAAATTTAGAAAAATTGCTTTGATTCGAAAAACTAGGTGTGTTCAATATTCAGCACACTTTTCCCCAAAATAAAAAACATGATTAAGCATCGCGAACAAAAAAAGAACCTCGAATTTCTCAAAATTAATGACACACAAAACTAAACGCCGCACAACGAAAAATATTTTCATTCCAAATTAGATTAATATTTCCAGCGCAAATTATTGAAATTAATTTACGCAATTAAGATTAAATTATGGCCGTCCACATTTTTCCCGGCACAGTGTTTATTCATATTCGGTATTTGCCAGTTCTCTGCAGTTGCCATCAATTTCGTTTTCCTACCCACGTTTCAACGGAAATATTAAAACTCGCATTAAGAAGTGGGAGAATTCGATCATTCATATTCAAATAGAGCTATTTTATTAATGCATCACACTCGTTATTTTGATTACCTAATACAAAATAATACAAAATATATGTTATATTTTTACTTATTATACAGGGTGTTTCAAAAAGAATATACCGATTTCGCATGCATATATTTGTTAAACTTTAAGACATACGAATATGAAACTTTACACACATATTTACGAACCTCTCAAGTTCAGATTAAAGATGTGAAAAATGTCCTCCATCAGCGACACGAACAATATCACACCGATACTCAAATTCTTTCCATACTCGGATAAGCAAGTCCTTCGCAACTAATGTTATGGCTGTACGGATCCGGTTCTTCAACTCTTCCAGGTTCTGTGAGAGTAGTGGTACATACACGTTGTCTTTAACGAAACCCCACAGGAAGAAGTCACATGGTGTCAAATCCGGTGATTGTGGAGCCCAGCTGAGGCATGTTAAGTCGTCAGCTCCTTGAAGATTCACGCACTTGGTGACTCCGTTTTGTTGAAAAATGAAGTTGTCTTCGTGCAGCCTCGGAAACAACCAGTTTTGTAACATGGTGAGATAATGTTGACCGTTAACCATATTTCCATCAAAGAAGAATGGGCCGTAGACAGATGATCGGTATATCGCACAAAACACATTGACTTTGGGCGATTCTCGTAAATGTTTAATGATTGTATGTGGGTTCTGTAGGCTTCAAATTTCAACATTGTGTTTGTTTACCTGACCAATAACATAGAAAGTCGCTTTATTACTGAATACGATGCATTTTTCGAAAGGGTTATCATTGTCAATAACATCATGAATCTTCGTTACAAAATGCTAAACTTTGCGTTTGTCATTAGGATGCAGAGCTTTTAACAGGACGCGGAGCTTCTAGCGGCTATTAATATAAACTAGACTATGTATTCGTTTCTCCAATATGCGACCCGAGGCGTAGCGATCGATAGTTTGGACAAAATAATACTTTCTTCTTCTTCTTGTCCTGCGCATATCCATTAATGGATGTTCGCGACCACACGTCCCATTTCTATACGATCCCTAGGTGTGTGTATCAGACTTTCTACAGTTCGGAGTCCCGGCCATTCCTTCCTATTCAATTTTGCCTTCAATTATTAATTGCAGTATGTGGTACAGAATGTATGTGGTTTAGGCAGAAGTTCTGCATTATGTGATCCAGGTACGCAGTTTTCCTTCTTTTTATTGTAATTAATACTTCGCGGTCTTTGTTAATTCGTCTGAGCACTTCTTCGTTTGTGATTCTTGCTGTCCAGGGAATATTCAGTATTCTGAGGTACATCCACATCTCAAAAGCTTCAAGTTTGTTCATTGATGTTTTCACTGTCCGCCCTACCATACGGTAAAGGAGAATCGACCATATATAACACTAGACGAGACGCAGCTTGAGGTTGATAGCAAAGTCAGTGTTGGTGAAGACTTTATTTAACTTCGTAAATGCGCTACGTGCATTTTCAATTCTGCATTTTATTTCGATGTCCGATGTCCAATTGTCAGTGAGCCATGTACCCAGATATTTAAAATTGGTCAACCGCTCAATTGGTAACTCGTCAAATATTAATCTTTCATTCTTCGTTGCGTCTGGGTCTCTGCTAATTACCATAAACTTTATTTTCTCAGTGTTAATGTTCAATATCATTTGTTTACTATATATTCCTATGCTATTAATTAATTATTGTAGATCTGCTATGGTTTCGGCTATTAGTATTGTGTCGTCCGCATATCGAATGTCTTTTATCTAGTTTCCGTTAACCTTGATACCTTTTTCGATACTGCCAAGTGCTTCTTGGAATATTTTTTCTAGGTATAGGTTAAACAGGAGAGGCGATAGAACACACCCCTGTCTAACTTCTCTACAGATCTGTATTGGTTTGGTTAGTTCGTTGTCAATTTTAACATGTGCTGTTTGGTTCCAATAAAGGTTCTCAATACATCTGATCAGTAGGTTTTTAAGGATTTCGATAAGCTTGTGATGTTGTACGCGGTCAAATGCCTTCTCATAGTCTATGAAGCCTCCCTGATGGAATGCGCAAGCGATACCGGGGTGGCGCATAACTAAGCCAAGTGGAAGAAGAGGTTTAGTGGGTGTGAGCCCCACACACAGGCTGGCAGAGCTTCCCCCAAACCACAATAAAAACAAAAGAGTCTATGAAGCCTAGGTATATATTTTTCCTCTGGTTGTAACAGTTTTGTACGAGGACTTGTATTGCGGTTATTGCTTCCCTTGTGCCCAAGCCTTGCATGAACCCAAATTGAGTCTCAATCATTGTGTCTTCACATTTTCTGTAGAGTAATACTTTGTAAAATACAAATAATTCTTTGTAATACATTTATTCTTTTTGAAACAACCTGTATATCAAAAATACGCAGAATTTTATACAGAATACGCTAATATAAATCGGTATGCAATTTAGTTTACAGTAAATCAGGAAAGTTAAAAAAGTAAACAATTTCCATCCACAAAAAAATTGGGTGCATAGAAATGGGCTCACCATAAACTTTTTATTTATTTATTATTTAACCAGTAAAATTGTACATTAGTAAATTACATTATGAAATTACCCGTAAAATCCTGCAGAGGTAGGGGAGACAGGTGCTAGTTGTCACCAAAATTACATAAACCTGTATAATAGTCAAAATAAAACGGATTTATTTATTTAAAGTTTTTAATCGTAATGTTTGGTTCATCAGTCTTTATAATTCGACATAATACGAAGAAATCAACTAGCGATTACATATAAAATTTAGCGAATTCGAACTTAAGTCTAGTGTGACAACTAACCCCATATTAGGGGTAAGTTGTCACAGCAAGAGGTCCATGTTGTCAAAATGTATTGCTACTGCCACTCTCGTCCTCTGAAGCACAGTTTGGGCAGCAATAGAACAAAACTTTCTGGCCCCCACATTTTATATGAGCACAGAGTTTACATTTAGTACATTGTACCCACTCTTCGTTTGGTTTGCTGGCAGACCAAGGTTCCAAACAAATCAAACAAAGTACGTCTTCAGATTCATCCTCTTCGCTGCTGCTGATCGGTTGCTTTTTCTTTTTCCCTTAACTTTTTTTCTTTTTAGGTATCTTCGGCTTTATTTTTCTCATTTTCTGTTGTTCTGCCAATTCATTTCTTATTGGAGTATCAGTCAAGATGGCACTCTTCCTTTTTCTTTTGGTCAACACAGTTTTTTTTGGGGAGCTTTTGGAAATGGCCTTATGTCTTGAGGTGATAACAAAGGTACGGCAGTCACACTAGATGCATGAGGTTTCATATTGAAATCTGGAGAATTCCTTCCAACAGCTAGGGTTCCAAGGGAACGAGTCTGCGTGATAGTTCCAAGAGTTGGAGATGGCGTTTTTTGGACTGGTTCTGGTTGTGAAAATTCTTGGGTAGTGTTGTTGTCATTTACTTTTGACATGGTTAATTCTGGTCGATCTGTTTACATAAGATGGAGCAAAATCCAACTCTGTAAAAATATTGCGATTGAAGGGCCATATGCCACTCACTGTGAATCCAGACATAATGTTTTGAGGTGCTATGGCTTGTGGTAAACTGATTTTAACTATTGCAGGGATGTCATAGATCGTCATTGTCTTACCAGGGTGACTTTTAATCCAATTATCGCAGGCCGTGTTTACATATCTCTTTAGTGGCCCATAAACACTGCGGTCCAATGGCTGTAGCTTATGAGAGCACTGGGGCGGGAATGACAGGACTACAACTCCGTTTTCTTTGCAATAATCCAAAGTCTTGATGGATAGGTGAGAATCATGATTGTCTAATAGCAATAATAATGTACGCTCAACGCTGCAACGAGTTTGCCTGACAAAATGCAAAATGAAAGCATAAAACAGTCCTCATTCATCCATCCTGTCGGGTTTGCTCTACCGACCGGTCCCGTTGGTCCTATATTCAAACCCGTGTAGTGTGGGGCTCTCTGATCGAGTTCTTCGTGACCAGCATACTCACTAAACCCCCTCCTCTATCTCTACACTACACTCCACCCGGAACTGCGTGAGCATTACTTCAGGTGGTTGGTGGTGTTTGTACCAATTGTTTCCTTATTGTTATTTTTATTGTCCTTTACTCGTTTCGATTTCGTCTTTCGTCTTCTGTCGTATTAGTTATGTAGTCGTGTGATAAACCAATTTTCAGTCTTTTCGTCACATATCTAGTCATCCATGTTAGCTTCTTTGTGTTTCGTGTGATATTATAATCGCCTTCCATTCTCTCTCCATTTGTTCTTTTCCCAACATGATTTCGGTTATGTAAGCTTGTACTGCATCCCAGTTATGCTCACTTTCTAACATAACTTCCATGATGTTCTGTTCTTCTAGTTTTGTACCGCCTAGTGTCTCCGCGAGTCGAGTTCTTTCGTTCTCTGATTCTGTACACATGAAGATAGTGTGTTGTGCGTCGTCTGGGATATGACCGCAATAAAAACACTCCGCCGTGTCTATTTTTTTAAACCGTTCCAGGTATGCGTTGAAGCACCCATGACCAGTGAGTGCCTGTGTAAGATGGTAACTCATATGTCCGTGTGACCTTTCATACCATGCTGTTACGTTAGGGATAAGTCTGTATGTCCACCTGCCACTAGTGTCGTTATCCCATCTTGTCTGCCATTGGTCCATGAGTCTCTGACGTGCTCTCTCCTTAGCGGCTGCTCTTTCGTGTTTTACTTCTTTTTTCGCCCTGTGTTGTTGCATGTCTTCGTAGACTTCTTGTTTCTCGCGAATCAGTAAGTCTATTGGGGGTGTGCTTGCAAGTACCAGCGCCGCGGTCTCCGAAACCGTTCTGTAGGCAGAAATTACTCTTAGAGCACTTCTTCTCTGTACTCCTGTAAGTTGTTTTCTCGCTCCAATCTTTTTCGTTACGCCCGCCCATATTTCAGCCGCGTAGAGAATTTTTGAGTGTACCACATTGTTGAGAAGTTTCCGTTTCAATTCCCTCGGTCCTCCAATGTTCGGCATCAACCTTACCAGAGCTGTCACTGTAGACGCTGCCTTTTTCGATGTTTTGGCTAAATGGTCTGTGTATCTCAGACCGCTATCGAGTTGGACGCCAAGGTACCTCAATGATTTCGATAAAGGGATATTTTGCCCCTCCAGAACGAGTTTCGGTGGGGTGAATAGTCTCTTATCCGTGATAAGTATCGCTTCTGTTTTATGAACTGCCATTGTTAGACCCTGCTCTTTTAACCAATTATTTGCCCGCCGAAGGGTTTCGTTAGTTGCTAGTTCTAGTGTACTTATTTCCTTTGCAGTCACTACCACTGCGGCGTCATCTGCGAACCCAACTATTTGCGCTGTTCTAGGCAAGTCTAGGTTTAGCAAGCCATCGTACATAATGTTCCACAAGAATGGTGCCAAGACCGATCCTTGTGGGACACCCGCCGTTACCTCATACTCAACTTCACCTTCGTCCGTGTGGTATATCAACCGTCGGTTGCTCAAGTAGCTGCTTATCATCTTTCTCAAGTATTCTGGTGTCTGTCTTGATGCTAATGCCTTCATGATTACATCCCACCTTGCTGAATTAAAGGCGTTTTTAACGTCAAGGGTCACTAATGCACAATAACCTTTCGATTGCCGTGTTCCATTTTTGACCTTTTCTGTTGCTTTAATTGCTTCAGCAATAGCGTCCACGGTTTATCGACCTTTTCGAAAACCATACTGCCATTGGGATAGTCCTCCGTTGTTTTCGATATATGTCTCAAGTCTCCTAAGTATTAGTCTTTCAAAAAGTTTCCCTATGTTGTCCAGGAGGCATATCGGTCTGTATGACGATGGTTCTTCCAATGGTTTGTCCCCTTTTCTCAGTAAGACGAGTTTTTGTCTTTTCCATTGCGTAGCGAAAATTCCCTTTCGAAGACACGCATTGTAAGTTTCCAGCAACAACTCTGGCCACATTTCCACCATTTCTGTGATGATCTCATTTGGAATATTGTCTGGACCAGGTGCTTTCCCTGACAGTAATCGTTTCCTAGCCTCAAAGATCTCCTCTACGCTGAAAGGTGTTACGAGATTTTCAGTGGTTTGCCATTTTTCTGCCGGTCTTCGTTCGTGAACTGGAAATAGTGTGGTAACTATTTCTCTCATCCCTTGTGGGCACGATATCCCAGGTATCAGTTGTCTACTCATTAGTTTTTTCGTAGCAATTCGATATGGGAGGCCCCATGGGTCTTCATTTATGGATTGGCAAAGTTCGAGCCAGCATTTCTGCTTGCTATTTTTGATGGCCATGCGCAATTCCTTTCTCGCTTTTTTGAAATTCGCGTCTAGGTCCACTTCTTGTCCAGCCACCCTGTCTGTTGTGCTTTGCCGCCGTCTTCTGTGGCGTTGGGCGGACCTGCGTGCCGTAACGTACTTCTTCCTTAGATTATTGATTTCAGCGTTCCACCAGTAAACTGACTTTTTTCCATTTAAGGCAAATTTGCGCTTTGGCATCGAAGCATCACACGCTGTTGTAATGGTTTCGATCGCATATTCTACAAGTCCATCTACGTCACCTATCTCTGAGAGTCTTTGCAACTCTCCATGCATCTTGGCTATTTCCAGTGTCGCTCTTAACTGAGTTCTATCGAGTTTCTTCACCAGCCATCCGTTTCTGTTTCCATGTTCGATGGTAGTGTCTCTCTGTTGACTCTTTGGGTTCCTTTTCAGGCTAAATTCCAGATACTGGTGGTCGCTAAGGGTGGCGTCCTCTAGTACTCTCCACCTCTCCACCCTAGGCGCGATGCCTTCCGAAGTTATTGTAACGTCAATAACCGATACGGTATTTCCTCTTCGGAATGTAAAAGAGTTTCCCTCGTTAAGGATCACTAGGTCCAGCCTCGCTATCATTTCAGACAGAACTTCGCCTCTTCTATTCATTATTCTTGAGCCCCATTCTGGAGATTTGCAATTAAAATCACCTGCCACAAGAACTTCACTGTTCGCCGATCTCAGATTCTCTTCCAGCTCATCTATCTGTCTTAGGAAATCTTCGTGGTCAATATTTGGTGAGATATAGCAGCTATATACTCTTAACCCTTCGATATCGATCCATACAAAGTTGGATGTCTGCTTACTAACTTCCCTGATTCGTAGGTTCTGATTTAGCACGGCGATGGCTGCTCTACCTGTCTCATCCTGGAACCATGAGCCTGTATCCAGACATCTATATTGCTCGCTGATTATTAGCACATCCGTACATTTTTCCGCAGCAGTCTGTAGCATGAGATCCTGTGATTCGCGGCCTCTTCCTAAGTTTATCTGAAGAAACTTCGTCATTACTTCGTTTTCTTTAATACCTCCTGGAATGACTGACATCTTATACCGCCAAGGGTGTGTTTCGCGTCTCTTTTTTTTCATTACAGACTGCGCAGAAGGCTTCCTCTTTGCAATCTTTCGCAAAGTGGTCTTGCTTTCCACAAAGACGGCACGTTTTGGATCTGTTTGTTCCTTTGCAGTGTAGTTCCCTACATCCTCCACAATTCCCTCGATTATTTCTCTCAACAAACAACTCCCTCTCAACACATGCCCAAGTTATCTGTCCACTTTATTCTTAGTATTTTTTGTCCACATCCAAATCTCCATAGCCTCTATCCTTCTTTAAAATTGTCCATTTCTCACATGCGTACAACATAACACTCCATGCAAGATATTTGCTATCCTTTTTCTTAATTTTAGATCGTGCTTTCTGCACAACATCTTACTTTTCTTTAGGAAAGCTTCCTTGGCCATTCCTATTTGTGTTTTTATTTCTTTCCAGCTTCTCCAGTCATTCCTTACAGTGGTACCTAGATATTTATAGTTGTCCACCTGTTTCAACATTTCACCTTTCACAATCACTTGCATATCTTCACCTTCCCCGATCTTCATAACCTTCGTCTTTTTCTGATTTATCGCTAATCCATATCCCCGTTATATCTTCCCCCCTTATCCCTCCATATCCTCTAGTTGATTGACTAGTACCTTAAGATTTTCTGTACTTTCTGCGAACAGGAGTGTGTCATCAGCAAACCGTACGAATAAAACTCTCCTTCCTCTAGTATTTGCCCCTTTATTACCTTTACAACATTCCGACACCATGGATTCTGTGTAAATATTGAACAAGGTGGTGGATAAAACAAATCCCTGTCTCACATCCTGGCCCAGATCAAACCAATCCGTAATTATAAATAATAAGCAATACCTGCTGTCTCAAATACTACTGGCTCATCAACCTTCTATCCTTCCAGTTCACCCCTTTTTCCTTCAGAATATCCATTACTTTTTCCCACCGGACACAATCAAATACTTTTACCAGGTCGACAAAACACAAACTTAGATCTTTTCCTTTTTCAAAGTACCTTTCACCTATCGATCTTACACATCCAATTGCATCTCTTGTTACCATTCCTCTTCTAAATTCGAACTGCTCATCCGCCACGTTTTCTTCGATTATCCTCTTGAGCCTTTTATTTAACACTAGCAATCATATTTTCGCCTTATTTCCTACTAGACTGATGGTTCTGTGCTCATCGCACTTCTTTATGTCTATCTTTTTAGCCAGAAGTATCATGATCGTCTTCAGGAAGTCTTCTGGCCATACTCCTGATTCCTTGAGATTGTCTTTCCTGAAGACACCTCAATCAAACATAGACTCCAGCAGATTTTCTTTTCTTAACCCCGTGTTAATTTTATTTAGTTTTAATATAATTTAACGATTTATTGCTCAACAGTTTATATGACCAATGACAAAGCAAATATAAGATTAGTTACAACTAAACAATAATACATTAAAAAAAAAAAAATTTTTTTTTAAATACAAGCAAGGTAACACATGTTGGGCACATAGAACAATTAAACATAAATAAAAATAGAATCAATAAAATAGAAATAAAGAATCAACAAAAAAAAATACAAATAAGTAAGTAAACAATTAATATAAACATTTAACAGGGCATACAAATTCAAAACAAAATAGGATAATATACAAATGTATCCTGAGTAAGAGGATTAGAATAAAAGACTAGTCTGCTAGGTTTTTGAGGGCTTTAGTTTTAAATGCCGCGAAGGTCCCAAAAATGTCGCACTCTAGGCTAATTGAATTGTACAAAGAGCAAATCTTAAACAGTGGCGGAATCAAGGATATTGAACCGCTATATGGCGGGTTATAAAAAGAAACCGTTTGTCTACTCGCAACTCTGGGCACTAGGAAATTAAGATTGTTTATAATTTCAGGAGAGTCATTCACGCCATGAATGGCCTTATATAAAAAAACAAGACCCGCCAGAGAACGTCGAGACTTCAGTTGTAGAAACCCGAATTCACCGAGCAGCGATGAATGATCAATATGAAGCGGAGGAGAAACTCCGAATGTCTTAAACCATAGACATTTTAAAAATTTCCTATGAATAACTTCCAAAGCGACGGTATACTTTTTGAAGTAAGGATCCCAAATAATTGATCCATATTCTAAGATTGATCTTACATAAGTGTGGTAGAGCACCCTTAGCGCCAAATTATTGTTAAAACCCCGAGAATTTCGAATTATGAATCCTAGAGCTTTCGCGGCCTTGGACACAGATAAGAAAATATGTTGCACTAAAGAAAGATGACTGTCAAAAGTAATAATGAGGTCTTTGACTGTTTCAAAGCGATCAAGCTGGACATTAAATAAGGTATACCTGAATTTTTGCCGGCGCGAGTGGTGTAGTGGTGACGCTCGTGGCCTCATGTTAGAGCGCTAACTGACAGGTATAGAGGTCCGAGTTCTATCCCCAGCGCCGGCCGCATTTGTTCCAGAAGACAAATGTGTAAAATGGCTATTAGCGCAATTTACAATAACAACAGGTTTCTGGGCCTAAAGTGAATGTGAAACCCGGTATTCACATCGAACCAAACTTTAAAAAAAAAAAAAAAAAACCTGAATTTAAAGGGCTGCAGAAGCCGCGTAAAAGTGACAATTTTGCATTTGCTAAGATTAAGACCTAATTGATTGCCATCGCACCAATTTTAAAGAATTTTCAGGTTCGCTTGTAAAACCAAACAGTCATCGGGGTGCCTAATAGACATGAAAATATTAAGATCGTCAGCATAAAGAAAATGAGGTGCTGATAGAGACGAACTCAAGTCATTAATAAATATATTAAATAGCAAAGGCCCTAAGTTGGACCCTTGCGGAACAACGGAGGTGGCAACGAATTCTGTCGAGGCATATCCGCAATGAAAAACAAACTGCGACCGATTTGCGAGGTAAGAGGAGAATAAATCAATTAGGTTGGTTGCAAACCCAAAAGAGTGAAGCTTCTTAATAATAACTGCGTGATCTATAGAGTCAAATGCTTTAGAAAAATCAGTGTAAATGCAATCAACCTGACCCCTATTAGCATTAACTGGTGTTGTATATTGGGTAAAGACAACTAAGTTGGTGAGAGTTGATCGACCCTTCATGAAGCCATGTTGCTGTAAGGAGAGAAGATTTCTGATACTATGGAAGATTGATTTATAAATGATGGATTCAAAAACTTTGGAAAAATTGGAAAGAATTGATATGGGACGATAGTTACCGATTTCAGATAAGGAGCCAGCTTTATGTATAGGACAGATCTTTGTGGATTTCCAAATAGCTGGAAAGGTGCCTTCGTGCAGAATCAGGTTAAAAATTTTGGTAAGTAGTGGCGCAAAGATATGTGCACAGTCATGAATTAGAAAGGCAGGTGTTAAGTAAGCACCACTGGTCAAGTTACACTTCAACTGCTTGAGGGTTTTTAAGGGGTTTATAAATGCAGAGAACTAGGCAGTTACAAAGGCCAATCAAACAAGAGCAGGCCACTACATCAATAGTAGCACAAGCATTAGAGACAACTGAGATGTCAACAGGATTACATTCAGAAAAAGTATTGTTTGAGGCTATAAGAACTCCACCACCTTTGGAGAGTCCCGAGTTCATGAAGTCACGATCGGATCTGAAAATTGTGTATTGAGGTGGCATAAATTGAGGTGGCATAAATTCACTGTTCAGAACATTTGGGTGAAGCCAAGTTTCGTTGAGGCAAACGATATCGAAATCAAGGTCACACATAGCCGGGTATAAAATATCAAACTTCGTATTGAGGTCACGAACATTCTGATAGTAAAGGCGGAAATTGGACGACTTCAAGGCGGTGAACGAATTGTCCTGTATAAAAAAGGGGGATTATTACAGCTTTTACTAGTTGAATTGTCAGTTGAATTATCAGTAACATAGGGTGAAGGTCGAATAGGAACAGTATTGGGAAGCCTCTGATACCCACTTGACTTCTTGAAAACAAAGATCCTAATTTAAATATTAACAGGCCATAACTCTGGATTAAGGAATATACGTTTATCCTTCTCATTGACACCAACCTTAAAGGTACAGAATTTACTACTAGAGAGGAGGCACTTACAATCGCAGTCCAAGATATTAAATATTGTATTAATATATGTCGATGTTAATGTTGATATTAATATCAGTTGGGATTCCTTGGTTTAAGGTGCGAAGTTGCTCAGATGAAACCAAATACGTTTACTAGGAACTTCAGCACGCAGATCGTTTGAAAGTCCCGTTCCCAGAAGAATGGGTTCATGAGAGAATAAGCCAGAATCATACCTGGGACCGCTTGCAAAGCTTCTTTTGTGTTTGTCAACAACAGAACTTTCTCTGAGGGTTGGACTCTGAAGAAGTGTCTGGAGGGATGCCGGGAAGCAAGCTGGGAGGAGTTGCCGAGCTTCTTGTGTATTTGGGACTAACGGAACATCCTTGGAGGGTTGGACAAATATTGTTAGAGCTTACGTTTTTAGTATAGCTGGTTAATGCTGAAGAACTGACTGGAGGGATGCCGGGAGGCAAGCTGGGAGGGGTTCTGGAGCTTCTTTTGGGTTTCGGACTAACAGAACTTCCTTGGATGGTGGGACAAGTGTAGTAAGAGCCCACGTTATTAGTAATGCTGGCCGACTCTGAAGAACGGACTGGAAGGACGCCGGGAGATAAGTTTCTTGCGGATATCGAAGGATCAGAATTGGCAAAAGGTTTTGTAGATAAGACAAGATTCTTGAGCTCTATAAGTTCACTAAATATAGCTTTTTTGCTAGTGGTCAAATATGATTTAAAGACATCAACATCACTCGCTAGTAAAAGCTTAAGTTCACCAATATTTTGCTTAAGAGTGATGACTTCAATCTTCAGATCATTTATCTCCCCGGTTAGGTCGGACGGAACGGAGGAATTAAAAATCACGGAACCACTAGTTAAGCTTTCGATATGTTCTCCTTCCTTCATATATACAGATGTTTCTGTACCTTCTTCTCTCGTCCATCTTTGCTATCATTAACTGATTTACCCAAGGGTTTTTTGATCTTGTTCCTTTCTTATAACCAATCTTCTGTTCAGCTGTTTTTATTACTCCCATTTTAATTCGGTTCAACATCTTCCTCATCTTACTCATCTTGTAGTGGCTTAAGATTCATTATCTCTCCATACATAAACTTTCCTACCTCTTCTATTCCCATACTTTTTAACTTATCTAAGCCCCGTTTTCTTTCTTTTCGTGCTCGTGTCACCTTTTTAAGCCTAAGTCTGATTTCCGCCATAAGCAGAACATGATCACTGTATATATCCGCAGCAGGTAATCCACACGCTCGCTTCACTCCGTACGTCTGTATCTTCTGTATCTTTCTTCTAGTAGGATGAAATCAATTTGACTTCTGTAACGATCTCTGGACGATTTCCAAGTGTACTGTCTTACAGTTTATGGTTTTTAAACCATGTGTTGGTAACTATAATGTTTGTTTCTTTTAAGAAATCTACCAGCCTATCGCCTCTCTCATTTCTCTTTCCAATTCCGTACATGCCAACTATACCTCCTTCTCTTCCAGCTCCTACAACATACCCCCATTATGAGAACAGCCGCTTCCTACCTCCTGCATTCTTCTATATTTGAATGCACATCTTCTACCTCGTCCACATAGTCTGTAGTTGGAATGTATACTTGGATGACTAGTATATCCTTTGGCACCGCGTTCAGCTTTAAAGCTATCCCTCTATCACAGCTGTAAATCACTTTGGTTACACACCTGGAGAGTTCCTTATTATAAGCAATCATACTCCGCTTTTCCCCCTTTTCCTACCGCTGAAAAAAACTTTGCACCATTACAGCTTTCCTCACCCTGTCCTTCCAATCTTGCTCCACTTACACCAATCATATTCAGTCTGTTTTTATCATTTCTCTTGGTAGATTTTCAAGCTTTTGCTCTTTTAGTAGACTTCTGACATTACAAGTTCTTATTCTCAATTTACCTTCCTCATTTTCCTCTTGAATACATTCTTCGGACCTTCTTCACCCTGGAGATCTGAGTTGGGGGCTATTTTACCTCCGGATAATTTAGTATTCGAAGAAACATATTTGTTTCCACCTTTCCAGGCATTTTGTCGTGGGCTACCATGAGGTCCTTAATGGAGTAGTTTCTCCTTTGCTTCTTCATCCTGATGCCGTTGATTAAATGACAATGCTTGAAAACTTGAATACTTTTAATACATGATTTTTGACCCAAAAATTAAGTATTTCAAGACAGGAGTGCTGTCTATCCTCTACTCTTTTTAAAATTTACCTTGACCGATCCCTTAGAGAGTGGACAAGAAAGTGTGCACAAATGGGACTGAGAGTGGGAGATGACACGCTCTATAGTTTATACTTTGCTGACGATCAGGTTGTGATAGCAGAGGATGAAGACGATTTGGTGTATATGGTCAGAAAACTGAAAGAGGGATACGAAAAAGCTGGTCTATCGATGACCATGAGTAAATGCGAAACCTGGCAAGGGGCACAAACAACCCAGAATAATGTTCCTTTAGAAAACGAATTCATAAAAGGAGTACAAAAGTCCAAATACCTAGGGGTTGTATTTAACATAGAGGGCAATAGCAGGTATGAGATAACAGAAAGGAATAATAAAGGTAGAAAAATCATAGGAGCCCTAAATCCAATCCTCTGGGAAAGAATATAAGGAGAACAACAAAAAAGCGACTATATGAATGTATTATTCAAAGTGTAATAACGTATGGAGCAGAAGTATGGGATATAACAGAAACACTGAAGAGAAAACTACTTGCAACTGAAATGGATTTTTTAAGATGAAGCTGTGTCACGGAGAGATATAGTGAGAAACGAGAATATCACGAGAAATGAGAAATGAGAAATAGAATGGGCAGGGAAAAAATACTTCAGACGAAGTTGAGAAAAAACAACTGATTTGGTTTGGTCACACGAAAATAATGGATGAGAATAGATGGCCTAGGAAAGTGTTGGAATGGATACCACCGGAGAGGAGAAATAGAGGAAGGCCTAGAAGAAGCTGGAGGGATGGAATAGATGAAGCGATGGAAACAAGAAACCTAACCGAGGAACAATCTCTTGATAGGAGGATATGGAAACTGGGGACGGAGAAGCGGCGACAGCCGTAGAAATCCGTGTTAAAAAAAATCAAGTATTTAATTTTATTTATCAAAATTTCTATGTGATGTTTCCATATCATGTAGAAGTCAAAGACTATTCCTAAATATTTGCAGTATTCTACTATTTTTAGAATATAACTCTATTTGGCAATTAAAGTGTTTTGAAACGCTATCGATGTAGTTTCCAAATGTCATGTAGACAGTTTTTTTCAATATTTAGCTGCTAGCCAATCCGAGATTTTATCTAACAATAAGTAGGTATTCATCTTGATTTCAACATTACTCCAGGTATCATCGGTAGATATGGCAGTTGTGTCATCCGCATGTGATATTATTAAGTCATTAGACAAACTTTTTAAGAGAACATTGACGTATAGTATATAAACATAATGGCCCTTATATTGTTCCTTGCGGGGCACCTGTAGTTACATCTTCGTATTTACTTATACAACCTTCAAGTTTAACTCTTTGGCGTCTGTTTGTCAAGACACTTTTAATTAGTTTGTGTGCAATCCCCCTGATACGATAATTGTAGAGTTTTTCCAATAAAATTTTATTATATTTTGATTTCCGTGTCGAGTGCTTAGGCAAGATCCACGAATGTTATAGCTATTGGCTTACTGTTATTACTAATAAAAATAATTTTGTATATTTTTACAAATTTAAAATTATTAACTTAGATAAGAATTTGAACCACGAAATGTTCGCAAATTTTGTTTGTTTCATTTTGCAACAAAAATTATTACTCATATATTATTATTGTTATATAAGGTGGTTTTTTCGGGTTTTGTAATCTGGTTCGAGATCTGTTTGGACGATTAATCAAACGGACGCCTGGAACGCGATCACGCGATCTAGCCGAGATAGATTTTGAATTTTAAATTAAGATTTATTCTTTATTGTTTCACTGAAATGCTAATTAGACGGCTTAATTATTTCGAGTTTCTCAATGCGTGGTGAAAGAAAGACGAAACCAATAGAAATTGATTCTTATCGGTCCTTAAAATGAACATTAACTTATAAATATATTTATATCAAAACCAAAGGAACACCAAGCACAACAGGCTTTCTATAGTGTATAATAATTTCATAATTCCTCTAATTTTTTCTGACATATCCGATATGTATTTAGTTATATTTTGTTTCGGAAGAATACATTTATTTTGATTTTGAAAAACATTTTAGGAAACAATTTTACAAAATACTTCCAAATAACTATAAATCTTGTCAGTTTAGTCTTGCTTGTTTTGGCTTTACTGTCTAGTCCTGTCTGTCTAGTCTTGTCTAGTTATTCTTGTCTGTCTAGTCTTGTGTGTCTAGTCTTGTCTATCTAGTTTTGTCTGTCTAGTCTTGTCTGTCTAGTCGTGTCTGTCTAGTATTCTCTGTCTAGTTTTGACTGTCTAGTCTTGTTTGTCTAGTCTTGTCTGTTTAGTCTTGTCTGTCTAGTTTTGTCTGTCTAGTCTTGTCTGTCTAGTCTTGTCTGTCTAGTCTTGTCTGTCTAGTTTTGTCTGTCTAGTCTTATCCGTCTAGTCTTGTCTGTCTAGTCTTATCTGTCTAGTCTTGTCTTTTTTTGAAGGTTGAACATTTAAATATGGTGGTGGATAACAAATGTCGACCCTCTGCATCGCGCACATCTCGGAAGCGCTCCTCGCATTTCTTCGGGATGGCGTTGTATAGACCTATATTTGTTCTGCTTCTATTTTCTGCCGAGCCCTTTCGTCGCACACTTTCTGTGACATGATATTGTATATTATAGTATCCATCACTTGCCACTGTTCTTCGGACTCGAGCATGTATTGTACCATTGTTGCTGAATAAACTCTATTTTTAATTTTTACGCGCTCCGCATGCCACCTGTTGCACTCGAAGATTGTATGGGCAACCCCGTCCTCCTCCCCGCAGTATTCGCAGAGACTGTCTGTGGCTTTGCCAATTCTATGGAGGTAATCCCTATGGCACCCGTGGACACTAAGTACCTGGGTTGTAGATTGTAGATTGTTGATATGGTGGTGACGACTTGTACTGCGACCTTTATAGATCTATTGTACCCCACCCTCCTCCTCCAAGTGTTGGTGTACTTACCCATTTAGAGCGCCTCCTCTAATCCTGATTCCTTTAGGAATCTCAGGATCTGGGTGGGATTCAAGGCTTGCAGATCCTCTGTGTTCAAGCAGTGAGCCCCAAGGTACATCTGTCTCTTGCGGAGTAATGCTCCGCAGTCTTTGAACAGATGTATGGGGGTTTCCTCTGCTGAGCCACATAATCTGCATCCATCATCCTCCTCTAGGCCTAGGGCCTTGAGATGTTTCCTAAGTCTGCAGTGTCCCGTCAGGGCTCCTGTCAGAATTCTGAGCTTGTTCCTGCTTAGTTTCAGGCAAGCTTTAGTTCTCTTCTGGTTAAAAGATCCCAGCATCACTTTGGATTGCTTTAGCCCTGGAAGTTCTTCCCAGGTTTTCATCCATTTTCCTCTTATTTCTTCATCTAAACTTTTGCCGATGGTGTTCACGCTCATACCGCAAAAGGGTTCCGGACCTATAAAGGGGCTACTGGATCCCTTGTTTGTTAGGTGATCGGCTTCTTCGTTTCCGTCTATACCAGAGTGTCCTGGTACCCAGTATAGCGTTACTTTATTATCCCTGCCAAGCTTGTTCAGCTTCCCCACACAGTCCCATACCAGTTTGGATCTGATGGTGTATGAGCTAATGGCCTTGATGGCTGCTTGGCTATCTGACAGGATAGCAATTCGTTTTTTGCGGTAATTCCTGTCGAGGTTAAACTGTGCACATCTTTCGATTGCGTGTACCTCTGCTTGGAAGATACTTGAGGATGTTCCCATGGATTCGGAGTATCTGGTACGAGGTCAAAGCACTCTTGAACCAGTGACTTCCTTTGTCTTCGAACCATCTGTATACCACTTGATCGCATTTTGCTCTATGTGGTATGCTGAGGATTCGTCGCTCCAATCGGCTTTACTAATACACATTGCTGTGTAGTTTTTCTCGAAGTGGTATTTGCATACCATTTCGTCTTTTGGTACTTCCAGCCAGGGGATCTTGGCAGCGAGGCTGTTTCGGTCTCTGCTCCCGATTATTTTACCTCTGCCCATTCCTTCCTTGCTGAACCTTACGATCGCCGATCTGGCGGCGCTCTCCACCACAAGGTGCAGATCCAGCAGCAGCTCCAATGCTGCTGTCGGACACGACCCCATCGCCCCCGTGATGCAGACACACGCCAGTCTTTGAATCTTCTCAACTGTTTCCTCATAGAGGCCAGCTTGATTCTACTTCCCCACGCAACCGCCCCATAAGTGATTGCAGGTCTCACTATCATGGTGTACATCCATCGCAGGTTAGTGGGGTTACAACCCCACGTTTTTCTTGCCAGATTTCTGCACACCATTAGGGCGCGTTTGGCTTTACCTACCACTGCCTCAGCGTGTCTATTTCATAGGAGTTTGCTATCTAGTGTGATACCCAGATACCTTATCTCCTGTTGGTATTCTACTGCCTTCCCATCTATGAGTATGGGATGTAGGCAGTTTAGTTTCCTCCTTCTAGTAAATGGTATCACCGTGGTTTTGCTCGGATTGAGTCTCAATCCCACTGTTTGACACCATCTACTAGTTACTTTGAGGCCTATCTGAACAATTTCACAGAGCGTTCCCTCAAATTTTCCTCTGGCCATTATGACCATGTCATCGGCGTAACCTTGACATTTGATGTCTAGGTTGTTTAGCCTAACCAGTAGTTCATCAACTACCAGGCTCCACATTAGCGGTGATAGTACACCTCCCTGTGGGCACCCTCGAGTTGTGGAGATCTTAATGGTATCTCTTCCCACTTGTGTCTCCGCCACTCTAGTTCTCAGCATTTCTCCCATCCACTTTGAGATAGTGCTGTCGATACTCCTTAAAAGACTGGAAAGTGCCGATAGCCCATCTGATTCGGTTTTCCGTACAGATGGACGCTGCCCTCTTCCATTCGGCCCGACTTGGTTTTCGTGGTTGCATCAAACCCTCGGTCTCCCTGTATCTTCTACATCCCGGAAAATGGGTTTCTAGTAGGAGGAGAGCTCTTTGCTCTTCATCCTCCGTGAAGGTCCCATCCGGTTTCTTGAGAGTGGTTGTCATTTCCACTCTATCCTTCGCTAGTACTTTGTGCAGTCTAGCTGCCACCGGCGTAGATTCTATGTTTTCACAGAAGGTCCTAAAGTTTTCCCTTTTTGCCCTTCTGATCTCTTTATTGTAGGTGGTAAGCACATCGGAGTATTCTAGCCAATTTCCGTATTGCTTGGCTTTGTTGGAAAGCCTACGTACTTTTGCTCTTAATGTAGACAAATTTTTGTTCCACCATTTTTCGTCCTTATGCTCCTTCACGGTTTTTACCGGGCAGCTGGATTCAAATGCCGTTGTGATTGCTACATTTATTTCTCCTACAGCCTGGTCCAGCACGGTGTAGTGTTTGATACTACCTCGCACTGTCACCGGCTCCAGGTTTTCTTTTAGTTGCGAACTAAACATAGGCCATACAGTTTGTCTGGGGGTTTCGAATGGGGGTGCTTTCCTCACTCGCTCCTTCCAGCTCAAACTCTATGATCCTATGATCTGACATTGAGGGTTCACTTGAAACCCTCCACTTTTTAATTAGTTTTCTTACGTTAGCGCTACCTACCGTAATATCCAGTACCTCATTTCTGGCCTTTGTGACAAAAGTTGGTGTGTTCCCGACGTTATACACAATTAAGTTCTTTTTAATGAGGTATTCTAACAGGTACTCACCTCTCTTATTAGTGTCTGTGCTGCCCCACATCTCGTTGTGGGCGTTCGCGTCACATCTCAAGATGAGTGGCAGCCTTCTCCTAATACAGTGCTCGACCAGCCTTTGTACCTCCATGGGTGGTATGTTATTACCATTGCCAAGGAAGTATGCTGATGCGATCACTACTTTGCGGTGGAGGCCCTCGGTCTTGATGAGGACCTGTTTCGGAACTAAGTCCCGCGTTAAGAATACTAAAAGACATAAGTAATTAATGTCCTTCCTTACCATAATGCAAGTTCTAGGGGAGGCCTCACGGCTGTCCCATACCAACTTACATTCCCTGTTGCTGAGTCCTCTGATGTTACCTACGTAGGTCCAGGGTTCTTGCAGTAGCGCTAGCCCTAGGTGTTGTTTGGTGAACATCCTAGCCATAACAGCCGAGGCTGCCCTGGCATGGTGGATGTTCACCTGGGCTGCTCTGGTACGCCTGCTGGTCATTCTTGGTTTGTGACAGGAGGCGGCAAGTCCTTCTCTGTCTCCACCAGAACAACATCTACCTCTTCCTCTATAGACATAGCTGGACTGCTCATGTCTACGAGTGTGAGGTCGAGGTCGTCTTCCCGGTAATCCGGGCTGACTTCCTCGTTCTTGGCCTTGGCCATTAAAGGTTCAGCAGAGGGAGCTGCCGCCACCGCTATTCCTTCCACCTCGGAAGTGGCCGTTGTTGCGGTCGTAACTTCCGAGGGAGGGGCCGCTGTGGCTGCCGCTACCTCTCCATCCGCTTTTTGTGTGGCGTCGTTCTTCCGCCCATGGACTTTGATCCGCCCGAACCTTCAGCGGAGTCTTCGTCAATTCCCACCTTTAGGAGTTGACCCCCACTTTCCACCCGGCACCCAAGGACCTTCCATTCGGAAATGTTAAGTCCTTTGTTTTGGGCCCTGAGGTAGTCGATGGAGGCCTCCGGGGTTAGGTCCCCTCTCCTAGGTAGGAACATGGTGATGACATGTGGCTTGGGGATATCATCACCCAATTTCGCCACCAGAGCCCCCCCTTCCCAATATCTTAGGATGGGCGCTCTTGTCATCAGCCATTTTGCCGTCTGTTCGTTCGCACAGTCGACAATGACTAGTCCTGGTTTGAAGTGTATGCCTTCAAACTGTATCTCATGAGACCAGTCTACGACTGTCTCTTTCATAATTGCTTGCTCAAGAGCAGGCATGTCCTTCTTACTCAGGGGATTCCTTGGGGGGTAGTCTCTGGACATAACACCAACCCTCACCACCTTGACGGCGGTGGCGTAACTGGTGCTCGGCCCAGAAGTCTTGGGAGGGCAACTGGGGTAGCTAACCACTCCCGTTGCCCCACTTTGGATGTTCCCCTTCTGTCTTTTAGCTGCCTTGTCTTGGGGCGTGATAGAATCAGCCCCTCTTTTGGCAGCTCCTTGTGTTTGTGGTGTAGTTCTCACCTTTTTCTGTACTGCTCTCTTCTTAGCTTCCTCGGGTTGTACCCCGTTTGCTAAGAAGCGCAGATACCATCTCGGCCCAGGCTCCGCTGAGGCCTTTTCTCAGTGGCTAATCGAGTCCGCCTGGACTACATAGGGGTGGCAAGGGATGTGCCCATCTCGTCTTCTTCTTACCTGCCTTGGGCTTTGTCTCCTTTTGCTTAGTCGCGGGCTTGGTGGTAGTAACGGTGTTACCGGTCACCTTGCCCTGACTTTTAGAAGCCGTTTTGGGAGCGGGTCTCCCTTGGCTTGCTGGCTTGGTGGTAGTAACGATGTTACTGACCATCTTGCCCTTGCTTTTTGGCGACAGTCTGGGAGTTGGCCTCTCTCGACTGGTGCGCTCACTCGGATCGTGGGGCTCATGCTCCATCTGATCCGCCAATTGTGTGGCGGTTATATCCCGCACACACGGATTGAATTTTTGTTTTTGTTTTTGTTTCATGTTTCGAATCCCACGAGTCGCAAGGGAACTAAAGGTCCACCACATCAGAGCCCCGCTTGATAGTGGTAAGGCTGGATACCCTCTGAGGTCGCCAGGTATCAGAGGAGCTCCGTAAGCGATGGCCGGTTGCCCTTGGCCATCAACCAGTCCCCTCGGCACGGGTCGCATGACACCTTGGGATTAAGGGTTTGGAAGTTCTTGGTTGTTCGCCCTCCGCCGAACGCCCCGACCGGAGTTGTTCCAGTCGTGACGTCCAACGGTATGTTGCGAAACTAAGCCCTCACACCGCGACAAGGTGACTTCCACGTGAGGGAAGTACCTGGGTTACATAGTAGTTCACTTGCCGTATTTCCTCCGTGTTTCCTCGTCGTCCAAATTTTCACATCACTAATTAATTTTCTTGTCCATTGTCCGTTTGTTGTTGTGTCCCAGGATTTTTTCCCATTCTTCGTATGATTTCGATTTAGCCGCTTTTTTCCTTTCAGTCCTTGTCCGTTTGTCGTCGTTTCGTTGCGTCATGTATATGTTTAATCTCTCACGTGCACTTAATTCAATTGGAATAATTCCAGCGATTACTAGAGCCGCTTCTCTGGACACTGTTGGGTACGCGCTGCACACTCTCAATGCTAGCTTCCAGTGTACCGGTGCCAGCTTATCTCTTAAGATTTTTGTCTTCATTGCCTTTGCCCATATCGGGGCTCCATATAACATAGCAAAGTGGACAACCGACCACAGAAGCCTTCGCTTACTACTTCTGGGTACCTGTACATTTGGCATGAGTCTCTTCAGTGCTGAACCCGTGTTTAGCACTTTGTCGCAAGCTTTACTAATGTGCTGCTTGAAAGATATGCTTTTATCGATTACATCGCCTAGGTATTTTAAATAAGCTTTTGGCGTGATTGTAAGGTTGCTTATTTCGAAAGAAATTGGCTTTATATGCCACTTGCCCGTCAGAACTACAGCCTTCGTTTTCTCAGAGGCACTGCAGTTGGCCCCTGAGAAAACAATTCCCTGCCATCCACTCATCCACTATTTTTATAGCTTCATTTGTTTTAGATTATAATTCCTATTTCCTTTTCCCACAAACCACGAGCGCAAGGTCGTCCGCAAAGCCGACAATCTCTACCCTTTCCGGAAGTTTAAGGCGAAGCACTACATCATATACAATGTTCAACATTGTAGGGCCCATCACTGCGCCCTGTGGAACACCGCTGTAGACCTCGTGCTCCACTAATTTATTGTCTCCTTCCATAATAATTTTCCTCTCAGACAGGTAGCTGCGTATCATACGTGGTAGGTATGGGGGTAAACCTCGTGATGTCGTCTCGTTGAGAATGTTTTGCCAACAAGCCGAATAAAATGCGGTGCGCACGTCAACTGTTACCAGAGCACAGATTTTTCGGTATCTACGTGTGCCAGCCCTAGCTTCATCTGCAGTTTAAATGACCTTCTTAGTGGCGTCGGTAGTGGATTTTCCTTCTCTGAATCCATATTGCTTATCAGAGAGTCCCAGTCCCAGTTCGGAGCGGCCTTTTGACCCGGTCTACTAGCAGTTGCTCAAGCAGTTTACCTGCGACGTCTAGTAGACATAGTGGCCTGTACGAAGAAGCTTCATTAAGAGGCTTCTCTCCTTTTCTCAGGAGGACTAGTTTAGCCTTTTTCTATTGTGCTGGAAAGTTGCCTTCTTTTAGTAGGTTATTCATTACTTCAAGAGAATACTCGGGAGCAATTCTGACAACAATTTTTAGTACTTCTGGTGGAATTCCGTCTGGTCCTGGGACTTTCCCGCTATTGAGGCGCTCGCAAGCCATTTTAAGTTCATCTTGTGTGAATGGTACTATCTCCCTTAATAGAGGCTGCTTCCATCTTGGTTCTTGATGGATATGGAACAGTTTGTTAACCAACTCTACTATTTTTTTCCAGGGGAATTTTCGTAATTGGGTGTCTGCTTTACAGGTTTCTAGGGGCTATTGCATAAGCATCGCCCCAGGTGTCGTCGTCAATTTTCCTGCACAATGCTTCCCAGTGTTCCCTTTTCGCTTTATTTATTGCTCTGTTGAGAGCTTTTTTAGATTGAGAATATGCACCTCTGAGCTGTTCTTTGGTGCCTGCATCTAGGTTTTTCTTGCCTTTCCTTTGGAGTTGCCGTCTCGTAGAGACACTTGCTTTCCTTAGGTTGGCAATATCTTCACTCCACCAATATACTTGCCGTTTCCTGGTAGCATTTCTTTTTGTGGGTAGAGTCGTATTACACACTCTAGTGATCATAAATACCATTTCCTCCACTGTGTTTTCAGAGGTTTTTGCTACTTCCATTTCTAATTGACGGGTTAGCTTATCTTCCTTCAAGGATTTAGTTGACCATCCTTTATATGCTTTTTATAGGTTTGCGCTTTTACTGCGTTTTTACTTTGACTCTGCAGGTTATAGAAGATGTATCTATGATCAATAAGTGTTTCTCTGTCCAATACTTGCCAGTTGTAAACCTTGTCAATAAGTTGATCCATGGTAAGAGTGAGGTCTATGATAGACTTGGACTCTCTTCGTTCGAAGGTAGGAGTATTACCAGAATTTTGTATAAGTAAGTCCAGTTCAGCTACCCAGTCCATGACCAGGTCACCTCTTGCATCCATTGCTGGACTTCCCCAGTAAGGAGATTTGGCGTTGAAGTCGCCTGCTATCAATGATGGTTTCTTTTGGGCTCTTATACTGTCTCTTATTTCAGTCAGTGATATTTCAAACTGTTGGAGGCTGCTGTTAGGAGAGAAATAACAGCTATAAATAATGTAGTTTTGTAACTCAACCCACACAAAGCCTGTATAATTTTGATTGCTGCATCTGTTTGTGCTTCCTAGAACCACCCGCCTGTACTAATCAGCTTCCTGTTCGGTTCACTGATAATTATGATGTCGATATCCAGATCAACGGCTGTGGCGTTTAAGAGGTCATGCGCCGATCGGCACCGCATCGCGTTTAGCTGTGGGATGTTAAGCATTGCGATTATTTAAGTTTCGCCTTGCCTCCGATAGCGCCTTTTGGAATGATGGACACCTTCCCGTATTTGTCCTGTGGCCCCTCACTTCACATGTGGAGCAATACTGCTCCTCCTTGCAATTTTGAGCCATATGGCCCTCTTGCCCGCATCTGCGGCATAGTTTTTGCTTGTCCAGTCCATTAGATTCCTTGGCAAGTGTCCTGATTGCCAGCATCTGTAGAATTCAAGGACAGTTACTCGAATCTGTATCCTGCACTGTATCATGCCTATTCTTATTCTACCTCTTTCTACTAGCGTGGCAGCTAGTGACTTCGGAATCGCGACTGTTGCGATTTGGTTTTGACCATGTGCTGGCCTTAGGTTCTTAAAAAACCCTAATTTTAGAGTTTTCATCACCGGAGTGCTCTCTTACTGCTCGTATTATCTCCTCAGGGTTTGTTACTGCATCGAAATCCTTTATGTGAAGTATAACTTCTGCAGACTTCAGTCGTACTTCAGCGGTCGGGCACTTTCTTGCAATGTCCTGTCTTAGCCTTTGTGTATTGCCCCCTTTTACTCCCAGCAGGAGATCCCCTGATTTGACTGTCCTTGCTCTAGTGATCACGGCACAGCCTCTGTGTTTTTAATTCTTCCTTTGCCATCCTAATTTTGTTCCTGCTGTGGCTCATTATTTGTTGCTAAGAGATATTTTGGGTAATATACTCTCACCTCTATGTCGGTTTTAGCAAATACATATTCTACCATCTTCTTTGTGGCTTGCCAGTCCACTTTAGTGGGTCTGTGTACCACCAGGTTCCTCCTGCCATGTTGTTGCTAATGGCTTTCACTTGATTTAAGCAGTCGAATATGTTCTTTGGGTCTACCGTATCTTCTGTCGCCTCTTTTGTTACCATTTGGAATATGTATCGTAAAGAGTGTGTAATCTGTCCGTTTTGATCTGGCGTACCAATACTGTGTCTCTGGTAGATAACATTTCCTACTGTTTGGATTTGCTTAACGATCTTCTCGGGCCTGGCATAAGCATCGGATAGAGCTTTGGGTACTTCCTGGTCTGGGTAAAGGTTTGTATCGACACACCAAACAATGTCCCATTCCGTGTTTGTGGCCAATGTGTTTCCGGGGACCTCTTTAACCCTTCGATATGCATTTTGTGGCCAGTTCTTTTCAGCAACTGCCTGGAACTCTTCAAAAGTTCTTCCACCATATATCTGCTGATATAACATTTTCAGTTGCTCTTCCTCTTTATTGTTGGATGTCTGTGAACTCGCGTCGCATGCTTTAGCACAGCTGGTAGATTTGGCATTACTTTCCTCTAGCGCTGTAGATTCTTCTGTAATTTCTTCTGTAATTTTTTAAATTTCATTTTTGGTACTCGGGCTGGCTTTAACCAGTGTCCTCAACTCTTGTGCCCTTGCAATCACTTTGCGAGTTATTATTTCTATCCCCTTCTTTCTTTCTACTGGTAGCTCAAGGGATGAAAAGAAGGGATGATCAACTTAATTCTTGAAGGAGGATAAGCTAATCCGTCAATTAGAAATGGAAGTAGCAAAAATCTCTGAAAACACAGCGGAGGAAATGGTATATATGATCACTAGAGTGTGTAATGCGACGCTACCAACAAAAAGAAATGCTACCAGGAAACGGCAAGTATATTGGTGGAGTGAAGATATAGCCAACATAAGAAAAGTATGTGTTTCTACGAGACGGCAACTCCAAAGGAAAGGCAAGAAAAACCTAGATGCATGCACCAAAAGCACGCAACTTGTGTATTGTCTCTTTTTTCTTACCTGGCGTTCTTCCAGGGAAGAAAAAGCTTCACTACCTGGTTTACAGAGTTTGACATTCCCCTGAACAAGGTTTTGATTGGAAGCATACTTTGTAGATCGGCCTTCTTCATGAAGCGATTTTCTACCTAATTAGGCTCAATATCTACCATTTTCACCTGCAACTCTATTCCAGATGTTCTCTAGGATGACTAGCTTATCCCAAGGTAGGACGCACCAAGAAAAAGATCCACCGCCAGGATCGAAAAGTTTGTGTTAATAAAAATCTTAAAAAGTTTTGGGGAAAAGAACACAAATTAAATCACGAGAGGTGTTTTCTACCTCACAAACGAGAAAAATATGTAAATATAGCGGATATAATATTTCACTAACGAAAAGAAAAAGTCTGGGACGTGTGTCAAAAATGTCAAAAATATCTCGGGAACCACACAAATTAAGGCACAAGGAGTCCTATCTCGCACAAATATCTATATTAGAATGTTCACTAAGGCTTGTTATACAAGAAGGTTAATAAGCCACTATTTATTAGTTAAACTATATCCACTATTTCAACTGCAATGAGCCGAACTGCTAGAGAGCTTCTACTGAGTCGATGACAGATGATGACTATGTCTAGTCCTGTCTATCTAGTCGTTTCTGTCTAGCCTTGTCTGTCTATCCTTGTCTGTCTTCTCTTGCCTGTCTAGTCTTGTCTATCTAGTCTTGTCGGTCTATACTTATCTATCTAATGTTGTCTATTTAGTCTTGTCTGTCTAGTCTTCTTTGTCTTATCTTCTCTGCTTAGTCTTGTCTGTCGAGACTTGTTTGTATGTATAGTCTTGCCTGTCTAGTCTTGTCTGTTTAGTTTTGTCCTTCTAATCCTGCGTGTCTAATCTTGCCTTTCTAGTCTTGTCTGTCTAGTCTTTTTTGTCTAGTCTTGTCTGTCTAGTCATGCCTGTCTTTGCTTTCAATGCCCCGCCCGTGCTTCAGGATCAACTTCAGAACTCATAACATGAAGCATGAACTCATTGCATGAAGTATGAAAGAGAAGAACAGACAAGAACGAGAAATGTCTATTTGTTCTAGTCCTTGTACTTCATACAGCACCCGTGCTTCACTGGATCACTATCAGTCCCGCTATCTAACTGTACAAGAACAGAAATAATATGTTTATTCTAATCTTTAAATGTAGATTTAGTTTCGTCGTGATTCGAAGATCAAATATAAATTAGAAAATAATGGACCGGATCGAATTGGATTTGATTGGCTGCTGCGAATCCATTCGCTTGTGATTAAACCGAGTAATAATAAATGGAAAAGCGTGCGCCCGGTTGTGCAACCGAACAATCTCCACAATTCACGATTAATAATTACCGATTCCATTTTCTATTTAGGCTTCTTGATGAGATACATAGATCAAACAGTCCAGACTAGACAAACTAGATTATCCAGACAAGAATATATTCGAAAACGCCTAACATATTTTAATGCTTCACTGTGTATATTCATGTCCTGGGGATAATTTATGATGTTGTCTAATTTTCTAGGTGTTAAAACTAGTAACGGTTCCAGTTAATAGGTCCCATCGGGCGATTTATATATTATGTCTAATATATCATGTAGTTTACTACTAAATTAGCGAAAATATTTTTTGCCCGGTCGTTATTCCGTATCGTGTTCTAGGTCTAGTTCTTGCTGTTGTTGTTGTTAAATACGCGGATTTCTAGGTTGCTTGGGAAAATTTGTGGGCGCGAATTAGAAACTAAATGTTTTCAGTTTAATTATTTGTGTTCTCACTAATTTCTTTTTTTTGAATAAATTTTTAAGAAAAATTGTTTAATATTGTGTCCGTCTAGTCTTAACGGTTTAATGTTACCTGTCTTGTCTTGCCTGTCAAGCCTAATTTTGTATGCCTAGTCTTGTCTATCTAGTCCAGTCTGTCTATCTGTAGTTTGTCTATTATATCTAGTCCGTCTAGTCCGTCTAGCCCGTCTAGCCCGTCTAGCCCGTCTAGCCCGTCTAGCCCGTCTAGCCCGTCTAGCCCGTCTAGCCCGTCTAGCCCGTCTAGCCCGTCTAGCCCGTCTAGCCCGTCTAGCCCGTCTAGCCCGTCTAGCCCGTCTAGCCCGTCTAGCCCGTCTAGCCCGTCTAGCCCGTCTAGCCCGTCTAGCCCGTCTAGCCCGTCTAGCCCGTCTAGCCCGTCTAGCCCGTCTAGCCCGTCTAGCCCGTCTAGCCCGTCTAGCCCGTCTAGCCCGTCTAGCCCGTCTAGCCCGTCTAGCCCGTCTAGCCCGTCTAGCCCGTCTAGCCCGTCTAGCCCGTCTAGCCCGTCTAGCCCGTCTAGCCCGTCTAGCCCGTCTAGCCCGTCTAGCCCGTCTAGCCCGTCTAGCCCGTCTAGCCCGTCTAGCCCGTCTAGCCCGTCTAGCCCGTCTAGCCCGTCTAGCCCGTCTAGCCCGTCTAGCCCGTCTAGCCCGTCTAGCCCGTCTAGCCCGTCTAGCCCGTCTAGCCCGTCTAGCCCGTCTAGCCCGTCTAGCCCGTCTAGCCCGTCTAGCCCGTCTAGCCCGTCTAGCCCGTCTAGCCCGTCTAGCCCGTCTAGCCCGTCTAGCCCGTCTAGCCCGTCTAGCCCGTCTAGCCCGTCTAGCCCGTCTAGCCCGTCTAGCCCGTCTAGCCCGTCTAGCCCGTCTAGCCCGTCTAGCCCGTCTAGCCCGTCTAGCCCGTCTAGCCCGTCTAGCCCGTCTAGCCCGTCTAGCCCGTCTAGCCCGTCTAGCCCGTCTAGCCCGTCTAGCCCGTCTAGCCCGTCTAGCCCGTCTAGCCCGTCTAGCCCGTCTAGCCCGTCTAGCCCGTCTAGCCCGTCTAGCCCGTCTAGCCCGTCTAGCCCGTCTAGCCCGTCTAGCCCGTCTAGCCCGTCTAATCCGTCTAGACCGTCTTGTCCGTCTAGACCGTTTAGTCCGTCAAGACCTTCTGTCTAGTCTGGCTAGTCTTGTCTGTCTAGTCATGTCTATCTAGTCTTGTCCGTCTAGTCATGTCTGTCGAGTCTTGTCTATCTAGTCTTGTTTGCCTAGCCTTGTCTACTCTTGTCTGTTTTGTCTTGTTTGCCTAGTCTTGTCTGTCTAGTCTTGTCTGTCTAGCCTTGTCTGCCTAGTCTTGCTTATCTAATCTCATCTGTCTAGTCTTGCTTGTCTAGTTTCGTATTTAATAAATCTGATTGGATATTTGAGAAAGTTGCCTTGTTTCTTTGTGATCAATTAAGGTTTTTTGATTTTGCCGTGTCACGTCGATTCAGTGTTATTGGTCGTCAGTGCGGTGTAATAACAACGAAAATTTCGGAGCGACCGCGAATTTGGGAAATTGGCCCGCAACTTTCTTAATTGTCGGCGCAGCTCCGAATGCCGCCAATAAAATAGATGAATTATGATTAATCGTTTACAAACCGATCGTTTGCAAAGAAAAAAACGCGAATTAATAGCAAATGTTGTGTGTTGTTGGTAGATATATACAGGGTGGAGCGTCGAAAGCGAAAATGAAAGTGTTTGTTTCTTTTGGCAAGACTGGACATATTAGTCTAAACAAAATTAATAAGACATAGATTAACGAAAAAGGTTTGAATGAGGCTTTCCACAGTTCGGTAACGTTTCGGAGGCCACGTTAGATGGAGGGGTGGAAGTTATGAATTCTAAGTATATGCCTATTAATGTATATGCTTATTAATGTTATATGTCCTTATTAGGACAAGACAAGGGTTGAATGAGGCTTGCCACAGTTCGGTAACAGTTCGGGAGGCCTCATTAGGCCGGAATAGATTTGTGGCACGCCTCACTATTCTTAGTCGGGCTTCTGAGGCGCGTTTTTCAATTGGGGTATTATTTTCAATAGAAGAATTCTTGGTTGCCAGGCTATCTATTTTGTCAACGTTTGAATCCACTTTCGGTCGATTACTTTGGGTGTTGAGACTCTCAGAAAAGTCTGGGAACACAATATCGATGTATACAATGTATTCGTCGATTTTAAACAAGGATACAACTCCATAAACAGAGAGGAACTATACGTGATATTGACAGAACTGGACTTACCAGAAAAGCTGGTAAGACTTGTCCAACTCACCATTTCAGAATGCATCGCACAAGGGCGATGGGTTGGCACCAACGCTGTTCAACCTCACCCTGGAGCTTATATATAATAAGAAAGACTGGAATAGGGAGAGACAGCTCGCTAATAAACAAATCCGTACAACTCGCATCACACACGGATGATATTGACGTAATGGAACACACAAAACGAGCCACGTGGGAAGCTTATACAGCACCAAAATCAGCAGCCCAAACAATCGGCCTCCAAATCAACATCGACAAAATAAAGACGCTAATTCAAAGTAGAACGGGTACACCAAGAATACAAACACAAGACAACTTGAGTAGGGAAAGATGATATGTTCTAGACCAACCACCTCCTTATGGGATTTACATGTAAATCTAGCCCCTTATGGGGGAATTACATGTAAATCTAGCACCAAGCCCCTTATGGGGGGAATCCTATACAAACAAGTTCTGAACGTGTCCGAGCGAGTATGTGTAGATGGCGCTGCAAGATACGTGTACGGTGGATAGCGTGAAGGGAGGAGATTATACGTGCTCTCAGTTGCCTAATAAGTATTAGGGGTGATTAGTTGGATATTAGAGAACTATAATATGTGTCTACATAGTTTAAGATATCTTAAAATAAATATTTAACATTCCAAAACATTATCTGGTTTATGCAACCACACGTCTAGATAGGACCGAGCGTCTAGCCCTGATAACAATCCTGTCTCAACCTGTCTGTAAACGCATGTGGAACTAATAACTTATGAAGCGCGATCTAATCAATTTCTTTGGATTGTTTTTCGTTTAATTTAATAAAGATATGAAGATTTATCGGTAATCGATTAGGCGCGACCGGACGTCTAGTGCTTATAACATCAGGCAATAATAGAGGGACTAGACTAGACAGACTAGACTAGACAGACAAGCGGGGAAAATTTAAAGTGAGTTGCGGATGGGTAGCGGAGAATCGTGTATGCATACATAATTGATTGCAAACATACAAAGACCTCATATCCTCTGATAGTGGATGATAGACCTCATTTCCTCTTTAGCGTGGGGCACCATTGACCTTACACCCTGTTAAGCGTGGGGTTACATAGACCTCACACCCTGTTTAGCGTGGGGTCACATAGACCTCACACCCTGTTTAGCGTGGGGTCACATAGACCTCACACCCTGTTTAGCGTGGGGTCACATGGACCTCACACCCTGTTTAGCGTGGAATTACATAGACCTCACACCCCTGTTTTTTTGAAAAGTGGATTGAAAAGTGGATGCAAGTATATGAAAAGTGGATGCAAGTAGATGAAAAGTGGATGTAAGTAGATGCAAGTAGATGAAAAATGGATGCCAGAAAATTTAACTCTTTGGTATTTATATAAATGAAAAACATTAATACGATCTGGGTCACAGACAAGTTTAAGATATTTCGCTTACCCATAGGAAATTATTCGGATAAATATGTGGTCTGTATAGTCTTGTCCGTTCTTGTTCGTTCTCCGCTACCCACCCGCAACTCATTTTGAATTTTCCCTGCTTGTCTGTCTAATACAGTCTGTCTAGTCTAGTCCCTCTATTCTTGCCTGGTGTTATCAGCACTAGACGTCCGGTCGCGCCTAATCGACTACTGATAAATCAAAATCTTAATATATTTATTAAATTAAACGAAAAACAATCCTAAGAAATTGATTAGATAGCTCTTCATTATTCATTAGTTCGACATGCGTTTACAGACAGGTTGAGACAGGATTGTTATCAGTGCTAGATGCTCGGTCCTATCTAGACGTGTCGTTACATAAACCAGATAATGTTTTGGAATGTTAAATATTTATTTTAAGATATCTTAAACTATGTAGACACATATTATAGTTCGTTATATAATTCTATGATATCCAATTAACCACCCCTGATACTTAGGCAACTGAGACTTTAGGCACGTATAATCTCCTCCCTTCATAGACATTCACACTGCAACCCATTTTAAATTTATCCGCTATTCACCGTACACGTATCTTGCAGCGCCATCTACACATACTCGCTCGGACACGTTCAGAACTATTTTGTATAGGATTCCCCCCATAAGGGTGCTAGATTTACATGTAAATCTCCATACACTCCATAGCACTTGGTGCTAGATTTACATGTAATTCCCCATTAGGTGCTAGATTTACATGTAAATCCCATAAGGAGGTGGTGGGTCTAGAACATATCATCTTTCCCTACTAACTTGGAACAAGTGAACGACTTCAAGTCAAGTATCTGGGCGCAAATATCAATAGCAAAGGCCTGGAAGACTCGGAAATTAGAGCCAGAGTGGTGATGGCAAATAAAGCGTATTTCTCATTGGCGAATGTACTCAAGTCCAATGTGATACACAGAGACACAAAAATTAAGGTGTGCAAAACAATCATCCGACCAATACTCACGTACGGCTGCAAAGTGTGGATCCTCACCGTAAAGAACGAAGGAAAAATTGACGCTTTCGAGAGGAAAATATTAAGTAGGATCCTAGGACTAGTACGCGAAATTGAAGAATATAAGAGGCGATACAACAAAGAAGTATGTCAGGCCCTTAAAGACCAACCAGTGTCGATATACGTGAAACTGTTGCGCCTCCGGTGGGCAAGCCACACTATAAGAATGCCAGATGGTAGAATGCCAAAAAGAATCCTGAACGGTCGAATGGAGAGGAAGAGGCGGATAGGAAGACCAAGAAAACGATGGAAGGATGAAGTAGACCAGGACGCCAAACGAATCCTTAAACTAGGAAGATGGAAGGAAGTGGCCCAGGAGAGAGAAGAATGGAGGAGGAAACTAGGGGAGGCCAAGGCTCAAATTGGGCTGTAGCGCCAGAAGAAGAAGTTGAGACTGTATCTACATTTTGTGTTATTGTTTCTGTTTTATAAGCATTATGAGAAACATCTAATTTGGTTTGTCTCAAGTGGATAAATATAGACTTTCAAGACGTCCGAAGATCCATTAAATTAATTTGCGGTTTTTTGCGTCCGTTCCTTTCGTATTTAAAACCGGAAGAAAGTGAAGTTTTCGGCGGCGGTTTTCGTTGGATGCGCTCACGAATTTAACGAATGCACTTCACAACAAAAAAATAACAATATTAAAAATGTAGCTGTAATTAGAAAGCATTTAATTGCACGAGTTTCTGCATGCTAATCGTCTCTTTGTTTCTCTCCGGCAGGAATTTCGTAGTCAACGAACTTACCTGAATTTTATTAGTTTTTAATAATCAGTTTTTTACATAATCGACAATTTCCGCATTTTAAAGATTCACACATAAACAATATTGGTTATAGTCTTAACTGTTCAGAATTTTCTATCTAGACTTGTCTGTCTAGCATTTTCTGTCGAATCTTCATCTTCTTCTAATCAAATTTTCTAATCAATAATCAAATCGAAATCAAATCAATTTAACATTTTGGTTTGCGAGTAAATCTTCCAGGCTAAAATATGCCCTCGGCATTAAGATGTTTTTCATATTTCTTCTGTATGGTTTGAAGGGCGTTCTTCTTTCATATTAACAGGTAATATGTTGTACACCTTAATACCAATAATATCTGAAGCTGTGCCGTAAATTGTTAATTTTACTCTGGGAACTAATAGCTTTCTTCTATCTCGAGTGCGATAATGACGTATTTCCTATTTGGTGCAATATAGATGCGTGTTTTTGAAGGTGTGGCATACTAGTTCCCATATGTAAATACACGGGGCTGTTAATAGACTCATATCTATGAAGTATTGTCTTACAGATCATGATAGATCTTGAGCTTCCTTCATACACATATATTCAGTTTTCGCCCAGCTAATCCTCATTCCCCTTTCTTCTAGGGCCTTCCTCCACTTTTCGAGGCTCTCTTGAATTTTCTCTCGGGTTAGTTCACAGAGTACAACGTCTTCGCCGAACATCATGCTCCATGGCGCTGTTTTCCTCACATCCTTGACTAGCACATCCATTACCAGGGCAAAGAGATATGGGCTGAGAGAAGATCCCTGCTGTAGCCCTACTCTCACTGGGAATTATATTGTTGTACCCACACTGCTCTCACACCTTCGTACATTTCTTTCACCAGTCTCACATACTTTTCTGGTACACCTTTACTAATCATACATCTCCATATCTCTTGCCTGGGCACTCTGTCATACGCCTTCTCCAGATCAATGAAGGCCATATGTAAATCAACCTGCACCTCCCTATGTCTCTCAATCAGTTGCTTTAGTGCAAATATTGCGTCAGTTGTTCCTCTTCCTGTCATAAATCCAAACTGTTCTTCCCCTTCTTCAGTTTCCCGACGCAAACTTGTCTCAATGATCCTAACCTAACGAAACCCAACCTAACCTAACCTAATTTAACTGACTTTTTTGGTCTCCGCTTTTAGAATTTATAAGTTGTTCACTTCTCCAGTGGAAGATGGCTACTGCAGATTCTACAATCTTATCCCCTTCTGTATTTCTTTCACCGTAACTCCATCCACCATGCACTCTCCTCTCGCCAGTTCTCCTCTCATCAATATGTCCATTTAAATTTTCACCAATTATCACAATTTCGTTGTCTGGTATTTCCAATGTAACTCCATCTAGGATCTCCCAAGATTGGTTCTTCTCTTCCTCTGAACATCCTGTCTGAGGTGCATATACACTCATAATTGTGATGATGTCTCCTCCAACTACCGGCTTGACTCTTATGATTCTGTCGTTAATTCTGTTGACTTCACAGACTTCCTCCTTAAGATTAGATTTAGTGTCTTAAGATTGTGTCCGTTAACTTAGCTAACAGGAATTAATTCGCACAATTTTAATTTCACGTCACATTTTAATCTCGCACGTCCTGATCTATATCAAGGATATAGCCAAATCAATAAAATCCCAGCGTCTGAAATGTGCTGGACATGTCCAAAGAGCACCTGATGACCGAATGATCAAGATAGTATGGGAAGGAAACCCAGCAAGAAAGAGACCGCTGCGGCGGCCGAGAATCAGATGGAAGGACAACATTTCAAAAGATCTATAGACTATGCAGGTATATGACTGCAAGGGTCAGGTCAGACCGGGACCGATGGAGGCAAATCGTTAACGCAGCCAGGACCCACCAAGGGTTGTAGTGCTACCCAGAAGAAGAAGAAAAAGAAGAAGATCGCGCACGTCCGCACTGTTTGATGCTACGCTAAGAACTCTAGTCTTGTCTGTCTAGTTTTATCCGTCTAGTCTAGTCTATCTAGTCTTGTACGTCTAGTCTAGTCGAACTAGTCTAGTCTGTCTCTCTATTCTTGTTTATCTAATCTTGCTTTTCTATTATTGTCTATCTAATCATGTCTGTCGAGTCGAGTCTCTTCAGTTGAGACATTTAATTTTCTTCTATTGCGGCTTGAACATCTACACTTGTCCGTCTACATTTTTGCTAACATTTTCTTTCTGGTTTGATGAACGTCTATTCTTGTTTATCTAATCTTGCTTTTCTATTATTGTCTATCTAATCATGTCTGTCGAGTCGAGTCTCTTCAGTTGAGACATTTAATTTTCTTCTATTGCGCCTTGAACATCTACACTTGTCCGTCTTCATTTTTGCTAACATTTTCTTTCTGGTTTGATGAACGTGAGTTTTCGTTTACGAAATTAAATTAATTATTGCTCAATTTCATTGAATCCTAAAAGTGTTATCTGAAGCAGTTATCGTTCCAACTGCAATACATTTATGCTTTCGGTTCCTTCATTCAGCGTTCCGTGTAAAAGTTTCGGCATTGGCGATTTGCATAAGCCCATAAATATTTGGTAACGTCGCCTCGTCCAATTAGCTTAATTAATATTACACTTGCACATTTATATGAAATATATATAAATTCGCGATTAATAAAAAAAACGATTTCGTTTTTTTTCCTTCAATATGTTTTATGTTCCACGGCGTAAACGATAATTAACGACACGAAACATTTCCAACCGACGTTTAAGAACGCAACAAATTCGTATTGAAAATGTTTGTAAATTTTTGTCTGTTGCACAATCTTCACCAAGAAACACAGTTTGATTTTTTTCTGCTGTTATGTAAATCTAAATGTTTACGTCTGTGGTTTGGTAGAAAAAAATATATAGTATATAAGATATAAATTATGCTATAATAGACGTTATGTGACGTTAAATAGACATAATTATTGAAGTTTAAGTTTTTTAATTCTAATAACTGCGGTGAGTTAGATGAAGAATTTTTATCGCTAATTGAAATTGAACAAGATTTGATTGCAAACAGGATAATTATTAATTTATAATTGACACAGAAGGTGAAACAAAAATAAGCCAAAGAAGTTTAAATCAACTAGAAAACAGTTTATGCTATACCTATAGACAAAATATACCTATAGACAATTGAAGCTGTGGGTGGAGGTCCAGATCCTACTAGGACTTTAGCACCATTAAGAAGAAGATAGACAAATAGTCCGTATAAAAGGTAACCAAAAACAATAAATGATTGGAGAGACTGTGCAAGAAAAACACCCAAGACTATACTAACAAGGATATATTGATTTAAAGAGACAATGTTTGCCCTCTTTACCTGTCTTCTATTCTTGTCTGTCTAATCTTGTCTGTCTAGTCTTGTCTGTCTAGTCTTCTCTGTCTAGTCTTGTCTGTTTAGCTTTATTTAGTCATATATGTCAGTTCTAATCGTGTAGTCTTGTCGCGTCTGTCTTTTCTGTCTAATTTAAGATAGTTTTAGGATAAAGTCGTTACATGTCGGTTGGGCAACACGAATAAAGTAAAAATGAGATAGTGAGCCGAGCCGAGGTGTCGTAAATGGAGATTGAATATTATATAATTGAGGGAATGACTCAGGTTTCGTACGTTTCTCAAACATACGTCGGTCACTTTTGATAGACTATTAAGTTTTCCATCTCAAAATCCACCTACAAATCCGAGTTGAGGCGAAGCTATCTTATATTAATTACGACTTAAGCATCTAATTGACGCATGACGTTTCAAATTCTATTTGATTTACTAATTCAATCAACATTTTAATTTTATGGATGTGAATCTCATTATAAACTAGATTTTACTGTCTATTTAGTCTAATCTTGTCTATTTAGTTTTATATGTCTAGTCTTCTCTGTCTAGTTTTGTCTATCTAGTCTAGTCTAGTCTTATCTGTTTAATCTTGTCTATTAACCCTTGTTTGTCTTGTCTTGCCCATATAGTCAAGTCTATTTTGGCTTGACTATGTAGCCTTGTTTGTTCGTGCAGTTTTGTTAGTCTAGTCCTTCTTATCTAGGCTTGTCTGTTTAGTCTAGTTTTGTTTGACTAGTCTTGAAATTATGTAATTCCAAATATATATGTGTCGATGTAATTTAGGTGTCAATCTGAAATTTGTTGGTGTGCGTGTTTAGAGACCACTTTTGCATAATTAGTTATTACGGGATTTTAATTAGCCTTTAATTGCATTTGCCACCAGCTCCGTCTTGATTATACACTAATCTAGAAGACGTAATGAGATCGACTTGTAGGACCATTACACGCAACCAATAATTTCAAATTTATTTAGGTTTGTTTGGCGCGACTAGATAGACTACGCAGACAAGTTTGGACAGATAAGACTAAGGTTAGGTTAGGTTTAGTGGAAATACTACCAGATATAATCAAAGAGGAAATGTTGGAACTTACCCAGCGAATAAGAAATCTTGAAGAACACAATGTCTTACTTTTAGAAAAACTAGCATCTTCTAAACAATCAAATTCTTTGGAGGTTATTAGTTTACCCGTTCCGTTGTTGGAAGATAAAGTAGTTAAGGACACGAGCAAATCTTTATCGCAATACGATAAATACAAATAGCGCAGCCAGGTTCAACAAGGCAACGCAAAAAATGGAGATGATGAAAAAAGTGATAGGCGCTAGTGCGAAATAATAAATCCTACCACAAACCAAAAAAACGCAAACATTGAAACTTGGGAAATTCAAAAGAATAAGAAAAACTACAGAAGGTCTAATATTATAATTGGCACTAACGCAGAAAATACGGCGAAGTAAAAGCGGCGAAGACGTTTGCACATCTTGACGTCTACCGTCTGGACCCGCAGTTATTTGAAAATGATGTAATTAATTATCTAAATAACAAACAATTTAGTGGCGTTCTATGTAATAAATTAACATCTAAATAGCCTCTAGAGTACTCATCTTTCAAAGTTTCGGTTTCTTTTGATCAATTAAAAGATGCACAAAACCCGGAAATCTGGCCACAGTACACTAGAATTGATCGTTTTTTCTCAAACCTCCAAAAGACGAAGGTAAGGAATTACTGAGTAACCACAACAGAAGTAATATTGTGACATATTAACCTACAAATAGTAACTTCCGAGAAAATAACTTTTTAAAAATTTGATACTCAAAGTATACAAAATCTACTCCTGCAACTGGAGGTACGTACTAAAACGTCCGATTACAATCCATACTTCATTTGTCTAACTGAAACCTGGCTGACTGAAGATTCAATTTAATATACGAAGTTAGCCAATTACAAATAAGTTACATCAGATAATAGAACAAAATCTAGTGGCGGCGCCGGCGGCGTAGCTATTTGGATTTTGGAACAATTTATCAGTAGCAGCAATATATTGGACATCGTTGGAAAATCGGTAGAGAAACACATCGAAATGTGTGAAATTGTGTTTTAATCTGGATTGGGTAGCATAATTATAATTACTATGTGAGTGTTTTACAAATCGTTATTAATAAAAGCAAAGCTGCACTGATGAGAGATAAATATCGAAACGCGTCTGCAGATGGCTTACTTAAGTTATCGGAAAGATATGATCTTAAAAACAATGTTGTTTTTATGGTTTTTCTTGAGTGCCACGAAGGTAGACAAATTTCATATGAGATTTGTTTTGGTAGTCCTAAAACGACTTAGCAATTGCTGTAGAGCTCCGGAAAGGTTGAATATATTTATATATTGAGGCTGTGTTCCGACTGTTTTAAGTTTGTATGATTATCTATAACGAAGTATGGCTTTACCAATTCTATAATAACTATATATAGAGCTCCTACGGGAAATATTTATACCTTCATGCTCACTTTTAAGGAGTTGCTTGATTCCTTATTTTTGTTGTTGGGGATTTTAACATTCATTTTGAAAGAGAGACAAAAGGAAAGAGTAACCTTATAAACAGGTTACAATCTTAAGGATTCGATGATAAAGTTAAAGTGCCCACCACAGGAACTAAAAAATAATTTAGTATCATAGACAATTTGTTTTTGAAAGAGAAACTGTCCTGTCAAAGTCACAGTTGGAGTTAACACAATATCAGATGACAAGTTTATATCAGTATCTATAGTTTTAAATGGTTCATTTCCTAAAACTGATCCAAAACAAAACTTTTAATTTGCTAGAAACTTTTGTGCTGCTAATAAATTTCATCTGCAGCAAGCTCTCCAACGGGAATCGTGGATTGAAATATAGAATTTAAGCGATTGCGAACAGAAGACCAACGCATTCATTCATCTATGGCAGGGATTCCCAAAGTTTTTCCTGGGCGGGCCTATTTGGTATTTCTCAAATTTCTGGAGGGCCAAAAACTTATTAGATTGTAATTTCAAATTTAAGTCATTCATAACACCAATTATGGGTACTATAAAAGTCAAGTCACATCACCAGTTAATATTTTGCAACGAAGCAACGATTTTTTAGAGTTAAAAACTTTGTAATTTCTTTTCTTAAACCAAAAACCTTTTTATGTTTGTCCTCCTGAAAGCCATCGAACTTTTGAAAAATATATAACGTCTCCAAAAGGAGACTCAGATTCTTATAGGAGAGTTTTAAATGGGCGGTGATTGACAGCATGTTTTTTGGTCAAATTAACTGTCATCATGTGTCCTTTGCTTCTTGACGGTCGTGAGCCTTCCGCTCAGCTGTTCCGTCGTCTTGTTGTTTGTTTCTGTGTGTTTTTTTTTTTGTTTTGCTCCGGTTTGCTTATTTGTTTGTCGGTTTGTTTGTTCTTCTGTTGCGTTTCACTCATAAACGGTTTTCTTTTTTTTGGTTCTGTTTTTTTTTGGTTCTGTTTTTTTTTGTTCTGTTTTTTTTTTCTCTTCTTCTTCTTCTCGTTGTTGGTCCTTGGTTTGTCCTGGTGTTGGTTCCTGGTTCGCCCTCCTGGCGGTTCCTGGTTCGTCCTTCGTTCTCGTGGTGGTTCCTTGCTCGTCCTCGTGGTAAGTGCTGTGTCTCTCTGGTTTGTTCGTGTTGTTCCTGCCTGTTTTTGTTCCTGGGTGCTCCGCTGGGTTCGGGGATGTGGGCTTTCCTGTGAAAAAGAAAGATCAGTGATTACCTATGTTGTTGAGGTTTTGGATGTTTCCATTTGACGTTGGGTTGTCATGCGTTTTCATGCGTTCGAAGCTTTTCGTTGCTAGTTTTTCTATGTGTTGCTTGATTGTCTCCATGTTTAGATCGCTGTGCAGCTGCTCATTGGTCATGTACCATGGCGAATCTGTTATTTCTTTCAGAGTTTTGTTCTGGATGATTTGGAGTTTCTAGATTTTCCATTCTTTGGATTGTATCCAGCACGTCGATGAGTACGTCATTGTCGGCCGTATTATGGACTTGTAGATTTGTAGTTTGTTCCTTATGTTCAGCTTGCTTTTCCTGTTTAAGAGCGGGTAGAGGTAGCCTTTAATTTGTTTTGCTTTTTTCGCTGTCTGATCGATGTGTTCTGAAAATGTAAGAGCTTTGTCTAGGATTACGCCTAGATATTTGATTCGGTTTTTCCATTTTATGTCTGTGCTGTTGATTCTCAAACAGTTACTGGGTTCGTGCTTAAATTTTTTCTTCGTGAAGATAATTGCCTGTGTTTTTTCTGCGTTTAGTTTGATCCTCCAGGTGTTACACCAGTCGTTAATCCTGTCCAGGTGATTTTGGAGCCGTTTTGTTATGGCCTCGGTCGAGTATCCTCTTGTGAAAATTGCTGTGTCGTCTGCGTATAGTGCAATTTCTGTGTCGTTTAGTTTTGGGATGTCTGCGGTGTAGATGCTGTAAAGAAGGGGGCCCAGGACAGATTCTTGTGGGACACCGGCTGTCATTGCCTGAGTTGTGGAGATGCTGTCGTTTATTTTGACTTGGAATGTTCTGTTACAGATAAAGGACGTCTCTAGTCTGATCATTGCTGTTGAGATTTTAAATTGGTGCAGTTTGTATATTAAACCTAGGTGCCATACCTTGTCGAAAGCCTTAGAGACGTCCAGAGAGACGGCTCCCGTGGCTAACCCTTTGTTGAAAGCGTCGATTATTGCTTCGGTTATTCTTGTCGTCTGATAGGTGGTAGAGTGCTCTGTTCTGAAGCCGTATTGTTCGTCGGGTAGAATACGTTTGTCTTCAGTTATTTCTGTCAGTCTTTTGTGTATTACTTTTTCTGTGATTTTACTGAGACCTGTCAGCAGACTTATTGGTCTGTAACTGGAGGTGAGGTTTCGGGGTTTGTTCGGTTTCGGGTTTAGAATCGTTGTTGCGTGTTTCCATTGGGTCGGAAACACTCCAAGTTTCAGTGCGGCGTTTATGATTTGTGTTATTCTGTCTATTGCGTTCGGTGTTAGGTTTTTTAGCGCGGCGTTGTTGATGTTATCGCAGCCTGGTGCTTTCTTGGTTTTTAGGTTTTTAATTATACCTTTTATTTCTTCCGGTGTTGTTTCCTCTATTTCCGTGTTTTCTACGCTACTATTTAGTACTCTCAGTACGGTTTCGCGTATTTCTTGCCTTTTGCGGAGTGGGTGTGTGTCGGCGTTCGGTTTAAACTGCTGTGCAAGCGACTTTGCGAATTCCTCCGTTTTCTCCTCGTCCGTGCTTGCTACAGTGTCGTTTGTTGTTTTCAGTGGGGGAATTGTTCTCCTCTCCTTGTTTCTAAGATTCTTGGCTAATTTCCACGGTTCCTCTATTGTTTCGTTGATGCGTTCTAGTTTGTCTTCCCATTCGGCGTTCTGCTGTTCGCGCAGTGCCCATTTCAGTTGGTTTGTCAGTCTGTTTAAGACGTTCTTGTCCGTCGGTGCCAGCGTCCGCTGGAATACCTTGTTAGCTTTGCGCTTTTCTTTTAGTAGATTCCTGATTTCCTGTGGGAGGGTTGTTGTCGTGTTGGCTGTCCGTTTCCTTGTGGCGGCCTCGAGTGCTGCTTTTATTTTGTTTTCTATCGTCCGTGCTGCTTCTTCTAGGCACGGGGGGCTTGTAATTTCTGTACAAGTGACGTTCGTCAGATTATCTTTGAATTTATTCCAATTTATGGTAATTTTCTCGATTGTTTTCCTGGCCGTTTTCGCTTGGAGATTTATGTGCACTGGGTTGTGATCTGAGCTCAAGTCTGTGATACAGACTATTTCCACGTTTGCTGTGACGTTTTTCATGACGGCTATATCCAAAATATCCGGCATTCGCTGAACTCCTGGAAAGTGTGTCGGTTCGCTCGGTGCAATTACTTGTAGCTTCCGGTTTTCCGTGTACCTTAGTAATTGTCCGCCCTTTGTGTTTGTCACTCTGCAATTCCATTGCGAGTGTTTAGCGTTGTAGTCTCCTGCGGCTATGGTACCTATATTTCTGTCGAATATTTTGTCCAGGTCGTCGGCGTTTATTTGTTTCTGTGGCGGAGAGTACAGTGCGTAGAGGGCTACGGGTCCGTCGGTTGTCTGTACTTCTACTCCTACCGTTTCCGGGTCGGTGGTTGTTTCTACTTCCGGCAGTTCGTGGTGTTTTATGTTCCTTTTGATGATGATGGCGACTCCTCCTCCGGCTTTCTCGCCTCTGTCTTTTCTGTAGACTTGGTAGTTTGTTATGTTCAGTTGGTTGCAACGTCTGAGATGCGTCTCGTTGATCAGTGCCACGTCGACGCTGTGTTCGTTTAGGTGTGCTATCAGTTCCTGTTTCTTGTTTTGTATTCCGTTTGCGTTCCAGAATATAAGTTTCAGATTGTCTCTAGTTCTTCTAGTGGTCATTGTTGAGTGTGAGCATGATGGTTGTGATTCTTCGGGTGAACTTTTCTGTGTCCTCTTTACTGTGTCCCATTTCGGCAAAATCGAGCATCATTTCCGTCAGTTCTGCTCTGATTATTTCGTTGCTATTCCTTTTGTTTCCGCTTGTTGACGGCCTTGTCTCCGGGTTGGGGTTGTTGTTTTTTCTTACCGGTTTCGGTATTTGGCTAGTTGTCGGTGTTTGGGCTGTTTGTCTCGGTGTTTGGGCTGTTTGTCTCGGTGGGTGTTTTGATCTCGTTTCCTGTTGTCGTTGTTCTGCCTGTCTAGCTATTTCCGGTCTCGCCGGGCAGTTTCTCCAGATTGAGGTGTGTTCGCCTCCGCAATTTGCGCATTTCGGCGGCAGTGTTAGCGGTTTCTCGCACAGGTGCGTGCTGTGGTTCTGTCCGCATTTCATGCATCTGTATTCGGCGTTGCAGTGCCTTTGCACGTGGCCGAACAGCTGGCATCGGTGACATTGTACGGTTTAAATTAACTGTATTAATAACATCATTAATAACGTCACTAACAGTGGAGAACTCTGCAAGCCGGGTGAAGATACAAGGAAACAGACCCATTTAAAATAAACCAAGGCCTCAATCAGGGAGATGGACTCGCCCCAATGCTCTTTAATCTAGCATTAGAATACGTAGTAAGGAAAGCCACGGTAGACACCAACGCGTCGCTGCTACACAAATCCACCCAACTAGCAGAATATGCAGATGACATAAACATACTTGGAAGAAACCTAACATCAATGAAAGAAACCTACATACACCTAGAAAGCGCGGCTGAAGAAGTGGGCCTAAAAGTGAATGAAGATAAGACCAAAGTATTAATACAGACCCAAAACAATAGGAGGAGTGGTCAGAACATGACAATAGGCGACCAAAACTTTCAGGTAGTCAATGACTTTATCTACCTAGGTTGTAACATATCCAGCAAACGGGTGGAGATGAAGGAAATCCAACGAAGAATCAGTAATGCCAATAAAATATACTACCACATTTCGGCCATAATCAGATCAGGGAATGTCCACGGGAAAACAAAACCGAAACTTTATAAAACAATAATACGCCGAGTGTTATGCTATGGAAGCGAGACCTGGACGCTCTCATAAAGAGCGGGAACAATGGTGAACGCATTCGAAAGAAAGATCTTACGCAGAATATATGGACCGGTCTAAGAAAACGAACAGTGGAGAATAAGATACAACCACGAGATCTACCAGATATTCGCAGAAGCAGGCCTAGCAACAACAATAAGATTACAAAGACTTAAATGGGCCGGGCATTTACAAAGGATGGAAGAGTCAAGATGGAAGAGTCAAGGGTAGTCAAGAGGATTTTCAACAAAAAACCGGAAGGTAAAAGACTGGTTGGAAGACCAGGGGCGAGATGGACAGACAAAATCCAGAGGGCGCTCGATCCATGCTCGTAACTCCAAACTGGAGAAGGGCGGCGGAGGACAGGGATGACTGGAGGAAGAAAATAGAGGAGGCCAAGACCCGATTTGGGCTGTAGCGCCAATGGCTGGATGGAATAACATAATTCATAACAATATTCATTTTTAGCACTTGAGCTATAGGATTTTCCTAGTGAAAATTACAATGATAATAATGTTAATTATCGGTATACTCAGGCTACAGGCTCACTATGGTCATCGGTCTATTCCTCCAGAACCGGAGATTTTATGTTTCACTCCAAAACAAGAATAGCAGATGGAGAGCCCAGAAGAATGGACTGCCACAAGGCTGTGTCCTGTCCCCACTCTTGTACAACGTGTACACGAACGACCAGCCGATTCCTGACAATATAAGGAAATTCATCTATGCCGATGATACAGCTATGGCAGCCCAAGGCACCGAGTTTATCGAGGTGGAGGAGAAGTTGGAGGTCGCCCTTGAGGAACTGGCAATCTATTAACAGAAAAATCACCTAAAGCCGAATCCCAGCAAGACTCAGGTCTGCGCCTTCCGCCTAAAAAACAAAGAAACACGACGGGAGCTCGAGATACATTGGCGACGCGAACGACTGGAGCACTGCCCGACGCCGAGATACCTGGGCGTGACCCTGGACCATACTATGTCCTTCAGACAACACTGCATCAATACTAAAGGCAAAGTTGGTGCGCGTAATAACATATTGCGAAAACTCACAGGCACAGCATGGGGAGCTCAACCAGAAACGCTCAGAAGCTCGGGTTTGGCGCTCTGTGTGTCCACTGCGGAATACGCCGCACCGGTTTGGGCAGCTACTGCTTACGTGAAACATGACAACATGACAACGAGACAGCAAGAATCGTGACAGGCTGTCTAAAGCCAACTCTAGTTAATAGTTTGTACCAACTTATTGCCGTGGCACTCCAATCTGTGCGAAGAGCCGTCACCACGGATGCTAAAAGGAGGAAATAGGAAACCGATGTTAGCCATCCTCTGCACCAACACCAGCCAGCCGGTCGACGCCTAAGATGAAAGAGCTTCATGGCAAGATCACACACACTCGAGGGGTCCATAGAAAATAACCGTATCACTAGGTGGACCCAACAGCTAACTACTCGGGAACCCCCAAGAGAAGAATTGGCCCCAGGCAAACACCTCCCTTTCGCGGTATGGAAATCCCTAAATCGGTTCAGGACAGGAATTGCAAAGTGCAAGACAAATCTGTTGAGGTGAGGAATGTCTGAGAACGACGATGTGCTGTGTGCGTGTGGCCAGCCCCAGGATATGAGCCACATACTGGTCTGCCCACAACTGGAAGAAGGATGCTCGCACGAAGACTTAATTTTATGTAACGACAAGGCTATTGCAGCCGCTATTTTTTGGAAAGATGTCGTACGGGCCAGACACGGAAAGTAACTACCGATAAATTACATCATCATTACCTCATCTTTAATATTGTTTTTTTTTATGTATTAATCCTTATTTGTGGTCCATCTTAGATGGAGCATCGTCTCTAGTTACTCCAAATTGTTCCAATTAATATTGTTCGAATAAAAAGCATGCTCCACCACAGAAAATATATCACATCCCCTTGTACGGAATTTTTAAGCTTCCCATTGGCAACAACTCTTCAAAAATCATAAAATTTCAGTAACTCCACGAATAAATATTACGAGTTGTGCCGAATCCCATATATCGGTACTTTCGTCCAAAGCAATGGAAAAAGCAGTAAACGATTTTGAAATTTCTTGTAATTGTTTAAAACATCCTCATTTCTCTCTTCTATTTTACGGGAAGTGGTCAGTTTCGAGCAACAAATATCACTGAATAAAGACCTTTTTATCTGGGTACACTCTGTCGACAACTTTTAACATACAATTTTCAAAAATATCTCCTAAAAATGGTTTACTATGTTTGGCAATTTCTTGCGCAATAACATAGGTAGCCAAAACGGAGGATTCATTTTGTTTTTTGTCAACAGATTTTTCAACATCATTTTCTGACCACTAAAGAATTTTCTTAGTTCATAGTGTCATTCTGTATCTGTATCTGTGGGAAATTTTTACCCTTATGAAAAATCGCACCCACATTTTATTGTATTTTATTCGTAATATTTTTTTATCTATTTTACTGTTTATTTATTTTTTATTAATTTAATATAAATCTAAATTATGGAATCGACATCGCGGGCCACATTCACAAGGTTCGCGGGCCGCATTTTGCCCCCTTGCCTAACTTTGGGAATCCCTAATCTATGGCAATACTATATATTCAAATTCTGTCCAATCGATAAAATTACGCTAAGATCCAAATTCTGGATCACAAAAGAAATAAAATTGTCGAGAGAAGTAAATCCATCACAATTTGTTAGTTACCACGAAAAGAAACTATTATAAAAGCAAATTGGACAAATCCAGCAATCATCAAAGAACCCAGTAGGAAATAGTTGATGATCTGTTAAACAAATCATCAAGGATCAAACAAGACATCAATATTAAATGTAATTAGACTATTTTAAAAGATCTAGATGCTATAGCTTCGATATTTAATGACTTTATCTACCTAGGTTGTAACATATCCAGCAAACGGGACGAGATGAAGGAAATCCAACGAAGAATCAGTAATGCCAATAAAGTATACTACCACATTTCGGCCATAATCAGATCAGGGAATGTCCACGGGAAAACAAAACCGAAAATTTATAAAACAATAATACGCCGAGTGTTATGCTATGGAAGCGAGACCTGGACGCTCTCACAAAGAGCGGGAACAATGGTGAATGCATTCGAAAGAAATATCTTACGCAGAGTATATGGACCAGTCCAAGAAAATGAACAGTGGAGAGATACAACCAAGAGATCTACCATCTATTCGTAGAAGCAGACCTAATTGTTCAGAATATACCATCAGAATCAGAATATACCATCTATAAATATAGTGAACGACCACTTATTCATAAATGACAAAATTATGTATCTGGAAGAACTCACTCCGAACGAGATGTCAATAACTCTAAACAAATTAAAAAAACAAATCAACTCACGGCCCGGGTCACCCTGGAAATATCACCAAATCCAATTTGAACTAAATCGAACCTCTTACCCATATCATCAATAGTTCGTTCTCTTCAGAAAAGGTGCCTGGAATATTAAAAACATCAACTGTGATTCCTGTATTCAAAAAAGGAAACCGCTTGGATAAAAACAACTACAGGCCTATATCGTTGCTATCAGTATTAGATAAAATACTAGAATACTCCATGGAATACAGATTAATGCCATTTATAACACCTTATTCTAAATGAACAAATACCTGGCTTTTGCAGGAACAAATCTACTACTACGGCAATTAACGAACTCTTCAACAAAATAGTATGCGAGGTGGATGAAGGTAAATTCCCAATGGGTGTTTTCTGCGACCTCTCTAAAGCCTTGGATTGCGTTTCTCACCATAAACTATTGCAGAATGTGGACTCTTATGGAACTAGAGGTAAGACAGGCAACTGGTTTAAGCCGTATTTGGCCAACAGGAAACATTACGTTAAAATTAATTCAACTGAGTAGATAAGATTGTCAAAGGTTGGCTTTAACGTGTGTGCCCTGAAGGGAGTATTTTAGCACCTGTGCTATTTTCTCTGTATACAGCAGATATGATATAATTTATTGGTAAAAAATACTGCACATTATACGCTGATAACTCAAGCCTGATAATCTCGGCGGGATCCTTGGCACAAACTACCATACAAGCAAATACGATTCTAGAAAAACTGTACAAATGGTTCTGCGCTAACAACTTATACCTTAACATCACAACCATGTAGTGTTTCAGTGTAGTAGAAGGATGCCCTCAAATAATATTCTAAATAAAATTGTTAACTGCAAAATTGAAAGAGAGAAGAAAGTGAAATTTTTAGGTATCTACTTAGAGAACATGAAATGGAACGCAACAACTGAGAAAATAATCTTCTAAAAAAACAACTGCACAGCAAGGTATATTTGTTACGTTAAGTGAGTCAAACTGTGGGCAAAAAAAATCTTCTCAAAGTCTATTAAGTCTAAATTCACTCCGTTTTGTCATATGGAATTTTAGTGTGGGGAATATCGACTGCATCACATGGAGTTTTTCTTGCTCAAAAAAGGTTGCTCAGATCACTAGGCGGCCTGTTTAATGTCTATTTTTTCTTGACTGGTCTCATATGTAATATTTACATCCTTAGAGATATGAAATTGATTTTGATTTGATTTGACTAGACAACGAAGATTAGACGAACAAGATTCGATTTGCAAGACTAGATAGACAAGACTAGATTGTTCTCCTCGGTAGTATAAAGTTCAGAAGTCACTAGGGTGCGATTCCTCGCCGGGGAGGCATTTTCGCCAGGGCGACACTAACCGTCAGGGCTGCCCCTGAAGGAAAAAGGCAAAGTGAAAAGATACCGTGTTTGCGCTTACTAAAAAGCCAAGTGAAAAAGTTTGTTGCATGAGTGAGAGCATCACACGCAAGCTGGTAGAGCTTCCTTCAAACCATAAGTCATAAGACTAATCTAATGAGGTAGTGCATGGGTACCATACGGCTATCGTTAAGGAAGAGATAGCCGCATAGCCTCTCCTGCCTAATTCCGACTCTTACCTCTATGGAGCCTCTATTTGAAGTGCTGAACCCTGGAAACCTGAGTAACTTAGCCCGAGATGGCCAGGGCCAACGAGAGCGGGAGATATGGTCCTCCGATCATTAGGGTGTTGGTTTGGCGTGAGGCTTACGACCTTCTTCTTCTTCTTCTTCTGTTGGCTTTATAACCCGCGGTGGGTTTTTGCCTCTAGAACAATCTTCCATTATGTCCTTTCACCGGCTTCCTCTCTCCAATCCCTTACTCCCATCTTTCTAAGAGTTACCTCCACGTCTTCCATTCATCTTTTCCTTGGCCTGCCTCTTTTCCTTCTTCCAACTGGCCGCCAGTTGTACATTTTCTTGGCTGGTCTGTCGTCATGCATTCTGTACAGGTGTCCCAGCCATGCTATTCTTTGAGCTTTTACATATCTCACTATGTCCGCTTCGTTTATGAACCTGCTTAGTTCATGGTTCATTCGTATTCTCCAAATTCCATGCTCATTTAGGATCGGTCCGTAGATTTTTCTGAGGATCTTTCTTTCAAAGATGCGTAGCGCGTCCTCCTCTGCGGTGGTTAGGGTCCTGGCCTCGCATCCGTACGTTACTACTGGTCTTATGAGTGTTCGTTATATTTGATGTTTTATTTTGTGACCCAATAACTTGGACTTCATCAGTTTTTGGTATCCGGCGTAGCATCGGTTTCCACTAAATATTCGCGAGCTTGTTTCTTTAGCTATTACCTTTGTTCTGTTGATTTCTGTTCCCAAGTAGACACAACTTTCAACCTGCTCAAAGCGATACTCGCCCAAGTTAAGGTCATTGTTATAGTGATGTTCTCTTCCAACTTGCATGCATTTAGTTTTTAACTCATTTATTTTCAATCCCCTTTTTTGCGTTTCATCGTCCAGCATCAATAGTGCTTCCTTTAGCGCGTCTTTGCTTGTACATGTCAAACTGACATCATTTGCATATGCAGCAACCTGTGTTGATCGGTTGCCAATGTATCCCGTTATATTCAGCTTTCTCATGCATGCCTCTAATGTTAGGTTGAATATCATGGCGCTCAGGACATCTCCCTGCTTCACACCGATTTCGATTTTAAAGGCGGATGTAAGTTGGTTGTCTACTCTAACCTAGGCTTTCGAACAGGACAATGTAGCTTTTATTAGTTTTACGTATTTACGGGGTATTCCTAGCATCAGTAGATCGTCAAGGATCGTGTTTCTTTAGACGGTATCGAATGCCTGCTTAAAGTCTATGTAGAGGTTGTGTAGCGATATATCAAACTCGTATGCTTTCTCCTGCATTTGCCTTATGGTGTATATGTTGTCTATCGTTGACCTATTGGCACAAAATCCGCTTTGATATTGTCCTAATATCTCCTCGTAGTAGACAGCGAGTCTGTTATAAAGAACGCCTGTTAGAACTTTGTTTGTTACGTTAAGGAGCTTTATCGGCCGGTAGTTTCTACAGATAGTTTTGTCTCCCTTCTTGTGTATTGGCTTTATGATATCCAGTGCCCAATTCTCTGGTATTTTCTCTTGCTCCCAGATTTCATTAATCAGGTGTTTTAGTCTTACCGTTAGGTGTTCTCCTCCATATTTCAAAAGTTCGGCTGTTATACCGTCTGATCCAGGGGTCTTGTTATTTTTTAGCTTTTTAATAACACTTTCTATTTCACTTAGGCTGGGGTTCTCAATCTTGGGGTCTACCGTATGTACATCTAGCTGTAATTGTTCAGGATCTAAACTACAGTCTCTTCTAAAAATATCCGAGAAGTACCCTTTCCATCTTCGGAGTATCTCCTCATTCTCTGTGAGCATGTTTCCGTCTTTATCCGTGCATACTGTTATCTTTGGTCTAAAACCCTGAGCGTTTTGTTTTATTGCCTTGTAAAATTTTCTTGTTTCGTTTCTAGAATCATTCAGTACCATTTCCTATACCTTTCTGTTTAGTGCCTCTCTTTTCTTTTTTCTACATAATCTAAAGGCGTTTATTCTTTTCCTATTTTAGGCTGCTTGGTTAGCTCGTGTGCTTCTGTCTAACAGTTTTAGTCCGCTTCACGGAGGTTGCTTCTCGACATTCCTCGTCATACCATTCTTCGTTGTGAACTCCTCTTTTTTCTCCAATTCTTTCCATAGCACTCTCTGTTATTATTTTTTCGATGTTCATCCAGTCTTGCTCTATGTCCTGTGTTTCTTGGTTTTCTTGTAGTTTAGTTCTAAGACTTTCCTGGTAGGCCCTCAGAACTTCTGGGTTTTTTAGGCGATCTATGTGCCATTTTTGCTGCTTTGCAGTTGTTCCCCTAGCCACTGTCGATAGTTTTTGTTTAGACCTTGCTCCAACAAGGTAATGGTCGGAGTCCGCGTTCGCCCCGCGAAAGGATCTGACCTGTTCGACGTCCTTACGTTGGCTTACGACCTTACGTTGCCAAAAAGAACAAAAGTTAAGAAAGCAAACTACGAGCTTCCGATTTGACAGATGAAACAAAGACGAACATTGTTATGAACCAAGGACATGAGAGGAAGGCTAAGCAGAAGACGGGAAAAAATATATTTGAGGACCTGATAACAATGGGAGTATGTTTACCTAATGGGAAGGAAACGATAGAAGGATGTGATAGAACAGACCAAGACCGACGCATTTATGCATCATAAACATTAATTTATATATAAACATTAATTTATGTATAAACATTAAACATACGTTGGAGAATTAAAGGAGTATTAAATGATTTTCAAATGGATACAGAAAGATAATTGTCGAAATATAAATATAAATAAATATGAGAAATATTACTAAACAGACAAAACTATACAGACAAAACTAGACAGACAAGAATTGACAGACAAGACTAGATAAACAAGACTAGATAGACGAGAGTAGACAGACCAGACTAGGCAGAGAAGACTAGAGAGACAAGACTAGACAGATAATACTAGACAGACAAGATTAGACATAGAAAACCAGACAGATAAGACTAGGCAGACAAGACCAGATAGACAACACTAAACAGACAAGACTAGACTGACAAGACTAGATAGAAAAGACTAGACGGACAAGACTAGACAGACAAGACTAGACAGACAAGACTAGACAGACAAGACTAGACAGACAAGACTAGACAGACAAGACTAGACAGATAAGATTAGACTAGACAACACCAGACAGAGAAGATTAGACAGATTGTACTGGACAGATAAGACTAGACAGATCAATCTAAGCAGACAATCTCAAACAGATAAGGTAAGATAGACAATACTAGTAAGATAGTTAGAGGGTTATGTTTAGATGAAAGCTTGTCTCCTTTCTCTTTGATTGCTAGGAATTACATCAATTTAATTTCAAAATCTTCTGAACTTCTAAATATCTGTTGACCCCTGACCCATAGCTTCCAATCGGCCGTAATTGGCCCCTTGGAACAGCAAGAGAACTCAGAGCATCAGACAATATTAACAATTTTATCACAATTTAGACGTCAAGAAAAGTCAAATTCTACACGTATAAATCTTTTTTCTCACGATATTTGTTCGTTGATGGCGTCGTAACTTCTCGTAACCTAGAAGGTCGCCAGGTCAATGAGATCCTTTCAAAACTAAATAAACCGAAAATTAATTGCGATTCAATGGAATAGGAAGAAACAATTCATGAGGAATTTAGTATAATTGAAGTAAGTTCAAAAATTATTGAAGAAATAATAAAATATGAAGAAAAAATTAAGTAAGCTCAATAATTATTGAACAAAAATTCAAGAGGTATTGTATGAAATTGATAGAAGAAAATTAAGAGTAAGTCATTGAAATATTGAGAAGCAATTCTTAAGGCATTTAATAAAATTGGAACAAGTAATTCAAAAGGAATTCAATGAAATTAGAAGCAGCAATTCATGAGGAATTTAATAAAATTGCAAGAAGTAATTCAAGAGGGATTCTATGAAATTGGAATAAACAATTTAACAGGAATTCAATGAAGTTTTGGGAATCAATTCAGGAGGAATTCAATGAATTTGGTAGAAGCAATTCATGAGGAATTCAATGAAATTGAAAGAGGCAGCGCAAGAGGGATTCAACGAAATTGGATGGAGCAATTCAATAGATATTCAATGAAATTCTAAGAAGCACTATAAGAGGAATTCAACGAAATTGTAAGGAGTAATTCAAGAGGAATTTAATGAAATTTGAAGAAGCAATTCAAAAGAAATTCAATGATATTTTGAGACTCAATTCATGAGGAATTCAATGAAACTGGTAGAAGCAATTCATGAGGAATTCAATGAATTTGTAAGAGGAAGTATAGAGAAAGAAATAAATATAGAGGAATTCAATTAAATTTGAAGGAGTAACTGTTTAATATGGCTTAAGAAATAAATTTTATAGTCCAGCGACACGAGAAGTAAAATTATGGGAGAAATACCCATCTAAGGGGTTTACAAAGTTGTTACATATGCGCCAGTTTTCGAACGTCGATTGCTACACAAGTATCAATACTACATAGATGTATTATGTACTCCTCATCTTAAAGTTAATTTAATATAGTTTGTGAATTCAAGAGGAATTTAATGAAATTTGAAGAAGCAATTCAAGAGGAATTCATTTAAATTTAGAAAATCATTTCATGATTAATTCAATGAAATTGGTAGAAGCAATTCACAATGAATTCAATGAAATTTGAAGAAACAGCGCAAGAGGAATTCAATGAAATTGAAAAAAGCAATTCATGAGGAATGCAATGAAATTGTAAGAAGAAATTCAAGAGGAGTTCAATGAAATTTCAAGAAGTAATTCAAGAGAAATTTAATGAAATTGGAAAAAGGAATTCAATGAAATTGCACGATCGAAATGGCAGGAAGAGATTCACGCACGATCGGGTCGCTTCCGCGCGCGAATTATAAAACCGCATGGAGACATTTCAACATTTCGTTTTGCCATTGTACTGAATCAAACAGGAAATTAGGAAAAAACCTTAAAAACACGATCTATACAGATGTTTTGAAATAGATAATTATAATGCGCACAGAATACAACGAACTAGACATAGATATCTAGAAGTTTTAGGCTAGACAGACAGGAATACATAGACTAGAATTGTGCTCGGCAAACCGCGGTTCGCGAGCCACTCTTTTGCGGCTCTTCAAACGTGAAGCAATCAAACTCCTTCGTTCAAGCAGTTAAGCTTCGAGTTTTATCGAATTCTTACACATTTTCAGATATTTGATTGAAACAAAATCAATAATAAATATTAAACACAAATTATACAATAACATTTTTTTCTATTATTATTATTTGCGTATTCTCAATGCGTAATGGAATACGTAGCAAAGAACTCAATCAAGTTTTCTTTGAGTACTTCTTGTTTTTCCAATAAGCTTTCATTCTTTCAGACAGGGCTTGTTTACGTTCTTCCGACCACTTCGGTCTGTACTGCTTTTGCTTTGGTTGCTCTGATGTAACTTCCTGTTTGTTCACTTTATGTCTGAAAGTGTCTCTTTCTAAAATGTATGTTGTACATATGTTTGCGTTTCTGATGTCCTTTCGAAGTTCGTCTAACCAAGGTGTTGAATTCTTTAGTGAGCTAACATAATATAAAATTCTTTTTGACAATCGATTTTCTGGTAGTTTCGTTAGATGTCCAAAGAATTTATTTCGTCTTTTCTTAATATCAATTTCGATGTTTGAAAACGTTTCTATTGTTTTGATTCATTGTAGCCTGTAGCCGTCTTGGGCTTCTGTAGCTTCCTTTTTGATTTTTTCTAGTTCTTGTTTTCTGTTAAGTGTCAATGTTTCTCTTGCGTAAAGAACTGTTGGTTTTATGACTGTTGTAAGCCGAATTTTTGTCTATCTTGACACAGATTTTTGTTATAGATGTCTTGGACTATCCATAATGCCTTTTTGACGTTTTGGAGACGGCTTTGCTGTGAGGTCTCCTCAAGGCCTATCGGTTCTCGTCGATCTTGTTGTTATTATTATTTTTATTTTTACTATTTAGACATATTTATAGCTACCTATTTACTAATACTACATTAACTAGATTAAATTAGCTTTTAAATGATATGCCAGGTGGGCCATTGAAAACGAAACAGAGGGATTTTCGGATAGTTAAATATGAATTCTCAAAAAATGCTAGGACTTATCAACTTTGTTTGTGAGGAGAACAACACCAGTTACAAGAAAATTTGTAGCCAAATCACTTAACCCCTTCGCGCTGGGACCACAACCCCTAAAATTTTAAATGGCACGGTGAGGTAAGTGATATTTAAAAGCCCTTTTTGCCATGAATACTAAACTGAGGTTGATGTGGATGATTTTAATCCACATCAACCTCATGAGATTTCGTGCCGCGCTCGATCTCCTGACTGTCACGGCAATGGAAACCAAGGCAGATATTCTGATAGTTAGCGAACCTAATTAAAAAATAGTGATCGCGGGTGGCTGGTTTACTGATCAGAGAAAAGATGCTGCAATACTAGTCACAAATCGCAACCTACCGATAATAAAAACTGGAAGTGGACCAAGTTACGTATGGGTAGAGACCCATGACTATGTCATATATAGCTGCTATCTCTCACCTAACGCCCAAATAGACCAGATGGATGAGTGCCTTGGGGCGCTCAGCCAAAGCCTAAGAGAACAAGACCAAAATTCAAAAATAATATCTGGTGACTTTAATGCAAAGTCCCCTTACTGGGGATGCCCACATATTGATAAGAGGGGAGACATGCTAATGAAATGGGCAGCAGAAATGGATATCGTCCTAATAAACCAAGGAGTTTAACCTACATTCATAAGGGGGAACTCAAGTTCCATAATAGACCTCACCTTCTCTACAAGTGGTATTTCTAGCAAAATACTAGACTGGAGAGTATTGGATAAGGAAACAATGAGCGATCACCGATACATATCGTACAAAATAGGAAAAATGAGGGAGTACAAACAATTAACCCCGTACCGGAACACAGGTTGGAATATTAAACACATAGAGGAAGTAAAAATTAAACGCGTACTGTCAGAGGATATAGCATGTTCAAATACCAAAAGCGCAGACGAACTTGTAAATGTTCTGATTAAAGTATGTGACGCAACGCTCAAGAAAAGAGAGAAACCCACAAGGAAAAAAATGGTATACTGGTGGAGCGAAGAAATTGCAGGCTTAAGAACTTCATGCATCGCAGCGAGAAAAAAGTGCCAGCGACAAACAACAAGAGAGAGAGAAGAAAAAAAGACCAATACACTGTTAGGCAAATACCTATATCTCAAAAAACAACTGAGGTATGAAATAAATACGGCCAAGCAAAAACATTTGAAGAAACTGTGCGAAGAACTGGACTACGACACATGGGGAGATGCCTTCCAAATCTGCATGAAAAGGCTGAAGGTCCAACAACCAAATGTCAACATGCCTATGAAGGAAATCAAACGCATAGTCGAAGTACTCTGTCCACGTCAGGAGTCAGTGAGATGGCAGCAACCAAGAGTAGAAGAGGTACCGCTGTTCCCGGAAACTACCCGGACTAATAAACGCAATAAAGCGCATGCGTAAAGGAAAAGCCCCAGGTTCGGACGAAATACCTACAGAAATAATAAAACTCTCCGCTGAGCAAGAACCGCAGTTCTTGCTAGACGTAATGGACGAGCATCTAGCTGCCCGAAACTTCCCGAATAGATGAAAACGAGCGAAACTGGTGTTACTTCGAAAAAAAACGATAAACCATTAGGGGAGCCTACATCATACAGGCCATTATGCCTGTTAGATACTTTGGGAAAACTCTTAGAACACCTAATATTGTATAGGCTGAAATCAGATATTGAATCGTGAGCTGGATTGTCGAGTAACCAATACGGCTTCAGAGAAGGCTGATCGACCAACCATGCTATAGAAGCCGTCATGAAGATCGCAGAAAATGCTAAATCAGGAACCCAAAGATCCCGAAGAATATGTGCATTAATAACACTGGACGTACGAAACGCTTTTAACACAGTCGATTGGAAACTCGTTATCGATGATCTAATAGCAAGAAATATAGCTCCCTATCTGCTAAGAATTATTCAAAGCTATTTCACCAGCAGAACGATCATTTTGCAAACAAATGACGAAACCGAGGAAATAATAGTTAGTAAAGGTGCACCACAGGGATCGGTTATGGGCCCCACTCTGTGGAACATACTTTATGGTGGAGTCTTCAGGTTAAAACTTCCGGATGGAGCTAGGCTAATAGGTTTTGCCGACGATTTAGCTCTTGTAATAACAGCAAAGTCGGAACAGACGGTGATGCTAACGGCAAACCAAGCAATATCCCAAATTAACTGTTGGATGTAATCAAGAAAATTAAATCTGGCACCAGAGAAAACAGAAGAGGTCCTACTATCGGGACTGAGGAAGCTTACTCCCATAACGTTCCAAATAAACAACGTTAGCATCGCCCCAAAAGAGTCGGTAAAATACCTAGGTGTTATCATAGACAAAAGGCTCTCCTCTTATTCCCCATCTTAACGAAGCCGCAGCAAAAGGTATGAGAGCAATAGCAGCAATGGAAAAACTCATGCCTAATCTAGGGGGGGGGGGGGGCGATGAGCTGTAAACGAAGAGCACTCAGTTGTGTGGTCCAGTCAGTGATGCTATATGGGGCCCCAATATGGGCACATCACCTTACATCTAAGCTATCTATCGATAAACTCTCGATAGTCCAGAGAAAACTAACACTAAGGATTTGCTGCGCATATAAAACAGTGTCTGGCGACGCTGCCCTAGTAATTGCTGGTATACCACCTCTTGAGTTACTGGGCAAAGAGAGAAATGACCTATATGAAGAAGGCTCTAGCAAAAATGCCAGAGATAATCTGCACGATGAATGCCAGAGAAACTGGTGGGCGTCAGATAAGGGGCAATGGACGAGGCTGCTAATACCAAAAATAGTTCCGTGGATAAGCAGAAAACACGGAGAAATTGATTACCATCTAACCCAATTTCTTACTGGGCATGGCTGCTATAAAGACTATTTATAGCAAATACGAAGATCACCTGATAATCTGTGTGAATATTGCGGTGAAGAAGACTCAGTTACCCACACAATATTTGAATGCTGTAGATGGACCACAGAAAGGGAACTCCAAAACTCAAATATGGACAAAAGCTTCGAACCCAGAAGTGTTATAGACTACATGTTAGAGAGCAAGGAAAACTGGGTCAAGATACACAAACCTGTCAAATTCATTATCAGCACAAAAGAAGAAGACGAGAAAAAATGGCACAAGAAATGAACTCTAGTTAGTTATATATGTATATATATATATATATATATATATATATATATATATATATATATATATATACATATATATAGTTAAGTTAGGTTAGGTATATAACATATAGTTATATAGTTAGTAAATAATATAGTGTATATTAAATAATATTTTATTATAACCAGCACGCCGGTGTCATACGCTGTATCGTTCCGGTGTGCTTGGATGACGTCAAATAAAAAAAAGATACAATCACCAACTTATTATAGCTATAGTCGACTTAAATAAGTTGTTATAATTGTACCTTAGAATTACGTTGGAACTAAGATACTAGCTAAATAAAATTAATTAAAACAGTCTTCAGAATTCACAAACTAGATTAAATTAACTTTAAGATACATAATAAATCTATGTAGTATTGTTACTTGTATAGCAATCGACGTTCGAAAACTGGCGCATACGTAACAACTTTTTTACTTCTCGTGTTGCTGGACTATAAAAAAATTGAAGCCATGTAATTAGTTATAGTTGCAATTCTTATATGGCAAGCTATTAATTTAAAAAGATTTTACATCCCGTTTCCGAATAATCACAAGTTGAAAATGCTGAAATTCCTGACCGTCCCTATATCGCAAACATGTTTTTAGACTTATCATTAAGGGTCGAAAGTTAACTGAAACAATACTTAGAGTCTAACTTATGCTTATATCTAAAAATATATGAAACCTTTAATAGACATAGATTTTTTATTATATTCATTCGGAATCATATTATGATTCTAATATAGAATCTTTATAGCTATGAAGTATATAAACTATGTCGACGAATTCTTGTTCCTGACCGTCCACCAACATAATTAACGTAGTTCGAGAGCCACTGTACCAAGCAGGCAGTAAAATTTGGTTGTGTTACATGCAAATTTGTCAGTTAAGCTAAAAAAACATAAGCAACAAATGTGTGCTTGTATAGTGGCGAATTTATTGAAAATACCGGTAATAATTTATGTATTTTAATTGTCTTGTGAAGCCCGTCCCTTGCATTATTAGACGTTTTAATATTCTGTATATAAGAATAATTACGGTAATTTATTTCCCATATTGTCCGTTTATGAAATATATAACCCCACTTTTGAATGATGAATTTTACATATTTATTTGCTAAAAACATTCGCGTTTTCCTGATCGTCCCCTTTCCCAACCGCCCCTTTGCAAAATGCTTAAACAGGGACCGTCAGGAAAAGACAAGGACGGTCTGGAATAATTTTGCAAACAAATTTAAGAGGATGCAATAAGAGAGAAGAGCTAGAAAAGAAGGTGTGAAAAATAAATGTATAATCCTTCAAAATATAACTAATTAACCTATGGACAGTGTAATAAAGAAAAATAAAAATAGTTGTACAAAAATTCACATTATTGATAATGTAATTATTAAACCTGCATCAAATGAGCATTAAAATAGCAGTACAAATGTTATTTATATAAACACAAAAATAAACTAAAACGTAGTCGCACAAGCAAGTCCAGGTATTAGTAAAACACAAAATAAAGTAAAAACATCAACAACAAAATTATCAGACAAAGAATTACTTAAAAAAACGAGAGAAAGAAAGAGAAAAGAAAACAAAGGGCTAAAATTAAATCAGGTCCTAAGATACACTTGCAAGCTAAGAAGAAAGAAAAATAAATTTTAACAAAATTTTCTTCACCACTTGCTCTATCTAGTATTTATTTAGCGTATGGCATTTAGACACATTTACAAAAATATAACGAACTTATTGAATTTACAAAAACAAACTTCAAGATTCTCTATATAGTCTATCGCTTCTGAAGTTGCAGTCAGGAAATCATCGGGGCGGCCTTCGTATGTTAGGTGGGGACATTCATCTATTATGCGTTTGATCGTTTGGAACTCTCCGCAATCGCATGAGTAGGATGGTAATTTTCCCCATTTGTTTAGGAAGTATGCACATCTGCCGTGTTGGATCCTGATGCGATTTAGCGTGCACCAGGTTTTGCGTGGTAGGTTGAAACCGGGGGTTCTTTCTGTTATGCAGGGCATGGTGTTATTCGGCTGAGTTTCCGACCATTCGTGAATCTACCTATCTGCGATGTTAAACTTAGTTTCTGTGGCAATTCTTGCGGTCTTTGTTGGTGGTTTTCTAGAGCGTAGACGGTTCTTGTTGGCGTCTTTAATATAGCTATGTATTGGGAGTTCCCTGTTGTTAAGTATCTTTTTGTATTCGTTTGTTAGCGTATTGGTTCGGCGGTGCAATATCGCTTAGTACTGGTAGCCATTGGGTTGGGGTAGATTTTATTACGCCAGCGTTCATCAAGGTGTTATTTAATTGTGCGTCAACCTTTTTCACATAGGCGCTGTTGAGCTACGCTGTGGCGCAGTACACCGCTGCAGAATAAACAAGGCCTAGAGATGACGATGTAAGTGTGGAAGCTGAAGCTCCCCATATCGAGCCAGAGAGTTTCTGGATAATATTGTTTCTGGTCTTTAACTTCCGCGGTTTTAGTTAGGTGCTCTTTAAAGCTTAAAAGTTCTGTGGAGGGTAACACCTAGAGGTATTTTCGATTTTTATTGTGATTAAGCAAGGTGTTAACAAGTAGACGTTAAGTTTTCTCTTGGCCATCTTGTTGTTTAAATGAAAACAGGTTACTTCAGTTTTGGAAGCATTAGATTGGAGTCTCCATTTTCTTCAAACTCAACTTCTAGGTCCGCAGATAAAATTTCTTCGACTCCTTCTATTTTGTTTGGGTGATTAACACCCAGTCGTCGGCGAAGCCAACCTTCGTTGATGTCGTTTTGGGCATGTCTGCAACATATACATTAAACAACAATGACGCAAGTACTGATCCCTGCGGCAGAACATAATTAAGCTTTCTGGGGGTACTGATTTCTGGTCCCATTATCACCTGAAATACTCTGTCGCATAACAAACATTTTCTCTATTAATTTCGATGTGAGTTTGCAGGGAATTATGCGTAGGAATTTGTATATTAATCCTTCCCTCCATACGGAATCGTATGCTGCTGACAGATCGATAAACGCAGCAGAACTCTTTGATTTTACCTGAAAACCAGCTTAGACATAAGTAGTAAGTGACAACACTTGATCGGAACAGCTACGTTTTTGTCTGAAACCCGCTTTTTCGATTGGGAAGTATAACTGGGCTTATTTTGTAGATCAAAATAAGCCCAGTTGTAGATCATTATTGTAGTAATTTGTACATTGTCGGTAACAACGCAATTGGTCGGTAATTGGTCTGCTGGTTTACTTGGTTTTGGAATGGCTATGACTTTTGAGCGTTTGAATTCACGAGGGATTTCACTAGTCTGCATGATGTTTGTAAAGAAGCGTGCTCTCCAAATTTTTGCGTATTTTCCGTAGTTAAGAAGGAATTAAGGATGGATTCCATCGAAATCTGGGGCTTTCCTAGGGGTAATATCTTTAAGGGCAGCTGATATTTCGTCGCCGGTAAAAGGACGAGCGTGCTCAGTTTCTCTCGATTCAGATTTAAGAGGATTTAGATGTTCTCTCACCTTTCTTGTATGAGCTTTGTCTTTTGTGCTCTGGACGTTGCCATAATGTGAAAGGCCACTGAATTTGGGCTTATGGGAGCTTTTTGTTTTTGAGAAGGGTTTCGAATAGACCTTGTCTAGTTGAAATTTTTTTGTGCGTATGTGTCAATTTCCGCCATGTTATACGTCAAAAAGTGCCAGCATTTTTTTAAGTATAACTAAATATGTTCCCGAAACTTTCATATTCCCGTATTTCATACTTGGCGGATGCGCCTGCGCTTAACTAACCGTAAAAAGGTCTTAGAGACCATGCTTTCCGACTTGATGTTTGGAAGTTTAGATTTTCAACAGTTTCAGTCCATTTTTGTTGTCTTTCAGCATTTAGGCTATGTAGTAGCTGATCTGCAATTTCTTGATCCCCAGTTTCGAGAAAGTTTTGATATAATACCGCGCAATATCAGGACCAGCCAGGGATATACTCTTCCCGGTATCCTCTTGGAATGCATTTCTTAGCCGTACTAATTACTACTCCGGCAAATCGGGCGTAGTTATTACTAATAGGTGGTATCCATCCCAAGCATTTATCTAGTTCCGATGAGAATTTTACCCACTCAGCACGCTTAAAGTTCCATCTTTGTCTAGACAAAGACTTGAGATAGACCTTATTATTGGGATTTGTGTTCCGATCACCATAATAACTGAACGAGGCTGGCTGTGAGTGAATTCCGAGAGTACTTTTCTTGTAGCTGCCAAAGGGGTGTTTTTAGAGTTGAGACAAAGCATAAGTCAGAGTTATATTCCCTATTCCATACAGCTGATTTAAATGTGCTTTTGTCTTTAGCATCAAAAATTAGGTGTAAGTGTTCGTCTTCGGCTCGCCCGACCAGCCCATCTCAATTAACATCGTTTTCTCTATATTTCCACTGTTCGGGGTGGCTGTTAAAGTCGTCTAGGTATGCAGCGGGGTGAGGGTATGATCTAAGAACATAGGGTGGCTAAGTCCTTGTGGCAGGTTTATAAACGTTGGAGATAGTGATGCTTCCAATTTTTATAGTTACGGTCTTTATGTCGTTCTTGGTCGATATAGAAGCAAAAGATGCATTTTCTATGTTGCTTTTAACATAGGTTATCATATATCACAGATTATCATAGTTATCATAGCTGTGCCGTGTGCTGGGTCCTATGTTGCGCCTAGCCCGGTATTTTTCTTCGTAGCCTGGTATTTTCCCCTTTTCTGAAGTTCTTCTTCTGATTCGCAATGGGTTTCCTCGATTGCAACCATTGCGATATCGTTTTGCTAAGCACTTGAAATGGGAAATATGTCATGTTCTGGGACCTCCACCTCTACTTCCCCACCCCACTAAATTATACATGTTGAAATACGAAAATGCTGACTCGGCGGTTCTACAATTAACTATTGCACAATTCATACATTCGATTCTCGCTCGCGTTTACAAGTTTAAGTTCAAACACAAAAGTGGAGGTGGATACTCCAGAACATGACATCTTTCCCTACTCACTGGCTTTTAGCACAGCTTATACCTTCTATATTGATCTGGCAAATCTCACCAAAGGTCCAATCTTTCTAGTCAAAGGGTCCTGAGAAGGACCATTTGCTTTGTTTTGAGTCATGCTTATTGATTGATCGATTTAGTGAGCTATTGGTTTAATGTGTCGTATTGTCAGGAGATCCTATTATCAGGGAAATTATCTGACTGTCAATATGTGCTAGTCCATTTAGCGTTACCCAGGGTGCACCACGAGGAGGCGAACTAGCTTTACACCCCTCTATCTAGTAGAGTTTATGCAATAGAACACTACAAGGCCGTTTGTCAATCAGTGGAATAGTTTCATTTAAAACATATGAATTTTATATTGTTTTTTTAATCATTTTTTTCCATGTCAAATATATCTTAAAAAAATCAAATGATGATGATGAGAAAGATCTAATTTCTTAACCGTTCTACACTGATCCTGACCGTCCCCGTGTATTCAAGATCGTTCCCACGTTTTCCACGACCGTCCCCTTGCGAAAAAGTGTTATTTTTCTGAGATTTAGCATTACATGACATATTTAATGCAAACCAACCAAAGTAAATGCTATATACTTCTATAAAATATTTACTTGCAAGGCTATTCAAATAAAACTATTTGCATATTCATGAGGGTTGAATCTAACCATTTTCCGGTAGAAATATTTTGGGAGGGTAAAGTTAAGAATGATAATGCCATTGTTAAATTCCAAAGAAATTTGGAAGGAATAACTCCGGGAGTCGGCTGTTTAAAACGAATAATGGAAGTGGTTCGAGAAGCCATGGTGCAGGTCAAGATCAAATGTGGAGTGGCTAAAGGAACGTATAGGGTCGACACCTAGAAGTCAAAGAACTTAATAAATCCGCGAGGAAGAATTTCAAAAGGTGGAAGGCGGGTCAGGACTCGATGGAGGAGTTCAACAAATGCCGTACACAACTGAAAGAGATGGAACTCCAAAAGAAGAAGGAGTGGGAAGACGCACAATTCGAGAAGTTGGAGGGAGTTCACAATGAAGCGGATATTTGGAAAATGGTGTCAGCCTATAGACGGAAACAAGGGTGTTGTGAGAAACCGATTGGCCTATGGAGAAACTATTTCAAGGAACTGCTAACCAATGGTCTGCCCGAACCGTTCGACGATGTCGCAGGAGGGGTTAATGGTGTAACGAGCTGCATAGACGAATTTACGTGGGAAGTGTTTTTAGGTGTTTTGGATAGACTTCCGAGAAAAAAATAGTGGGTTTGGATTGCATCCCGAATGAAGCGTGGAAGTACGCCCCCATAGTCACCCAGCGAGAGCTGTTCGAAGAACTCAACGATATTTATAAAGGTTATAAAAGGTTGCCGGTGAACTGGGAGGAAGGCTTAATTGTACCGATATACAAAGGTAGAGATAGGGAAGACCTAGCTAACTACAGAGGAATGACGGTTATGGACGCGGCGTATAAAATCTATGCTAAACTGCTGGAGCAACAGCTTTTGTGTGAAGAGAAAGATAAAGGTCTGATCGCGGATGTACAAGCCGGATTTAGAAAGCATTACAGCACGGTGGAACACTTGGTTACGTTGAAGTATATTGTGGAGCAGGAGCTGGTTAAGAATCTGGTTTATAGATCTGAAAGCAGCCTAAGACACTGTGGTGAGGGAGAGAATGTGGGAATGTTTGAGATGGAAAGGTATAGCGCACCAGTTAACAGAGAGAATCAGGGATTTCTATCAGGATACGCGGTGCAGAGTGAAAGTAGGAGAGGAAGTTTCAGAAAGTTTTGATGTGAGAATGGGGCTAAGGCAGGGTTGTCCGCTGAGTCCAATATAATTCCAGTCCAATAACCTATACACGGCAGATTTAGAGATTGTGCTGAGCGGAGGTCAAGCGGGAGGGGTAGTAATTGGTAGTAGGAAAGTTTGGAGTTTGCATGTGCGGATGACGTTGTGATTTTCGCTAGATCGAAAGGAGAAATGTCAGAGATGATCGAGCGGGTGAAAAGATTTTTGAAAGGAAATTGGTAGTGAACGTGAAAAAGACTAAATGGATGATGTATCGTAAAAGAGCGGGTAGAAGGAGTGAGTCATTTAAATGGGGAAGTAGTATAATCGAGCAAGTTAGCAGCTTCAAATATCTTGGTTTTATGTTTGGGCAGGATGGGTCCGCCAAATAGCATGTGAAATATATTTGTAAAAAGGCTTGAGTGGCTGCTAACGCGCTAGGGAACGTATATACGAAGGAGTGCTTGAGCAATAATTTTGAAGCAAAAATGGTAGTGTGGAACGCATGTGTGAGAAGTATCCTTTTGTATGAAGCGGAAGTGTGGGGAGTGAAAGAGGAAGAGAGAGTTGAGAGAGTCCAGCTACAGTTTTTAAAAATGGCACTCAATTTAGATAGAACTACGCCGGTATACATCGTGCTGCAAGAAACAATATGGAATATGGAATGGAATGGGTATGGTATGGAATGATATGTGTATGGAATGGGTAATGAAAGGATTGTAAAAGAAGTGCTAAGGGTTGTAAGAATGGAAGGTTTTGGTGTAAATAAGGGCACAAAATGGGGGAGCGAAATAAAGAAGCTATATGAAAGCTGTGGCTGGGCATATGAGGAAATCTAGAGAATGTTTGGGAATGGAAGGAAGGTGGAAGAATTGGTGTATGAAAGGTTAGCCGAGGTAGAGCTGCAGTGTCGTCAGAGAAAGATCGAGGGGAGTAAGTTCCTCCCAGAATACAGGAGCGTACAAGTGTTCCAAAGACTTCCGTTGTACCTCAAAGGAGATAGGCTGCCGCAGGCATTGATTGCACGACACAGGTGCGGGTCAGAAGAAAAAGGCAGGAGGTACTGGATGGACACTCGCTTTAAGCTGTGTGGCATATGCGGGGAAGCTAGTGACACGTGGGCTCATTGGGAAAAAAGCTCTGATGGATGTCAGTGGAGCAGTGAGGAGAGACCGGTGATAGACGACTGGGTTTCGTGCATGAGGGAAGACGGAGCCGGTTGGCCCTTGATGAAAAGGGTGGTTCAGTTACAAAAAGATAAACAGATAGTGAGGTGAAAGTTTTTGTCGTTGTGAAAAGAGTGCGACGAATTGCTATTTTTGGTTGCTTTATATATTTTTTGTTTTTGTTTTTGTGGGGCTTGTGTGTTTGTTTGTTTGTTTTTTCTTTTCTTTTGCCTTATCTCTTAATTTTTACCGCAGTTTTAGAAAGGATAAATTGTTTGTTTTATTTAATTTTTGTTAACTATGAATGTAGCACTTTTGTTTCTTTGTTAGGTTAAAAATTATGAAATTACGTATGCCAATAAAAGAATTACTATACTAATACAACTATTCTAAACTCACAAATTATGATAAAAATGCATATTTTTATCAATTTGCTATGTGTTTCCCTTTTATCATTGATTATTTTCTTTTTCTAGGCTAGGTAATTTATTTTTTGGGGGCGCGGTTGTCACACCTATTAAAAAAAAAATGACCCAACACCATGTTTTCTAACAGATAAATTGATTACTAGATGAGGAACGATCAGGAAATTAAGCAAGATTTTGATGGCTTTGAAAGCTTGTAAGTTTTATAAGGCTTAATTTAGTTTATCGTCCTTACAGTTTTCACTAGTTTATATATCCTTGAACCAGAAATAAACGACCAAATCTTGATTTTAGTTTTTTATATTTTTGTATATACCGGGTTTTTCAATAAGGACATAAATAACATTTTTGTATTTAAATAAAACACATAATAATTGAGATCGAACACGACGGCAGCGATCGAATCTTAGAATCTAATTTTCAATAACTCTTTTACATATATTAGCCGGAATGTTGGCAATTTCCAAGTTAGAGCTCCTCTAACTTAGTTGGATTGTTGGTATAAACCTTCGACTTAAGGTAACCCCATATGAAAAAATCCAACGGCGTCAAATCGCATGAGCGAGGTGGCCATTCGACTGGACAATTTTTCGAGATTAAACGGTTACCAAATTTTCCTTTCAATAAAACAATTGTTTGTCCAGCTATGTGGCTTGTGGCACCATCTTGTTCGAACCACATATCACTGCTGTCAAGTCCATCCAGTTCTGGCAAAAAATAATCTTCCAACATGACACGATAGCGAACGCTATTGACCATAACATGGCGATTATTTTCAACGGCGAATCATCACACATCCGGCATGAAATCCTCACCACATGCTCACTTTTTGCGGATGCAACGTAGTATCATGAAGCACATATGGGTTTGTTGCTGTCCAATAGTCGGCTTATTGACAAAACCTAAAGATATTTTTTCGATGATATTCAGGATTTTATCCAAACCTTTGTAAAACCGAAGTTTCGGTACTATAAATGATCCAGAGGTTTCAGTTCTTAGCTTAAATTGATCTTGTAAATGTGTAGGCGAAGATCTTTACGCAAAATTCCACATAATGTGGACTTAGAAATTCCCAATTCTTGTGAACGGCGTGGAATCGACTTGTTTGGCTCATTTTGGGTGCGTTGTCTCGCTGAATATTCAATACTGAATATGTTAATTCAAATTCATTCACCATCGTACACCAGCTTGTCTGGTGGGACGATTATTGCGACCAGAAATTGGAGTGAGCGCTCTTATGGTTTCGAATAAGGTATCGAATAACGATTTCCAAACGTTTCCCGTTCGTCAACTTCGCCATGATAAACATGTAAGCCTTGACTGACGTTTTGACTTTGACAGATCATAAAAAAGTGCATAGGTTATGTTCCGTATTATAAAACAAAATTGTTATGTACCTATTGAGAAACCCTTTATGTAATTTGAAAAGGTAAAATTGTGGGAGAAATAATCATATCTCCAAAAAATATTAAGAATATGTGAGTGAGTCAGAGGCGCGTTTACATTACTTGTGGCTCTAGGGGCAAGGTGACTATGTGGCCCTAGTCCAGGAAGTTCCAATTCTCACTACGCGAGACTATAGTAAAACCACATTAAAAAATAACAATTAGGTACGTAAGAGTAGTTTACGATACGTGTATCGTACAAAGCTTTACCTACAATATAAATTAATAATTTACTTACATTTATAAAAAAGTAATAATTTGATAAATGTCAAGCATGACTTTTAATAAATTAATCAATGAAACGTAAATATTTTTGTAAAAAACGTTATATTAACGTTATATTAACGTAACGTTAAATTAACGAAATATTCAAGGTTTAAAATATTTTTTCAATCGCGAATTGTTATGACATTCTATTTTGCGTCTGTAATAGACTCATAACGCACTCATATGCGTGCGGTTATGGCTCGCCGAGTGCTGTTATGAGTAAATTTTTCCAAGGTTGACACTGAAATTCAGAGCTGTAAGTGTCAAGTTGCCGGCGAGATGGTTTCGAGGTTTTGTGATGTGTGGAAATCTAGAATACACAAATTTAATTAAATAATGGCAATAAACGATATAACACATATTTAATTTAAATTCTGTCCGTCAATGGTACTATCATTAAAAACGTTTAAAGTGACATGCGAAACGTGCTGAAAAATTGCGTTTACTGAACTCGTCCTTTAATATTCTATTAATAAAATACAAAAAGTAAGTTCTTATTGCTACTTGGACCTAGTTGCACATAATTCATAATAACTTTTTTTCTATATTTCATCTAAGCAAACTTATCAATAACATCATTCAAATCACATTTCGTTCTTTCAACTGATACAATATGTAGAATTGCTAAATTTGCAAGACGCTTTTGTTTAACGGAATTCCTTAGATATGATTTGTTTCTCTTTTTTGACGAAAATGAACGTTCTCCTGACCATAAGAATTAATATTTCTACGTTGGGGAATGTCGATTTCAATCCACATATTAACGCCTGATACATTTCTGTTGGTGACTGAAGATTTTCTTCATTGGTATATGACAAGAACTTAATTCGTCCCGAGCCAAGTCTTCATTAATATCTTCTTTATATGTAGATAACAGTTCATTAATCATTAAATTTAGTTCGTCATGAGACAAATCATTATTAATAAAAAATAATTTAAAAAAATTATTAATCTCCATATAGGTTTTCATTCGGCTAAAAAGTTCTACAAATCACAAATAAAATTAACACTATTTAAAACAATATTTTTGACTTCCAGTCAAAATAATTTCATTTTCCTTATTTTCATGGTAAAACGACTTACGCATCTTTTTTCGTCGATGTTCATCTTGGTAAGATAAGATGCGGTAACCAATCCGTATGGAAAGCGCGGTCAGGGCCAACGAGAGCGGGTGAAATGGTCCTCCGAAAAAGGGGTTTTGCGATGGGCCAACAACTCATCCATAGAAAAAAAGAAACCGTTACGAAACCACCAAACGTGCCTCGAACTGGACTGACTACTCGGCAACGACCACAGCAATGCACAAGGAAAGCGAAAGAAATTACGATGGGAACATGGAATGTAAGGAGCCTCTACCAGATAGGTGCACTAAAAGCCTTAACAAACGAAATGGAGAGATACAAACTCGACATAGTGGCACTACAGGAGACCAACTGGAGCGATAGCGGCATCATGGATATAGGAAAATATAGGATATGTAAAAGCAGTAATAATGGGAAGGCGCACAAGTTAGGAACAGGCTTCATACTCAAGAAAAGTGTAGGGAAGGATATTATGGACTTCCAAGCAGCAGATGACAGACTCTGCATGATCCGAATAAGAATGAAGCTCTTCAATCTGACAATAATTAACGTACATGCACCGAGCGAAGAGAAAACAGACGACGAAAAAGAGATCTTCTACGCAAAACTAGAAAGGCTATTCGATTCGACACACAACAACGACGTAAAGATGATCTTGGGGGATTTCAATGCTAAGATAGGGAAAGAAGACGTATACAGACCCACGATTGGAAAACACAGCCTACACGAAAATACTAACGACAATGGACAGAGACTAGTGGACCTAGCAGCATCTAGAAACCTTGTAGTCAGCAGTACGCTATTCCCACATAAAGACATCCACAAGATGACATGGAGATCACCAGACGGAAGGACACTCAATCAAATAGACCATGTCTTAATAAACACAAGATTTATGTCCAGCATACAGGACGTCAGAAGCTGCATAGGGGCAGACTGCAACTCGGACCATTATCTGGTGAGGATTAAATTAAAACAAAGGCTAGCCAACTCGAAAAAGCCAGCAAACAGCGGAATAGAAAAATGGGATGTGGAAAAACTGAACTTAACCAGGGTAAGGCAACGGTACGAAGAAAAGATCGCCGAAAAACTAGGAGTGTTGACGGAAAATCATAGTATTGAAGAACAATGGACGGAAATTGCAAAGGGGATTAAGGAATCGGCAGAGGAGGCGCTCGGGAAAGTCCATAGGAAAAAACGAAAACAATGGTACGATGCAGAGTGTGAAGAAGCACGCGAGAAACAACAGAAAGCTAGGGCAGAGAATTTGCAGAGACCCACGAGAGCCAAACAAGCTGAATACAACAAGCAAAGAAAGAAAGCATCCAAATTATTTCGGAAGAAGAAACGGGCCCATTTTAACGACCAGGTGGCACAGATAGGGCACCACCAAGAGAAACACGAAATTAGAGAATGCTACAAGATAGTGAACAACCTGCGAAATGGATTTCAGCCCAGACCAACAATAATCAACAGTAAAGAGGGCACCTTACTGGCTGAAGAAAGTAAAGTGGTAGGTAGATGGGCGGAATATTTTAACGAACTCCTTACGAACTCACTACGAGTGGAATTAACCGGACAAACAGCTGAAGACGACCCAATTCACACACCAGAAGTAAGAGATCTGAGAGAAGATAACGAACCATCACAAAGAGAAATAAGCGAGGCGATAAAGGCACTAAAGAACCACAAAGCACCGGGACCGGACATGATAACATCTGAAATGATCAAAATGGGAGGAGACGCTCTGAACTGTGCTTTACACCAGCTGATAGGAAGAATCTGGAGGACAGAAGAGATACCCGAGGAATGGCGGGAGGGGAAGATATGCCCTATCTACAAGAAAGGAAACAAACTGGAGTGTAAGAACTATCGTGGTATAACTCTTCTTAACACGGCCTACAAGGTGCTGTCATGGATAATCGGACGAAGACTCCAACCGTACGCAGAGAGCATTATAGGACAGTATCAGACAGGTTTCCGGAAAGGAAAGTCGACGACTGATCAAATGTTTACCCTCAGACAAATACTAGAAAAGACATGGGAAATGAACATCAGCACATACCAAGTCTTCGTAGACTTTAAACAAGCGTATGATACTATCGATAGAAGAACACTCATGAAGACAATGGAAGAATTCGAGATACCACAAAAGATCATTAAATTGGTAAATTTTACGTTAAAAAAGACTTGGAACCAAGTCGGTATCCAAAAAACGACATCGCACAAGTTTGAAACCATTACAGGTCTGAGACAAGGAGACAGTCTATCACCCATATTATTTAACATCGCGCTCGAAAAAGCTATAAGGAAAGCTCAGATAGAATGCAACGGTACCATCTACAATAAATCCACGCAACTTTTGGGCTATGCTGACGACCTAAACATCATCGGTAGATCGCTAACGGCAATGAAAGATGCTTACGGTAAAATGGAGAAGAGAGCCAAGGAGGTAGGTCTGTCAATAAACAAGGATAAAACAAAAGTAATGATGGTAAGACCGGGAGCGCCAGCACACGCAGTAAATAATCTGGATATGGGAGAGTATACTGTAGAAGTCGTCAACAACTTTAAATATCTGGGATCAACCGTGACGGATCAGAACGACGAAGGGGTGGAAGTACAACATAGAATCATGCAAGCCAACAGGGCATACTTCAGTCTTAAATCCATCCTTGACTCGAAGCTAGCTAGCAGACAAACGAAGTGTAATATATATAAAGCAATCATACGACCCATCCTCACATATGGAAGCGAAGCATGGACGCTGACCCAGAAATCGGAAAAGATGCTGGAGATTTTTGAGCGAAAGATCCTGAGGAAAATTTATGGGGCAATTAACAGCGAAGAGGGCTGGAGAATTAGGATGAACTTCGAGCTATATCAGTTATACAAAAGCCCAGATGTGGTATCCCCCTTAAAACTAAGCAGGCTAAGATGGGCGGGACATGTGTGCCGGATGGCTCCAACAGCAGTGCCGAGACAAATACTCAGAGTGCCGGAAGGTAGAAGGAAAGCGGGCAGGCCAAGGGCGAGATGGGAGGAAAGTGTGAAAAGGGATGCGAGAGAGATGCTGGGGGTGCGAAACTGGCGGGCGGCGGCAGAGGAAAGGGAACGCTGGAGACAACGTTTGGTGGAGGCCAGGGCTCGCTTCGGGCTGTAGTGCCATTGGAGAGAGAGATCTTGGTAAGTACATTTATCATAAACTAGTACTCCAACTTCCTCTTCTAATGGTGTTGAAACGCTCTCTTACTTCATCATTTATGAAAGACTTTAGAGACTACAAATGGTTCAGCCCTTTCGACTAACACAATTGTGGACTTTGAAGTGATTTACTTGTAGCATTTATGCATTGAAGTAGTGTGTTCCACAAGACCTGCATTAGAGTGATCTCGTACGAGTCCATTTTTTGCTAGACCTTTAGCCTCTGTTTTTGATATAGCCTTTTGTTGTGGTTCATCACCTATTTCAATCAAAGCACATTTAATATCTCTGTAACTTTTATACAATGCAAAAACCGCTACTGCGCGTGCTGACCATCTTGTATCCGAAAGCTTTTTTAATATGCAAGCATTTTTGCAAATATATTTATCCAGAATATTCAACCTATGCGTTGATGCAATAAAACAAACATATAGAAATTAAATAAAATCAAAATATGAAGTTGCAGTAAGTGATGTTTCTGCTGCAGCATTAGCAACCAAATTTAGACTGTGATTGGCACAAAAATGTATTATGCATAAGGGCTGTGTTGCTTGATTCGATATTCTAAACTGGAATATTTTTCCGACATTAGTAACTTTGTGCACAACATTTTTTAAGGTCTATTTCCCACCTATTGAGATTTTCAAAAATGACTTCTTCCAAATTCTCGGAAGTATGAGAATAAATGTCAATAATGGAAAAAAATATCTCCTTGATTTGACCATCGCAATGCATCGGGAAGTAAGTATATCAAGTAAAGAAAGTTGATCGACGTGACTAATATCAGGTGTGGAATCGACAATCAAAGAAAAATATTTCGCACTTTTCACTTCCTCGATAAAGTTTTTTCTTATTTTGTCACCAATTATATTAATAAATCCATCACATATTCTTTCTCTGTAGCTTACAACCCGGGGTGGGTCTTCGCTGACATTACAATTTCGTCGTCCCAGTACTTATTTGTTCCATACCACATTTTCTTATATTTTGATTCAAATTCACCACCACCACTGGTACATTTAGAGTATATTTGTTCCTTACCACAAATCTGCAATAAAAAATTATATCACTGAAAATTCAGTTACCTTATTGTTCCATAATGCGTTCTGTAAGTAAAGTTTCCGTGCTTATTTGTTCCATTTGCAATAACCAATTACAATGTAGGTTGAAGTAACGTGACATATCACCGTTTCGTGTAATTCTGTGCTATTTGTTCCAAACCACTTTCGTCTCAGTCTTACTTTTGTGGTTATCACATAGGAAGTGCGCTTATTGCCTTATTAAATCGAATAGTACAAAAGAATCCATCTTTATAGAAACTAATCTTATGGTCTGACTCATGTGTTCCACAGAACAGAAATTCTCATATGTTAGTAAGTAAGTCTCATAAGTAAGTAAGTCGCTATTAAATATTTCTTACAGACACAGTGTAACACAGACATAGTGCTGTGTCACAGCAGACAGCAATATAGAATGCGTTGAACAGAAATTTTCTGAAAGTGGTCATAGCTTAGTTCAAGAAATTGACTGTATCCACAGTAAAATAGAAAAGACTGTAAGACACAAACAAATATTTAGCCCAATCTCTCTCTTGAGACACTTGCTTGATATACCAAAAGGAAAAAAGCTCCTCTTGATATTATCCAGTTAAAAAAATAATTTTTTTTCAATTTTCAAGCTCTAAGTCAAAAACTGAATTTTAGAGAAATTCCATTTACTAAGGTAAAACACTTGAAATACGAATTCAATGAACGAGTTCACATATCCTACAGACAAAATTTCTCTGAAAAAATTACTAAAATACGATTGTGCAGAAATCGTACACTCAAATTGACAAAAAGAAAAACTCATGATGATGCTATTATAGACTACTCAAAAATAAACGTAATTAATGAGAAATCCAAGCTTGACGCATCCAAAATTACTCACATTAAATCGATGTACCTTTATATGCCAGATATAGATAAACAATTTTTAATGCTGTGTTTGCCAATCATTAAAATTATAATATACCTCTTCTCTGTGAATAAAGTTGTCAAAATCATAAACAAACTTGCAAATATTTTTATTTCAATTCAATGTTTGTTCCATATGCAAATTAAAAATTTAAATAAAAAGAGAAAAACATATCCTATGTCAATTAAAGACAATTGTGCAAAAGCTCTAGCTTAAAACTTATTTTTCTAATAAGGTTGTGTCTAATTTGCTCCATCAGCTGCTGTATAAACATCAGCTGATCTGAACATTCAATGGCTATTATCTCAAAACTACTTATTGGTCGGATGGAACAAATAAGTTCTGAGGCGACGATTTGCCTCCACTTGTTGCGGTCCATCATAAGTTCTTCTGGTCGTTGGACATTTAGGGTCCGTAAGTCCGCTGCAATATTATCTTTCCACCGCATCTTTCGCCTTTCCAGCGGCCGCTTTCCTACCGGGGTCTCTTTCCACACCAGTTTTCCGATACGTTGGTCTTGTCTCTTCATATGTCCGGCCCATGTCAATCTCTCTGCCTTTATTATTTTTACTATATCTGGTTGATTATATAGTTCTTGCACTTCCCTGTTAGTTCTAATTCTGAATTGTTGTGTGGCATTGTCCTTGATTGGTCCATATATCTTTCTAAGAATTCTTCGTTCTGCGATTTTTAGTCAGTTCTCATTTTGTTTGTTATCGTCCATGTTTCACATGCATATGTCATTATAGGTCTTATAATTGCAAGATAAATTGTTACTTTCGTATGGCGGCTTACATTTTTCGATTTCATTATTTTTTGTAGTGCAAAACAGCAGCGATTGGCTCCCTGAATTCTGTTGTTAATCTCTAGTGTTATATTGTTATCTGAGGTGATTGTAGCTCCCAAATATTTAAACTCGTGGACCCTTTCAAAACTATAGTGGTCCATTGTCACATTTTGTCCTATTCTGTCTCTTCGTTCTGTTCTTGTTGTAGTCATATATTTTGTTTTATCTTCGTTTATTTGTAGGCCAACCTTCTTTGCAGCATTTTCCAGTTTAATGAAATCTTCCTTAACGTTAATAGTTGTATTTCCTACTATATCTAAATCATCAGCGAAAGCTATGTTTGCCCATCGTACGGTGCCTTCCAAGGCGATGTTAAAGAGAAGTGGGGATAACGCATCTCCTTGTTTGAGACCACCGTTGATTGGAAAGAAGGTTGACAATTTTCCTTCAAGTCTTACTGCACTTGTAGATCCCTCTACACAAGCTTTTGGGGGTTTTTCAACTTTTTCGGTGCGCCCAGTTCTGCCATGGTATTCCACAATTCCACTCTTAGGATGCTACTATCATACGCTTGCTTAAAATCTATAAAAAGCTGATGCAATGTTTTATTGTATCAACTGCCTTATAGTGAAAATCTGGTCTACTGTTGATCGATTCTTTCTGAATTCACACTGGTAATCTCCTATTAGGTACTCTACACACGCAGTCAGTCGCTCTAATAGAATTAGCGAGAATACTTTATATCCTGTGTTAATAAGGGATATACCTCTATAGTTTGCGCAGCATATTATATCGTCCTTTTAATGAATGGGTATTATAATACTTTCTTTCCAGGGGGTTGGTATTTGTTCTTCTTTCCATATCTGGCAGCTGAATTGATAGAAAGCGAGTTCTAAAATTTCTCCTCCATGTTTCAGACATTCTGCCGATATAGTATCGTTGCCTGGGGCTTTGTTGTTTTTTAGTTTGTGAATAACTCATCACATATTGTGTTTGACAAATAGCTCACAGATACTTGTGATTAGCTATAAATGGGTCAAATTCTGCAAAATGCTCTAAACAACCATAATAATTTCCGTTACTTTCAAGATGTCCACGAAATGCCAATCCGTGGGTAGAAAGAAATTTCACGGTTGCAACCACTATTTTGAGAACATTTCTCCAATACTGTTTTTCATTTTCACTTTATTCCTTCATTCATGAAGTAGATGCAGTATTTGTCTGATCTTCATCTACTGCAATTATATTGGACTCTGATGACTACGTGGTGGAAGGGACATGTACTACATTCTTTGGGTTTGAATCCTCTGTAAGATTATGTGGAGTCTTTTAGTAAAAACAGTCATGCGATTAATTTTCTTTTATTTGGTTAATTAATTTTTAATAACAATACAAAAAAATAACAACAATGCAATGATACTTCTTTAATTTTTTTTTAAATATATTTTTCACAATTAACCACCGCAAAGTGCCAATTTATTCACCACACTTTTTCAAATTTTGCCGCTTATTGTCGTCAACCGCCAAAAGTTGGTTTGACCTTGCTTAGTTGGCAATTTATGGCCCTCTAAAATCGCAGGCCCTAGGCGCGCGCCTAGTGCGCCTATGCCTAAAAGCGCCACTGGAGTGAGTTAATTGTATGGTTAAAGATTAAATTATCTACAAAATGATATATTACGAAACAAAATGGCGTTCGAATTAACCCAGATATCAATTACACAAAACAAAATTAATTTTTTAAAAGTGTTTCGACAAAATAACGATGTTTTCGAAAATATTGACTCTCTGATACATTTGTTATCTAATTTTTTTGTCAATTTGGCATCTCCTCGCGTGAAAGTCTGCTGACCCCTGGACTAGACCAGGAAGTTTTTGTTGTTAAAAAGTTCAATGGAAAAAGTTTCTAAAAAATATGGACAAAATTTTATCAATATCTATCGGTTTCTTTTATTAACTTTTCGTTAAATTTTTCGTATATTTTGTGCGACCTAAAAGTAAAAATGAAAGATTTGTATGAGATAATAGCGATCAGCCTTCGTCGATTCCTTGATTTCCTTGAAAACCTTGCACACAACATTTTGTGGACTATCTACTGTGAACCACCAATTAAGTTCACATATAATTACTGGCTACAATAAAAAACGAACAAATCGGCAATTAGCAGCATTTAGAACGAAATTTGTTTATTCGCGCAGAAATTTAAACACTCCAACGGCTATTTAGAACAATCGCTAAGCAAGCAAAAAGTTTTAATAAAGTCAGTATTAATAGATATATTGAATCACGTTCAGTTTAAATTAATAAATAATAAGAGAATTAATCACAGGTAGTCAGAACATAGAACTAAAATCAAAACAGAGTTCTGATTTCTATGTCCTGACTACCTGTGATTAATTCCCTTATTAGTTAATATTAACATTATTTGATAAATGATGATTATTTGATGTAAACCGTCCGTGTCCTAAAGGTTCAAACAAACAGCGCTTTGCCTGAACATTAAAAACAAGTTTAGACTGTGCATTTCATTAAAAAAAAACTAAACTTGTTTTAAAACGCTCTTCTTTCTTTTTCTTGTTAACTAACTTGTTAATCTTCTTTCATTCGCGGTTTCATTGAAATCCGCGTTTCCAATTCCACAAACCGAATCTCTTTCCCATTCCTCGATTTTTACCGATATTAATAATATTTCGTGACAATTTCTCGCTCGATCGCTATTTGAATTAAATTACTTTCCCTTTGCCTTTTCCAGCTATCTAGTTTCGTAACGTCCACATAATAAATGTCACCTAATAAATAAGACTTACACTACCAACTACATATTAAATATTTACAAATCTCAAACTATAAACAACCAAGACTAGACTAGACAGACACAAATAAATAAACATCGCTAGACAGACAATATTAGACAGATAGACTAGATCAACATGACGGGACGTACAAGACTAGGCAGATAATATAAGAGAGACTAGATAAACAAATTAATCTAATCTAGATCTTGATCTGGATTACTTAAAAATATTTTATATATTAGTACAAACTAGCTGTAATATTTCAGACTAGAATAATGTTAATTCATCTTGATTAGTTTCAAATTCGTGATAAGACCTACGTTTCTTCGAGATAAACAAGTCTAGTTTAGTCTAGTCTAGTATATCTAGCGTTTAATTAGATAGTTTAATTTACTATTAAAATGTTATGTAACTAAGTAGATCAATTTCTTGATTGCTGTAACGTTAAAGTGAGCAAAAAAAAAACCGAATTAGAAAATATTTGATGAATTTCGCAAGAGTCGGTGTAACTACATGAGCGGGCACTTAAAATGAGATTGTAGCGGTCTGGAAAAAAATTGGATTAGAGTTTGCTGTATCCTGTTGCCGGTGGTCTTTATGTAAGTCGGTTTGTTTATAATTGCGAACGCAAATCGGCGGCCGGCTGATTTGTTTGCATTGCCGTCGATCGGCGTGCAACAGGCGGGATTGTCTCCCGTGAAAAACTTCGTCGCCGATAAATGGATTGGTTTCTTCTAATGCGCGGTGAAAGGATTTCCGTACACGCTGTCACACTGTTTTACTCCGTTTCTCACTTTTTACATTAAATATGAGAATATTTCATTCATGATTACATCACATTTTGTTTTAAAAAACAAAATATTACTAATAAAAAACCAAACAGATAATAGAAGATTTAAAGATATAGCTAGACGGATACGACTAGACAGACAAGACTAGACAGACAAGACTAGGTAAAGTAGACTAGACAAAGAAGACTAGGTAGACCAAACTAGAGAGACAACACTAGATAGAGAAAACTAGACAGACAAGACTTGGCATACGAGACTAGATAGACAAGACTGGACAGACAAGACTACGCAGGCAAGACTACAAGGACAAGACTAAACAAACAAGAATAGACAGATAAGAGAGAATACAAAAGACTATACAACCGCGACTAGACAGACAACATCACAACACACAGAACTAAATGATCAAGATTTCTTAATCTACTTTACAGAAAGTCGATCAATTCGAATCTGTCATTTATTTGTTGAAATTGATTGATTAGCATTCTTTAGAGTTAGACCATATGGTCGTTTGTAGAAAAGGGATTAAATAATAGAGAAATTTCTAATTACGAGAGAAAGAAAACATATATAGAACAGTTTTCGTTCGAACAATTACGAACCATTCTGCAAGTTTATACAAAGTAGTCTAGACTAAGACTAAGCAGATAAGATTCGACAGATAAGGGTAGATAGAAAAGACTAGACAGACAAAAATACACTAGACAAATAAGACTGGAAAGACAAGACTAGACAGACAAGACTAGACAGACAAGACTAGACAGACAAGACTAGACAGACAAGACTAGACAGACAAGACTAGACAGACAAGACTAGACAGACAAGACTAGACAGACAAGACTAGACAGACAAGACTAGACATACAAGACTAGACAGACAAGACTAGACAGACAAGACTAGACAGACAAGACTAGACAGACAAGACTAGACAGACAAGACTAGACAGACAAGACTAGACAGACAAGACTAGACAGACAAGACTAGACAGACAAGACTAGACAGACAAGACTAGACAGACAAGACTAGACAGACAAGACTAGACAGACAAGACTAGACAGACAAGACTAGACAGACAAGACTAGACAGACAAGACTAGACAGACAAGACTAGACAGACAAGACTAGACAGACAAGACTAGACAGACAAGACTAGACAGACAAGACTAGACAGACAAGACTAGACAGACAAGACTAGACAGACAAGACTAGACAGACAAGACTAGACAGACAAGACTAGACAGACAAGACTAGACAGACAAGACTAGACAGACAAGACTAGACAGACAAGACTAGACAGACAAGACTAGACAGACAAGACTAGACAGACAAGACTAGACAGACAAGACTAGACAGACAAGACTAGACAGACAAGACTAGACAGACAAGACTAGACAGACAAGACTAGACAGACAAGACTAGACAGACAAGACTAGACAGACAAGACTAGACAGACAAGACTAGACAGACAAGACTAGACAGACAAGACTAGACAGACAAGACTAGACAGACAAGACTAGACAGACAAGACTAGACAGACAAGACTAGACAGACAAGACTAGACAGACAAGACTAGACAGACAAGACTAGACAGACAAGACTAGACAGACAAGACTAGACAGACAAGACTAGACAGACAAGACTAGACAGACAAGACTAGACAGACAAGACTAGACAGACAAGACTAGACAGACAAGACTAGACAGACAAGACTAGACAGACAAGACTAGACAGACAAGACTAGACAGACAAGACTAGACAGACAAGACTAGACAGACAAGACTAGACAGACAAGACTAGACAGACAAGACTAGACAGACAAGACTAGACAGACAAGACTAGACAGACAAGACTAGACAGACAAGACTAGACAGACAAGACTAGACAGACAAGACTAGACAGACAAGACTAGACAGACAAGACTAGACAGACAAGACTAGACAGACAAGACTAGACAGACAAGACTAGACAGACAAGACTAGACAGACAAGACTAGACAGACAAGACTAGACAGACAAGACTAGACAGACAAGACTAGACAGACAAGACTAGACAGACAAGACTAGACAGACAAGACTAGACAGACAAGACTAGACAGACAAGACTAGACAGACAAGACTAGACAGACAAGACTAGACAGACAAGACTAGACAGACAAGACTAGACAGACAAGACTAGACAGACAAGACTAGACAGACAAGACTAGACAGACAAGACTAGACAGACAAGACTAGACAGACAAGACTAGACAGACAAGACTAGACAGACAAGACTAGACAGACAAGACTAGACAGACAAGACTAGACAGACAAGACTAGACAGACAAGACTAGACAGACAAGACTAGACAGACAAGACTAGACAGACAAGACTAGACAGACAAGACTAGACAGACAAGACTAGACAGACAAGACTAGACAGACAAGACTAGACAGACAAGACTAGACAGACAAGACTAGACAGACAAGACTAGACAGACAAGACTAGACAGACAAGACTAGACAGACAAGACTAGACAGACAAGACTAGACAGACAAGACTAGACAGACAAGACTAGACAGACAAGACTAGACAGACAAGACTAGACAGACAAGACTAGACAGACAAGACTAGACAGACAAGACTAGACAGACAAGACTAGACAGACAAGACTAGACAGACAAGACTAGACAGACAAGACTAGACAGACAAGACTAGACAGACAAGACTAGACAGACAAGACTAGACAGACAAGACTAGACAGACAAGACTAGACAGACAAGACTAGACAGACAAGACTAGACAGACAAGACTAGACAGACAAGACTAGACAGACAAGACTAGACAGACAAGACTAGACAGACAAGACTAGACAGACAAGACTAGACAGACAAGACTAGACAGACAAGACTAGACAGACAAGACTAGACAGACAAGACTAGACAGACAAGACTAGACAGACAAGACTAGACAGACAAGACTAGACAGACAAGACTAGACAGACAAGACTAGACAGACAAGACTAGACAGACAAGACTAGACAGACAAGACTAGACAGACAAGACTAGACAGACAAGACTAGACAGACAAGACTAGACAGACAAGACTAGACAGACAAGACTAGACAGACAAGACTAGACAGACAAGACTAGACAGACAAGACTAGACAGACAAGACTAGACAGACAAGACTAGACAGACAAGACTAGACAGACAAGACTAGACAGACAAGACTAGACAGACAAGACTAGACAGACAAGACTAGACAGACAAGACTAGACAGACAAGACTAGACAGACAAGACTAGACAGACAAGACTAGACAGACAAGACTAGACAGACAAGACTAGACAGACAAGACTAGACAGACAAGACTAGACAGACAAGACTAGACAGACAAGACTAGACAGACAAGACTAGACAGACAAGACTAGACAGACAAGACTAGACAGACAAGACTAGACAGACAAGACTAGACAGACAAGACTAGACAGACAAGACTAGACAGACAAGACTAGACAGACAAGACTAGACAGACAAGACTAGACAGACAAGACTAGACAGACAAGACTAGACAGACAAGACTAGACAGACAAGACTAGACAGACAAGACTAGACAGACAAGACTAGACAGACAAGACTAGACAGACAAGACTAGACAGACAAGACTAGACAGACAAGACTAGACAGACAAGACTAGACAGACAAGACTAGACAGACAAGACTAGACAGACAAGACTAGACAGACAAGACTAGACAGACAAGACTAGACAGACAAGACTAGACAGACAAGACTAGACAGACAAGACTAGACAGACAAGACTAGACAGACAAGACTAGACAGACAAGACTAGACAGACAAGACTAGACAGACAAGACTAGACAGACAAGACTAGACAGACAAGACTAGACAGACAAGACTAGACAGACAAGACTAGACAGACAAGACTAGACAGACAAGACTAGACAGACAAGACTAGACAGACAAGACTAGACAGACAAGACTAGACAGACAAGACTAGACAGACAAGACTAGACAGACAAGACTAGACAGACAAGACTAGACAGACAAGACTAGACAGACAAGACTAGACAGACAAGACTAGACAGACAAGACTAGACAGACAAGACTAGACAGACAAGACTAGACAGACAAGACTAGACAGACAAGACTAGACAGACAAGACTAGACAGACAAGACTAGACAGACAAGACTAGACAGACAAGACTAGACAGACAAGACTAGACAGACAAGACTAGACAGACAAGACTAGACAGACAAGACTAGACAGACAAGACTAGACAGACAAGACTAGACAGACAAGACTAGACAGACAAGACTAGACAGACAAGACTAGACAGACAAGACTAGACAGACAAGACTAGACAGACAAGACTAGACAGACAAGACTAGACAGACAAGACTAGACAGACAAGACTAGACAGACAAGACTAGACAGACAAGACTAGACAGACAAGACTAGACAGACAAGACTAGACAGACAAGACTAGACAGACAAGACTAGACAGACAAGACTAGACAGACAAGACTAGACAGACAAGACTAGACAGACAAGACTAGACAGACAAGACTAGACAGACAAGACTAGACAGACAAGACTAGACAGACAAGACTAGACAGACAAGACTAGACAGACAAGACTAGACAGACAAGACTAGACAGACAAGACTAGACAGACAAGACTAGACAGACAAGACTAGACAGACAAGACTAGACAGACAAGACTAGACAGACAAGACTAGACAGACAAGACTAGACAGACAAGACTAGACAGACAAGACTAGACAGACAAGACTAGACAGACAAGACTAGACAGACAAGACTAGACAGACAAGACTAGACAGACAAGACTAGACAGACAAGACTAGACAGACAAGACTAGACAGACAAGACTAGACAGACAAGACTAGACAGACAAGACTAGACAGACAAGACTAGACAGACGAGACTAGACAGACAAGACTAGACAGACAAGACTAGACAGACAAGACTAGACAGACAAGACTAGACAGACAAGACTAGACAGACAAGACTAGACAGACAAGACTAGACAGACAAGACTAGACAGACAAGACTAGACAGACAAGACTAGACAGACAAGACTAGACAGACAAGACTAGACTAGATTAGACTAGACTAGACTAGAAAGAGAGGACTAGACAGACATAACTGGACATACAAGACTAGACAGACAAGACTAGACAGCCAAGACTAGACAGTCAAGGCTAGACTAGACTAGATTAGACTAGACTAGACAAGACAGAGAAGACTAGACAGACATAACTAGACATACAAGACTAGACAGACAATACTAGACATGCAAGACTAGGCAGACTAGACAGACAAGACTATACAGCCAAAACTAGACATACAAGAGTAGATAGATTGGACAGTCAAGACTAGACACACATTAGCGAAGCTAGGACACCTCTCCCCTGATCAATAACCTGAACTCATTTTTTATGTCTAACATAGAAGCTCCTGAACTTCATTTCTTCTTCTTAGGACGCCGTCTCCCATAGAAAGTTGGTGATCCAGGTGTGTTCTTGGATATATAATGGTGCGTGAAACCGAGCTTCTAAATATCTCTATAGATGTCCGTCCGAACCTTTGATGCATATTATTTATTCACGAGTTCTGCGGTCCTCCCACATATCGTTTTTTTTATCAGCCTGTATTAATCCACTTCTGGACATAGGCCTCTTCCATTTACCTCCAGGTTGACCTCTCTTGTGCTGGGAGCATTAAGTTCTTTCCCGCTCTTCTTTGTATGTCATCTAGCCATCTTAGCATGTCTGCCTCTGCTTCTCTTTGTTCTCAGTGGTCTCCACTAACTGGTCTCTCCGTGGCATAATGATTTTCGTCCATTTATCATGGCATAATGATTTTCGTCCATTTATCATCATTTCGCGCAACGTGTCCTGCCGAACACCACTTGTTTTTTGCAGTTTATTCTATGACGTCGCTTACTTTGGTTCTTGCCCTGATATCCTCGTTTCTTTGTTTATTTCTCAAGCTAATTCCCAGTATCGCACGTTCCATCGCACGTTGACAAACCCGTAGTTGTTGTGCACTTTTCTTTGTCATGGTGACTGTTTCGAGTCCGTATAATATAACTGGTAGTACGCAGGCATCGTATATTTTCATTTCAGATTAATATCTTCGGTTCTTTGAGGATATATGCGAATTTTCCAAATGCTGCCCATACTAAACTGATTCTTCTCCTTATCTTTGGCTGTCTGGTTGTCTTTTCCTAGCCTGATGCTGTGTCTTGGTGTTGTTTGAGCTCATGATCTTCGTTTTCTGGAGGTTAATTTCTAGTCCTACCTTCTGTGACTCCTTCTTTAGTTCGCATATCATGGTGTTAGGTTCGTCCTTGTTGGTGCTCATGATCACAATGACGTCTTTCTCCCTTAAACAACTCCCTTTTGTTGCCATGTCAGGTTCTTACACACGTTTTCTAATGCCAGGGTAAATAATTTTGGAGAGATTGAATCGGCCTGTCTTACACCTCTCTGTATAGGGATCTTTTCGCTTGTTATATTGTCGTATTATAGCATCCTTGTAGATAGATATCTTTAATGAGGTTGGTATATCTTGAATCAATCCTCGCATTATCAATTGCCTACAGCACCGCCCAGGTTTCCACCGAACCGAAAGCTTTTTTCTAGTCGACGATTGCGAGGTGTAATGGGATATTATTACACATGGCATACGTCGAATACAAAAAACCTTTCTAGATAGACCTCGATCTTTAGATTACCCTCGATCTTTCCCTAGATGACGAGTCGAAGGATCTCGTAACGCTCTCCCCTCACAACGTGCCCAATATATTGAAGCTGTGGTGTGTGAGACGCCGAGGAATGTGTATATCACTCACGGTTTGCAGAGGAATTTATTTACATGGACGATATATATATATATACAAATGTACAAGAGATACAAACACTGTTGAGGGAGTTAGTGGAGCTGGACTTTCTGAACTGGACTGGTCTGGTTGACTGACTGTTGGCTGAGTCTGGTTGAACTGTCTGGACTAAACTGAACTAGTGCTGAACTGAACTTGCTTGACTGTCTGAACTTCTAGCTGAGTCTGGTTGACTGGGTCCACTGGCTGGACCGGTTTGAATTGGTCCACTGGCTGGACTGAACTGGTCTCGTTGGTTGGTTATACCTCACTGTTGAAATGAACTGGAGTCGTTTTGCTGACTGTTTGCGCCTGACTGTCTTGACGGAACTTTCTGGATCGAACTGTTGACTGGTTGCGCCTGACTGTGTTGATTGAACTGTCTGGATCGAACAGTCTTGTTTATTCGGGGGTACAGGTATTTATATTATCTCCAGGTATACTGGTCCATCATCTGGGGGTGATTATTTTTCTATTTTCGGCTATTTGTCCCTTTTGTGATTACCGATTCTCGGGAAAAACATCTGGTCGTAATTTCCCCGGGGATTACACCATTGACCCTAATAAAATATTTTTGGAAATCCTTTCGAAAATATTTGGGTAATCACCGTAATGCCCTAGTAAAACTAAAAGTACAAATATTTCTTAATCTACTCGAGGATTACATTACCGACCCCAATCAAATATTTTCGGGAATTGTCCGAAAATATTTGGGTAATTATTATAATGCCCTCGTAAGCTAAGAAATAAAAATGGAACGGCTCGTTGCCGCTACAAAGTTTTCGTTCTTTGATGATTGTCATCAGCTCTTTACCTTTACCTATTCTCCTCAGTACTACCTCATTGGTTATTCTCTACCAAGTCTACCAAGGATATACGCAGTATAACGCGTTACAAGTACATCTCAAAGCCGTCAGTGCGGCTCTTCATTGATTGACTGAATGTCCAGCTTTTGGAGTTATCGAGTAGAACTTTGAGCACTTGGACGCAATATACGGATGCGGACCTGTACGTTTAGGTCTCTACTAGGGAAGAGGGTCTTCATGGAGATGAATGTCTTTCTGGCCTGCTCTATCCTTGATCTGATTTCCATTTTAGGGTCACTGTTCTCGTTGACGAGGGCTACAAGACATTTAATGGACCGCACTTGTTCCACTATAATAGATGTCATGGAGAGAACAGCGGATCTCAAATGGCAATGGGCAGGACACGTGGCCAGAAAGAATACAGAAGAATGGAGCCACAAGATTACCTTCTGGAGACCCCGGGAAACAAAAAGAAGCACGGGAAGACCCCAAACAAGATGGATAGATGACATAAAGACGATAGCAATAGAACAGCAAATGACAAAGAAGCATGGAAAAAATTGAAAGAGGCCTATATCCAGCAATGGAAGTATGAAGACTAATAAGAAGAAGAAGAAGACTTGTTCCACGGCCTGGTTGTTTATTAGAACGACCGTCCGTCGTCGTATCTTGCAGAACACAACCACCTTGGTCAACGTTCATGTGTAGACCATACTGTGTGCTATGTTCAACGATAAGGTCCATCATATTCTGGAGATGTAGGAGGCTGCCAGGAGCACGACCGTATCGGCAGCGAATCATATATTATTAATAAGGGTGTCGTTGATCTTAGTGTCCTCTTTCACATCCACCAGTACCTCTCGGAACACTGCCTCCGAGTATATATTGAAGATGAGAGGGGACAGGACACACCCTTGTCTAACACTTTTCCAGATTTTTGTTTCTTCTGATGTTATACCCTCTGTCCTAATGTCTGCAGTTTGATGCCAGTACAGCTGCGTGATGATACTCAGATCTCTCAGTTAGAATCACAAAGAGCTTCTTGTGCGAGACATTGTCGATAACTTTTGGGTAGTCAATAAATCAAATCGGTAATCAGCTATTCGGTAGTTTATCAATTCGGCAGGCGTATATATCGACATTCATGTCTCTGCATCGCTGTGTGAGAACGTTGAGAGAGAAGAGAGACTAGCGCGTGCCCACTCCGTTCTAAAATCCAAATTGCGTTTCTCCAACCTGTCCCTCGCAGCTAATGCCCCCAGAGGTCTACCTGTGCAGGTTTGGCACAGACCTCTCCGGTGGTATCTTCGAGTGTGAAAGATACGGAGAAAGTCCTTGAGGACATGAGACATCAGGCTTATCATTCGGTGGTAGTCGCATTGAGAAGCGTTCGGTTTTTTTGGAAAGTGATGAACGTCAACCTCAGCCAGTCCGTTGGTATTTTCCCAGTTTTTTATATTGAGTTGAACAAGGATGTAAGAAGTTTTAGGCCCCTATCATGTGCATTGACGATTAATTGCAAGGTTTCCGCGTGAATCTGGTCGGGTCCTACAGCCTTGTCATTTGTCTGAAGTTTTATTGCACTTCTCACTTCCTCTATCGTCATAGCAGGACTGGGCTCGTTGGTATCATCGTCTCTAGGTTGTTGGTGGGGTCATGTGTCATTGAAGAGAGCTCAACATATTCTTTTTTACTCCACTCTTTTTAGTTTTTCCTCAACGCTCGTTAGAATCTTGTTGTTAGTGTCCTTCAAAATACCGTGGATCTGCTTGCGTTTTATGCTTGTGAATTCCTTCTCTTAATCTTTTTGTGGGGATTAAACGAGTCGTCCATTTTTCCTAGTGACTCCATTTCATTGCATTTTTCAGATAGGCCATCTTTCCTTTGCCTTTTGTACCTACTTCATTTGGTAATTAATAATATTTCACCCACATATTCATTTGGCATTGATGGTTACTCAGCTAAAACCCTAGAATCCATATTCGATGTCATAGATGATCCTTTGTTAGAATTGTACAACAAATTAATTGAAGTCGGAGTTTATCCATCGATATTAAGGACTGCTTTAGTAACTCCCCTGCATCAAAATTGGCAAAAGACTGAGCTTACAAAACTAAATTGTTGTTATATAAATCATTGATACTACCACATGCTAATTTTTGTGCGTCTGTCTTGTATAAGCTTCCTGCATATTTGATATTAAGGCTGAAGATTATACAAAACAGATGTATGCGTAAAATAATCAAATGCAACATATACACACCTGTAAGGTCTATGTTAAAGTGCCTGGAACTTATGCCTATTAAAGTCAGAATAGAATATAACACTATGATACTTTTATACAAAATTAAAAATAATCTTATACCAAAGTATCTAAATGACAAAGTGTCACTGGTCAAACATAAAACTAACTACAACTTAAGGAATGTAGAGGATTTCGCTGTTCAAAAGTCTTCTACAATTATGAGATTCAATACTGTACTTAGCAGGGGATAGATTTAATACAATATGCTGCCTACCGAAGTAGAAAATTGTAAAAAACTGAGCAGCTTAAAATTTTTACTAAGGTGTCATCTTAGTTATTAAAACGTTATTTCGATAAAACTGTTTTATTTAGAAAATCCTGTATATCTATAGCTTTTGCTAATAAAGTATATTATTATTATTAAAAATCTGACGATGTTGCTAATTACAAGCCAATCTCTATTGGTCGGCATTCTCAAAAGACTATGAACGGCTTATAACAACCAAATGATCCAGCAATTAAGCTAGCTACACACGGTATAGAAAACTAGCATATAGTCCAGTTATAGTTTGACTATAGCTGTGTGACTGCTTCGTATAGTCCAAAATTATTCCTATAAGTGAACTATACGAATCGATCGCCCAGGTATAGTCAAAGTATACCGGGACTAAACACTAGTTTTCGTTGCGTAGCTTTGAACAAGTTTAGTTTACTGAGCTTTAGTTTTTCAGGGCCAAGGGGTCAGTGGAAACAGCCACGGGTACTGTATATGAATTCATAATAAGAAAATTGGTCGTCGGAGGGCATGTTATGCGTCTTTCTTTTGATGTATCTAAGGCCCTCGACACGGTTAACATTGATATTAAAATTAGAGCGGTCTGGATTTCGGGGAACTTTTTTGGACATAAATTAAATTCGGATTAATCCGATCGTTTCTTAGGGGCAAAGAATTAATTGTGAAAGCTAATAACACGCAATCAAGTTCTAATGATATATCCATTGATGAACGGCAAGGACCTGTTCTGGGTCCGCTTCTATTTTTGTTATTTAACAGCGATCTTCCACTGCGAAATAATGTTGACATGAATATATGTATAATGATATATATGTATATATAATATATATATATGATATATATGTATATATGTATAATGATATATACATATATATATATATATATATATATATATATATATATATATATATATATATATATATATATATACATAATAAATTCAGAAAAGACAACCTGCATATATTTCGCAAAACACAGAAAACTTCCACCATATTTTCAGTTAATAATTGGTGGAGAAAAACAAAATCTTGCAAAATGCACTAACTTTCTGGGGACAGACAAGATCAAAGCCAAAAGAAACTAGAGAGACAAGACAAGACAGACAAGACTAGATAGACAAGATTAGACAGACAATACTAGACAGACAAGACTAGACAGATAAGTCTAGACAAACAAGACTAGACAGACAAGACTAGACAGACAAGACTAGACAGACAAGGCTAGACAAACAAGACTAGACAGACAAATCTAGACAGACAAGAATAGACAGACAAGACTAGACAGACATGACAAGACAGACAAGACTAGACAGACAAGACTATACAGACAAGTCTAGACGAAGAATACTAGATAAACAAGACTATATGGACATGACTAGACGGAAAAAATACTAATATTTCTCTGACTAGTCTTGTCTGTCTAGTCAAATTCAAATTCAAAATCTTTATTTCCCAAATGAGATACATAGTATCTATAGGATGTGTCAACAATAGTATAAAGTATAAAAATAATTAATACAAATTACAACAACAACAAAAATTCATCAACAGAATATACTGGATTTGACTCTAATAAAACTTTTAATTTTTTATCGGAGGTTTCATTTCTAAAGTCTGCTGGAAGCTTATTGTAGATATGGATCCCTTTATTTTCTACACCTTGGCTACAGAGGGCTAAGTTTCTTTTTTCTGTACAGAGAAGATGTTTACTTCTTGTATTGTAATTATGTTTGTCTTCATTTTTTTTAACTTACTTCGCGATTTGTGTATGTACATAGTGGTTTCGATATATAGACTAACAACTGTTAGAATTCTGATTTTTTTGAAGTGAGGTGAGTTTACATGATTGTGTACATTTTAACCCTATGATATTTCGAATAACTCTTTTCTGTGCAATTTGAATGTATTTGATTTGTGACGAAGCTCCCCATAGAATAATGCCGTAGGACAGCAAAGGCTGCACTTCTGCATAATACCACTTTAGAAGATCTTCTCTGTTTAGTAGTTTCCTCAGAATAGTTGTTTGATAAGCCTTCTTATGTAGTGCCGAACAGATATTCTGTGTCGTAGTTTCCCAGCGAAGGTGCTCCTCTAAATAAATACCCAGAAACTTGGCATGTTTGGTTCTATTGATTTTGTAGTTTTGTATTTTTAGGTCTAGATCTGTGACATACGTACTTCTTGCTGTTTTGAATACTATGTACTCCGTTTTGCTTTGGTTGAGGTGTAGAGTATTTGCGGAGAACCATTTATTTAGAGATTCTAATAGTAGCTTCGCCTGATCCGTATTCTCGACGATGTTGTTCCCCGACACAATGAAGCTTGTGTCATCGGCGTATAATGTGCAATGCGGCCCTTTCACATAGTTTATCAGGTCAGCAGTTTATAATAGAAACAACGTTGGTGCCAGAATGCTTTCTTGGGGGACCCCAATATTTGTAGTTAAAATGTCCGACTGGCCAACTACATTACCACTCCTCACAGAAACGTACTGTTTTCGATTTGAAAGGTAAGATTGAATCCATCTCGAAACTTTCCCTCTGATTCCATAGTTATGTAGTTTATTTATTAATCTGTTATGGGAAACACAGTCGAAGGCCTTGGTGAGGTCACAGAATATTCCAATGGGATATTTCCCATTATCTACCTCGTAAATTAGTTTACTGTGAAATTCTACCAAGGCGGTTGTAGAAGATTTGCCTTTGCAAAACCCATGCTGTTGCTTTGGAATTAGATTATATTTTCCAATAAAAGCAGTCATTCTTATTAACAAAGCATATTCGATTATTTTTGCTAGAATCGGTATGATGACGATTGGTCTATATTTCTGCATTTCCATTTTATCGCCTTTCTTGAAAACTGGGATGATTTTACCTATTTTTAATACCTCTGGAAATTGTTCTTCGGTGAATGAGGCGTTAATTATATTTGTAATAGGTTCTACTAATAAATGTTTGAACTTCTTGATTATATTCCCAGGAACTTCATCTGGTCCTCTAGTTGTTTTATTTTTTAATGATATTATTATATCCAGTATTTCGTTTTCAGTGAATTCTTGTAAGTACATAGTTTTTTCTTTAAATTCAATATGGTCATTCGATATCTTTGTTGGAGTAATATTTTCTACAATTGCTTTGGGCGCTTGCTCGAAATAGCTGTTAAAACTGTTGGCTATGTCTTCAGGTGCTGTAACCTTATTATTGTTGTCTGTTATTTGAATGATCCCGGATAGTTTGGATTTATTCGTCTGCTCTTGTATGATATTCCACACGGCTTTAGACCTATTTGGAGCTTCTAGTATCCTTCGGCTAAAAAAAGAATGTTTAGTGGACGTGATTAAATTATAATATATACCTGTTTGTTTCGTATAGTGACTTCTTAATTCTGGATATTTTTTTTGTAGTACAAACATGTCTTTTAGTTGTGTAGCAGATCTTCTCACGTCTTCAGTAACCCATGTTTTTATTTTATTTTTGATTTTTATCATCGGAAAGCAGTTGAAGAAATGATATTGGATGCATTTGATAAAGCCAATTGCCTTGCTGTTGCAGCTGGTATTTTGGAAGACGTCGTCCCATGTTTCTCTTCTGAGATGTTCTGCAAAACGCGTTTTATTTGTTAACGAGAAATTCCTTATTAGTATGTGGTTTTGTCCCCCTATTTTTTTGTTGATAGTGCTCAATTTTAATAGTCTATGATCAGACATAAGGGTATCTTCTGCTGAGGTCTTTAGTTCAAGACCTTGTGTAGCAAAGATATTGTCGATTCTAGTTTTGGAGTATGTCGTCATTCTTGTGTATTCCTTTATATATTCACCCATGCCATATGCCTCTAATAGGTTGGTGAGGTTGTGTGTTTCTTTTGTGCTGATTGCAAAATTAATATTGAAGTCTCCAACTAAGATGACTTGCATATTATTTCTTGCATATCTCTGTAAGATATTATCTAATGATGCCATGAATGTACCTATTCATCCTAAAGGTGGCCTATATATATTTATTATTAACAAATGTATACCTTTTATATTCATCTCTATTCCACATACCTCTATTATCTTTTCTATAGCTGAGTTTTTTAGTCTAGTCTAGTCTTGTCGGTCTAGTCTTGTCTGTCTAGTCTTGTCTGTCTAGTCTTGTCTGTCTAGTCTTGTCTGTCAAGTCTTGTCTGTCTAGTCTTGTCTGTCTAGTCTTGTCTGTCTAGTCTTGTCTGTCTAGTCTTGTCTGTCTAGTCTTGTCTGTCTAGTCTTGTCTGTCTAGTCTTGTCTGTCTAGTCTTGTCTGTCTAGTCTTGTCTGTCTAGTCTTGTCTGTCTAGTCTTGTCTGTCTAGTCTTGTCTGTCTAGTCTTGTCTGTCTAGTCTTGTCTGTCTAGTCTTGTCTGTCTAGTCTTGTCTGTCTAGTCTTGTCTATCTAGTCTTGTCTCTCTAGTCTTGTCTGTCTAGTCTTGTCTGTCTAGTCTTGTTTGTCTAGTCTTGTCTGTCTAGTCTTGTCTCTCTAGTCTTTTCTCTCTAGTCTTGTCTGTTTAGTCTAGTCTTGTCTTGTGCATCTTGAGTTTGCCCATCTTGTCTTGAATATTTAACTCGTTATAATTACCTAACCTAACCTAACATATTAGTTGAGTTTAGGTTACTACCCAAAATCGAGTTTCCTTTTTAAATAAAGGGAACTAAATCAAATCTGCCCTATCAATAGTTTTAATTCTAAAACAACGAATTAATTGCTAGGTTTTCCCCAGCTAAATGTAAAAAAAAGGATTTATTACATAATAGTAGTAAATCGATTTCAATAAGTTTGTTGTCGAAAATTGCGGTTGAATTTTTTTCTTTAAGAAATGTAAATAAACACAGAAAAAAAAACGAAGCGATAAGAGTGTTGAAAAAAAGAGGAGCACGAATCTTTGAATGAATCGCAGTAGGCCCGAGTCCTTTGACCCGCACAGCTGATGGTCCTCGGCGCGAATGTAGCCACCTGCAGTCCTGCACTTTACTCAATAGCACAGACACACACCGAGCGTAGAGTGAAAGTCTTTTGGTCTGTTTGTGTATACGTCTGGTCGACAAGATTGGTCAGTAGCACACACACAGTCAGACCATTCAGACCACAAAAAAACAAAACAATCTTAAAGCCTTTGGACTATAATAAACCCCAGTGTGCGTCCAGTGTTTTCCTCCTAAATTTTCTTAATTAAATGAACAAAATCTAAATAAATAAATTATTGTGGTCTACATAAATTATTGTGGTTTGTTTGATATGAGAGCGGGTGGTTGGTGGCTGGTCGTCGCGACGGCGGTCTGGATCGCGGTCGGCGTCGCGGCCGATGGCTCTAAGGGAGGGCCCAGATTGCCCAGGACTAGTGCAGGACAATTGGCCGCTGCAGCCGCTGCCCAGAATAAGACTAGTGCTCAGTTGAGGAGCACCAGGACGATTTCTTCGACCATTGGACCTCCACCTGGACGTGGAGCTAGCACAAGAACACGGTAAGTCCAAAATTTAATGATATAATTAAAATTGATTTCTTGGGAAGTTGGCTCTGTTTATTTTGGTTGTAATTTTGTTGTGAATACTTAGCCTGTGGATTTTGATTATGCAATTTTGGTTTTTTTTCCCGACAAAAATTAAAATATATATTTTTCATGGCAGAAAGACCTCTTGTCATTAGCCAGTTGTACTTTGTACAGTAAAGGTTGTTATTATTATTTGTATATTTTTTATGCGCTTTTCATTATCATTTTTTTATAATAAAAGAAGTGCATGGAAAATATATAAATAATAATAAAATCCTTTACTGTACGACGTACAACTGGCTAATGAGTGGTCTTTCTGCCAAGAAAAATGGAAATTTAAATTTTTTAAGAAACCTAATATATTGTATTTTGATAAAAAAATATTTTGTTGAAATAGGTATATCAAGTAAATAAAACTAAAGAAAATTTTAGTTTGGTTGATTTTATTTTTTTTTCAATTTGAAAAAGGAATGTTTTGTAAATGTTGGTCAATAGCGTTATTTAATTAACGTTTAAAATTGAAAGTATATATTTCTATATATTTATCACTGTCGATAGTTCCATGAATTTATCATCCATATTTATCATATTTCTCCGCCAATTTTACCAAAAATATTCGATTATCAATCTTTTAATCTCATTTTAAGCCGATGGATGTGAAATTGAACTTCCATCAACAAAAATTTGCGTCAAATTTTTATTTGAAAAGACTAACTTTAAAAAAAAAAAATTTTTACATGTGATCAACATTTGATTTATTTTCCTAAAATTACGAATATTAGTGATTAAAAGATTTTGTAAGTACTGGCCTGGACTTGTTTTCCAAATGCGGAACGATAAATTGATTATTTATCAAAATTTTCCCGAATAATTTCCACGATCTGATAGGCTATGGTATTGCCCTCATTTTCCCAAAAATAATTTTTCAAAAATTGCAAATAATAAAAGCACTGCGATTATTTAAATTAGCGCATTGCCGTCTGTACCCAAATAACTCAAAAACAGTAAAAATTAACTTAGTAAATATTAACTTTTCTCATTTTTTTCAAATATCACTAGAGAATGATCAACAAACCAAAATATTCTCATATATTCCAAAAAACTATTTACCCAGACCGAAACATAAAATGCTTCTGTATTATGCAACACCCTTTTATATTTCTTTAATTTTTCATTATTAACAAAAGCTTCATTTCGAATAAAGTTGAGTCTGTTATTAATAATTACTCCTTGATACTTGTACGCTGATACCTCTTCAAGGGGAACATTACCAAGAAGAACTTACCAAAAATTGGCCAACGCAGGCAAATTGAGCTTATTGGGTATCATCATATATTTAGATTTGTTGATATTTACACTAAACAGATTATTTCTCGATAAGTGCTCAGATATATGTATTTACAAGTTCAGAATTAACTTACTGAAACAATTCTTTTAAATCCGTACCAGATGCGTATCATCGTGTCATCTGTAAACATTTCTATATTACAGTGTTTTACAAATTGCACTATATCATTAATATAACGTATAAACAACAAAGGACCTGCGATAGTACCCTGTGGCATGTCGTAGTCTACATAAATACTACTCGAAATTGAGTTTTCCAGGTTTGACCTTTTGCTTATGGTTACTTAAGTTCGACTTAATATTTGTTATTCCTATTAGATTTAGTTTTACCAATAATATATTTATTTATTTATTTACATTATTATTTAGAAAGTATTACATTATTTTTACAAAATTTACAAAATATATTTGAAATTGAAGACACAATAAATATGAAAGTTTGTATTTATTATAATGTAAAGTATAATTTAACGATAGGGTATGTTTTCAAATAATAAGTCTAGATAAACTGTTTACAAAACAATTTTTCAAAATTAAAAAAAAAACATTGTGGTTTAAGTTTAAATCTCAAATGAAAATTTTGAGGTTTTCCTTAAAATTTACAAACTGAATTAGACACAATTATTTTTTTTTTATGAGCACGTAGTATAGTGGTCGATAACCTTTGGTTACTGGATCAAATTATGTTAAATTTGGTATTATTGCAAAATTAGTAAAATGTATTTAAAAATACTTCAAAATTTATTAGAAATTGATTTATCTGTTTTGATAAAAAAACTCACAAATTTTTAATAATTTTATTGATTAATTAAAAAAAAATTAAATCTCAAACCAAAATTGGGAGGGTTATTTTTTAATTTTGCAAATAAAGTGGCGCAGGTCAATTTTTTTGAAACAAATATTTTAAACTAAACCAAATAAAATTGCAAAATATTTAAAAAAATGTTTCTAGTTTTATCAGACATTGTTAATTTATATAAAATGCGAGTTTCGAGAATTTTATCGATTTTTAGCATTTGGTTGATCTAAATATCCATTTGTGGCTTTTCTAAATTGTTCAAATTATGTTAATAACATTGGAATATTCGTTTGGAAAAATCGTTTTAAATTTGGCAAAATTGAAAAATATTTTGGGCAATTTTATTTAATAATTTAACAAAATAAAACATAAATCACATCAAAATCAAACGAAAATTTCACAAATTTGTCTCACGTTTTGCAAATTAAATTTAGGCGACAGCCTTTCGTAAATCGGTCAAATTATAGTAAATTTACAGAAATTCAAATATAGTTTTATAACTTTAAAAATTTTGCCAAAAATTTTACAGATTTTTTTAACTCTTTTTATACATAATCTGTTTCTTTAACAAAAATTTTGGAATTTCGGTTCACTTTTTTGAACAATTGTACCAAAGAAGAACAAATTAACTTTAACAACAGGAAATTTGGTATAGTATTTATTGGTAAGTATTTATTTTTTTATCATAATTTAGCAATTAGTAAATCATAATTTAGCAACATTTAAAAAATACAACATTAGTTTAACGCAACTAACGTTTGATTGAGGAAGTCATAATAAATGTTGCTCAATAGCTTTATATAAACTGACGAAATATTTTTGTATAAAAATATAATTTTAGTTAAATTTAATTTGTTTTTATTTGCCACAGTTTGAATTTCACATTTGGAAATGTTAGTTTGATGATTTGGAAAATGTACTGGTCGATAGGCTTAAAATGGAATTCAGACTGATAATTTAACATATTTACTACAATTTGCGGAGAAATATGATGAATATGGATGATAAATAAATACATGGATACATTTTATCGTCAGTGATATAATACTAATATTCCTGTACTTATAATACAATAAATGCAACAATTGGCTATCGACCGTTGGTCTTTCAGTCATATAGAGCAGCTATTCTCAACCGCTGGTCCGGCGGACCACCAGTGGTCCGCGGAGAAATTTTGCTGGTCGGTTTGAAATTTTTTCTATTCGCAAAAAATTACTTATAACAAAAATAATAACTAAATTTTTTATTATTTTAATTATTATAAAATTACGAAATACAAATATCTTAAACTAATTCTTATTCCATGTAATTTATGATTAGTACGATTCGTAAATGATAATAAAAATGTTACAATTAACTTATGTAGTAGTTCTTTAATATCTAGAAATTTTTTTCTGTTAAAAAAATATCACTGGTCCGCGAAATTTTTTTACAAATTTTACTGGTCCGCGGACCAAAAAAGGTTGAGAAACGCTGATATAGAGAACAAAAAAAAGCGTAAAAAAGCATTTGATATACGATGAACATGAGATGTGGATCAGTCGTAGTTTAAATATTCAAAACGGGTTCTGGATGGATATTTTCTGTTTGAATATCTATTTTCTCGTTTTAATAAGAGTTCGTCAATGATGTGGGGGGACCTATGTTTTTCCATAGAGAAAAAATAATTTAAAAAATTTAATTAAAAATTCCATACAAATGTATACACGCTAGTAGGGTCCTGTACGCCGCGTGTATAATTTCCTATACACGCACAATATCTTCTTTCTGGTCGTGTGTATGCTACCGGAGCTTGCTTATCATAAGTTTTTATGACGGAATGGTTGGTGTGGCGTTGAAGAACACATTGCAACTTAGCCCAAAACAAATTGAAAAATTGTTATAAATTTATGAATGAAAATCAAAAAAAATGTCGTGGCCTGTGGGACATTTTTCAAAATTTCCCGCGGAAGTTAACGTGTTAAAACGGTTATAGAGAGGATTGTTGGGATGTCTAAGTTTGGTGATGAGTCGTAATGCGGTTTGTTCAGGGACCTCAAGCGTACGTTTGCTCGCTTTGTTGATAGTAGTTAATAATAGTGCTCGTAAAAAGATAGTGCCGTAAAAAGATAGTGATAGATATCAAGTGTTAGTCTACAGATGGATTTATATATTTTTATCGCGGTCTTTCTGAAAATACCCTGATTACAGTATGTTATGGCTCTAAAATGTTGGGAGTTACGTAATTTTGCGTCGATTGTGAATTTATGATAGTAATGCAGAGGTATTTAATGTTGCTGGTGTGTTGTACGTCTATGGTGCCTATGCGGATGCCCCCACGCATCCGCGTTTGAGGAAATTTTGTGGTTTAAAATGAGGAGTTGGCATTTGTAGTTAATCACATGTTAAACCATGTAAGGTGCCTGTTGGTGAGATTCTGAAGTGGGTCGATGCTACTTGCGATAAGTTGTAGCAAATCAGTACAGCGTTGTCAGCTTATTGAAGTATGTAGGATGATAAATCAATATTGGAGTTTAGTTGGTCGTAATTGTAGATCGAAATCTCTCTCTCTCTCTAGTCGTTTACTTCATTGGTTGAAGTGTCGTGATCTTATGTATATCATTCATGTTATGGTGATTGTGATTTCTCTCCATTTATCTCTGTCTGTAATGCATCTCATGTTGTCCTGCAGTGAATTTCCTGTGAAGTGTTTCATTTTGTCCATCCGTCGCTTCGGAGTTCGCCCTCTAGCTCTCGTGCCTTCGATTTTTCCCTGTATCACAAGTTTTTCCAAATTGTCATCCTTTCTCCTGCTCACATGTCCAAAAAACGAGAGAATTCATTGTCTTACGATGGTTGACAGTCTTACATTAATTTGCAGTTCTTCTAATATTGATACGTTGGTTCTGTGAGCAGTCCAAGGGATTCTTAAAAGCCTTCTCCAGACCCACATTTCAAAGCTGTCCAGTTTAGCAATATCTGTGGCCTTTAAGGTCCAGGTTTCTGCCACATATAATGCTATTGCCAAGACAAGAGTTTCGACAAGTGTGCGCTTTGTTTTAGTTGTTACTTGTTTGTCCTTCCAGATTTTATAGAGCTTTGTCGTGGCAGTTTTGGCAAGAGCGATTCTCCTTTTGATTTCAATAGATGAAATTCCGTTTATTTTAGCACCCAGATAATTAATTTCTTCTACCATTTCTATATCGTTTATGGTCGCCGCTCTGTTTATTCTGTTTGTGTGATCTATTACCATTAACTCAGTTTTTTGCCGATTTTTTTCTAACCCTTAGTCCAGACTTACTGCTTCCACTCTTTCAATAAGTTCAGCCATTTCCTGTTCGGCATAGATCGACATAGACATAGAGAAAAATACATAATAGTATATTACATAATAAGAGTTGTAAAAATATAGGGTTGAAACTAAACTAATTATACATGCAATCACACCTATTAATCATACTTATTAAAGCGAAAGACAGCTTGAATATATAAATATATTCAACCTTTCCGTAGCTCTATAATATTATTAAGTCTTTTTAAGACTACAAAACAAATCTCATGTTGAAACACAAAAGATATTTGTCTGTCATTACTAGAAATCATTCCACTTTCGTGGCACTAAGGCTAAACCTAGATAAATAACATTGTTTTTAAGATCAGATCTTTATATTTAACCCAAGTGAATAGCCACTCGGAACGCGAAACGTCGAAACGCGTCTGCAGATGGCTATTCAATTGGGTTAAATAGAAAGATCTGATCTTAAAAACAATGTTTTTTGTCTAGGTTTTGTTTTAATGTCACAAAAGTGCACTGATTTCTAGTAAATAACAGGCAAATATCTGTCGTGTTTCATCACGAGATTTGTTTTGTAGTCTTAACCCTTCGTGCCGTAGGTTGGGTGTAGTACACCCAGACCAGGTTAAATTGGTCGATATTTTAGAGATTAATCGTTATAACAGGCTGTGAGTCTGAGTATCTGCGTGGAGAGTGGTAAGGAAGTGCCAATTGTCAGGGCACAGTCGACCGTCACCCCGAAAATTATTTAGACGAGATCTAAGGTGTCAGCGGGTGAGTTGTGTGAGTTCCGTGTAACACATTTTGAACTACCATTTGTAGCGAACACGGGCTGATAATTTGTATATGTCTGCTATAAACAGCATGTTAATACATAAGGCCAATAATAACTCCTGAATATTAGGTCGAAATTTTCTCAGAGATTTGGGAATGGAAATAGTTTCAGAGCATTTACGCAATGGAAAGGAAAATCTTCAATTACTAAAAGAACGTCGTGCAAAGATACAAGATCATGTCGTTGAATCCTCAAACAAATAACCACGAAAAGTGTCAAGATCAGTAAGAAGATGTGAAACGCCCCACTAAAAAAGATACTAAATATACTTGTTACCAATGCAATCGTTACAAATGTATGGAGCATACTATTTTCGCATGTGAAAAGTGTACCAAATCTAAAGATGAGTCTGATTAGTTACATGACAAAACTTACTTTTAATTTGTTTTATTAGTCGAAAAAAAAATATTTTTTTTATTACTTTAATAAATATAGAAAACCTGAAAAATAAATGTTTCACTTTTTATTTTGCTTCAATAATAAGTACTGATATTAAATAATCAATAAAATAATAATAAAAAATATATTAAACTATTAAATTTACACGATTCCTATCAGGGTTTGTTACACCCACCTTGCGCTCCGTGTTACATACTTTAACCTACCGCTCGAAGGGTTAAAGACTTAATAATATTATAGAGCTACAGTAAGGTAGAATATATTTTTATATTCAAGATGTGTTCCGCTTTAAGAAGTTAGTAGAGTTGCAAGCAGCATATTACGCACGTACGAGCGGATAGTATATTACATAATAAGAGTTGTAAGAAGCATATGACGTAATTCCGCGAGTACATAATTGCCTTACAACTCGAGTCATGTACTATACTTTTTAGAAAAATATATTTAATGTAAATTTCTTATTAGACTTGTTTCGCGGAGTGCCATTTTCATTATCACTGTCGCTGGACATTATTTAACTTAATAGAATTGAAAATAAATACATTCATAATGGTTACATACCTTATTATTTAATTCTTGTAGTTTTCGTTAGATTTAACCAAAAAAAAAACACAATCCACAAATCCAATTCGAAGCTAACTGTCAGAACTGTCAATACAAATTTAATTGATGGTTTGGTCGTTTCCATGGCAACATATTGCATTCTCATAGAAGGTGATACTTTTCAAGTCAAATGTCCCAATTTTATTTCGGTTTTTTAAATACTTTCAGGCTCGTTTTTCCTTTGTACATAAAATATTTCATTGAAATTGATGTAATTAATAAGAAAGTCCATGCAAAGGCCCTAGGGGTATAAGCATGGTGATTCGGCCCCGGAAAGATATTTATATGATACTCGGAATATATGTTGGTACTATTTAAATAATAAGATCCTGAAAGTTTCAGATCGCTAACTCAATTGGTTTTTGGGAAAAAGCGAAATGTGTCAAAAACGAAAATAATGTTTTTTCTCAGTAACGGCAGAATCGATTGATCTAAAAATTTAATATGTTTTGGGGGCCCATAGGAGCTCATACGAAAAAAATTAACAGCTTCATAAGATTCTTGAAAAAAAACATTTTTTTTTAATTTTAATTTTTTAACCATGGTACAGTTTTGGTACAATTATGAAACATTCTTTTTTTCAAGCCTTATATATTACCCTTTAACTTTATGAGTTTTTCGGATTTTTAAAAATGGTAGGCCATAGCAGAAAAAAATAAAAACCAGTTTTGGCTCAAATAATGCATTAATTTAATGTTTCAAGTTTTAATTTCCTTGTCTTTATGCATATTTAGATTATTTAATAATTCTAAATCTAATTATGAGAAATAACACTTTATATTTAAAATAACAACAATAATTTTTTCATCAAAATAAAAAATTAAAACAGTTAAATATAACTAACTCATCATTATATATTAATTTCAATAAATATTTTGAGAACTTATTTTTATTACAAAGCTTGATTATTATTATATTCTACTAAGTTAATTTCATTGATATAACCACAGTTTAATATATTAATGATAAAAGAACATACAATAAGAACATATATAAAAACATATAATAAATAAACAACAGAGAAAAGAATAACAAATACGATATATACAGCAAAAATATAGATGAATAGAATTTTCTTAATATTAATCTTCATCACTGTCTTCTTCAATCACAACTGTATCGTCTTTATCAAATAGTTTATTTAATATTGCAGCAGGTCTAGGAATTGTTGATAAGTATCTCCCGTGCGACAGAAAATTAACAATCGTGGCTACAATCGTTTTAAGACCATTTGTACACTCCCAGCTGCGTCTCGTAAAGCTTTTGTATCCGATAGTATTTGGCTTGTAATCAATACAGGATCTATAAACTTTCCTGTTAATGTGACGTGATTGAACTTGTGATTTTAGTATGTTTGAATGGTCTTTTACATACTGAATGGTGATATCACCCGATTCATCCATCATTTCTGATAAATAGGATATCGCTTGTTTAAATTGGTAAGAACCAGTGAAAAATATTCATAGATATTTTTCCGTCATTTCTGGAAAATCTTCTAAATCATCTGTCTGAAACGGTAGTTTTCTAAGTTGCCAGCCATTTTGCGTCACTTCATCAGCTAACGTATCTTCAACATCATTTTGGCATCTCATCATTTCTACAATATCATCCAGGCACTCGGCATCAGAAGTTAGGCGTTTGCTGTATTTATTATGGAGAAACGACGCAATTCTAAAAAAAGTACCGATTCTAGGAAGCATTTTGTTGTCAATTTTTTGATCCATCAGATATTTTTGTTTTTACATCCCGTAACTGATTCCTCTGGCCAACGCAATTTCGTTAAGTTTTTTCGTTACGTTTCTTGACGCATTCGACTCAGCTGTTAGTTGATTGCGTTTTCCTTTTAGTGCTGGCATTAATTCTTCAAAACTCTTACTTTCTACCTAGAAAATGATATTGTAGAAATGATGAAATGCCAAAATGATGTTGAGAGTACCTCAACTTCAGCAGGTGCTGAAGAGCACCTGCTCTTTAACATCACGCAACCCACGATCAACCACAAATTCATCACCAGGTTTCAATAAATTACATATACAATTTTGGATAATCTATAATATCTCTCATAATATTAGCATCATTTTGGGTAGCATAATACGGTTCTAACATATCGATAATGTATCCATCAGTTGTACAAATCGTAAATGGTTTACACAGCGACACTTTTTTTTGCCCAGAATATGACTTTCTCTGGTACTGATTGTTTGAACTTTTCTCATGATGAGCATATGTCTCATCACAAATAATAATAAGTTTGCCATTGAGATTATTATGTTAAGTTTTTTAACAACCGCAGATGTATGATTTTGAATGAGATCATTTCTGGACATTGCATGTAATCCAAAATGCAGAGGTTATACGTCTTGTTCGAAAGATTGAGTCACTTGTTGACAATATTTTGTCATTAACTGCTCTTCTTCGATCTCTAAAATTGTAGATATCAACTTATTTGAATTGCCTGTGCGAAGCTTGACTAAAAATGCAATGAGTGCTTGAGTTATACTTCGACCACCAGTGTTTCTCATTGATGATGACAAATTCCGCAGTTCAATGTTTTCCCATTTTCCAAGTTTTCCCATTTCAAGCCAGTCAAGACATGAAGTTTCAACACAAAAATTAAAAGAAATGTTCTTGTATCGTTAATATATTAAACAGTAATTGAGCTTTGTAATAAAAAAAAGTTCTCAAAATATTTATTGAAATTAATAATAATTAGTTATTTTTAACTGTTAAATATAAAGTGTTATTTCTATTAATTAGACATAAGCTAAATATGTATAAAAACAAGGAAATTAAAACTTGAAACATTAAATAAATGCATTATTTGAGCCAAAAATGGTTTTCAATTTTTTCTACTGTGACCTACCTTTTTTAAAAATCTGAAAAACTCATAAAGTTAAAGGGTAATATATAAGACTTGAAAAAATGAAAGTTTCATAATTGTACCAAAACTGTACCATGGTTAAAAATTAAATTTAAAAAAAATGTTTTTTTTTTTTCAAGAATCTTATGAAGCTAAACAGCTGTCAATTTTTTTCGTAAGAGCTCCTATTGACCCCCAAAACATATTAAATTTTTAGATAAATCGATTCAGCCGTTACTGAGATAAAAATGTTTGTTCGTTTTTGACACATTTCAGTTTTTCTCGAAAATCAATTGAGTCAGCGATCTGAAACTTTCAGGATCTTATTATTTAATTAGTACCAACATATCTTCCGAGTATCATATAAATATCTTTCCGGGGCCGAATCACCATGCTTATACCCCTAGGGCCTTTGGTTAGTTTAGTGTTTCAATCGAGAAAATCATAAATTAAAAATGCTCATTTTCGTCTCTAGATGTGAAAATATTTTCATCTCTAGAATGAAAAAATGGCACTTCCATGTAGGGTAAGCCGTGGAAAAAATGCCATTTTGACATATATCAGTAGAAAAAAATATTATATATACTTTTAATTTTAAGTATTTTAAATATTTTTTAAAACGAATAAATCGACTTGATGATTAGTTTTTTTTTTAAATAATTCGAATTGAACATAATAAACATTGCAAAATATCAGTTTGTTGATGAAATTTTGACAGAGGAAATATTTTGACCTTTCTTCTTGATCTTGCCTGGAAACATAATTTAAAAATTTTACGACCGCCGTTAATTAAATTGCATATACATGGTCAAAATTTCTTCACAAGCGCAACTAATTTGGACATTGGTATTTACTTTTGGATTTTGGAAATTAAATATTTAGGATTCTTCAAACTTAACAAACAAACACAATAAATTAAATATTAAAAATCGGTATTTTTTACCTCATTTCTTGGTCATTAAAATATTTCTTTATACGCGTTATGAAGAAAGGGCCCTTATCTTTACCGAGCATATTTTTTAAGTGAGGCAAAATTGTGCGGTTTCGTTTATTTATGTTATGATTGGTAAACCTGCTTTGCTCTGATACCTTATCTTTCGATTGCAGGTGGTTTTAGGAGATTTCAACCATAGAAATATTAAAAAAATGCTTACACTGAAATGTACTATTTTTATTTATTTATTTATTTACCAGTATAAAATATACATACAGACATATACATAGATAGATGTGCACCTAGAGATGATAGAGATGATATATATATATATATATATATATATATATATATATATATATATATATATATATATATATATATATATATATATATATATATATATATATATATATATATATGATGATATATATATATATATATATATATATATATATATATATATATATATATATCATCTGTGCATAGGCCTGGTTAATACAATTTTTTTAAATGTCGTATTGATTATAATTATCCACCTTTCATCCCAGCAAAACGGACAGGAAAAAGAAAAAAAAAACAAAGTAGTAAAAGAAATTAAAAGAGTAAAAATATAACCCTATCTATCAGCAGTTAAAGATAATCATTTTTTGTTTACTCTCAACAACATACTAGCCAGTTTATAATAGTAATAGTAATAATCCTTTATTGGCATAAATGTAAATACACGACCGTTCGTACATTAGTGTTGTGACAAGTATAGAACAAAAAATAAAAACAAAGAAAACAAAACAAAAAAGACACCAGAATGAAACGGAAAATAAAAATATCCAAATTAATACAAAAATAAACAGTTCAAAAGTTCTTAGATCAAAAAAAAACCCTGTCCTTTGCACTTCAATATTTTTTTCATGTACACAAAACCGGAGCCACTCTCATCCATAACCTTCTTCCAGTTTTTCGCCACTAACTTTTCCTCTTCGCTCCATTCACATTTCTTACAGCTTAACACCCAATGTTCCCAGAGCTCCTCCCCTTCTCCGCATACTCGACAAGTCCTATCTGTTGCAGCCATCCAATATCTTCTACCCCTTTCCTCACTACCGCACCTAAACCGGGCAATCGCTACCTGTGGGGCTTTAGGATTAACTAGATACTCTGGACATCTGCCAAAAACTTGGATTTTGCTGTAGTCTCTATTATAGGTACTCTCACCTATGTGTCTTTGTCTCTCTTGCAGCTCTATCTCCAGTAGTCTATCTGCCAGAATCCTTTCCACTAACATTCCCTCATTCATCATTCTCTCGATCTCTTCTTGGTTCCATCCCCCTCTTTCATACATACGCTTGCGCAGACATCCCCATTTTGTTTCTTTATTACTCCCTTTACCCTCCTTTCTTACCGCTTTCAAAACGTCTTTCACTATTCTTTCTTCTCCCGCACTATTCACTTTCCTTTCAAATTTAGCCACTCTCATAACCGCGGTGTTTGCCACCTTGTTAGAATTTGCTTCCTGTTGAACGATGTACCAGGGGGTGGACTTTTCTAGCTGCAGGGCCCTCTTTATGAACTGTAACTGCACTCTCTCTATGTCGTTTTCCTCTTTCACACCCCAAATTTCTGCCCCATACATCATAATACTACGTACGCACGCCTTCCATACAATCATTTTCGCCCTAAAATTTTCCCTCAAGTATACTCTCCATGTATCCCAGAGCCTGTTAGCAGCCACCCACGCTTTTTTTACAATATACTTGATATGTGCAGCGCACGACCCATTTTGTTGGAACATAAAGCCTAGGTATTTAAAACTGCTAACTTGTTCTATCTCACTCGCTTCCCATTCAAAACTCTCTTTCCTTGATCCCTTTCTCTTCCGAAACAGCATCCACTTTGTTTTCAGCACATTTACCTTTAACATTCGTTTTTTAAAAAACTTTTCCATTCGTACCAACACCTCTTTCATTTCCACTTTCGAACTTGCTAAGACAACGACGTCGTCCGCATAAGCTAGACTCCAAATCTTTTTCGTCCCTATTACTACCCCTCCCGCTTGACCCAAGCTTAGCGTTCTCTCGAGGTCCGCAGTATATAGATTAAATAGTAGTGGACTCAACGGACACCCTTGTTTTAACCCTTTATTAACCTCAAATCTTTCAGATAGCCTTTCACCTATCTTCACTCTACACCATGTTCTCTCATATAGATGCTCAATGCTCTCCCTGATCTGTTGCGATATACCTTTCTCCCTCATATATTCCCACATTTTCTGTCTCACTACTGAGTCATATGCAGCTTTGAGGTCAACAAATACCGCGTACAATTTCCCCTTAGGTTTAGCTATTTCTCTTTGTATGATATAATTCAATATGTATATCTGTTCAGTTGTTCCGCGTCCTTTTCTGAAGCCAGCTTGTACCTCTGGGATTAGATTCCTTTTCTCTGCTTCTTCTTGTAACTTTTTTTCCAGTATCTTTGCATAGATCTTGTATGACGTGTCCATTAGAGTTATCCCCCTATAGCTTCCTAGTTCCTCCTTGTTACCTTGCTTAAAAACTGGTACAATAATTCCTTCCCTCCAACTGTCCGTAATTTGTTTGCTACCTTTGAAAAAGCAGTTAAGTTCACCACGAAGTCTCTCCTTCACAATTGGTGTGGCTAGACACCACGCCTCACTTGGCACCGAGTCTGGGCCTGGAGCTTTCTTTCTTTTGAGTGCTGACATAACCGTTTCAACCTCTTCCTCTGTAATCTCTTGTGATTGCGCTTCCACTGGTCTAAAATCTCTCCATCTTTGCTCCCTAATTTCTGTCTCTCCGGCCAGCAACTCATAGAAGTGATTTTTCCACCTTTCTGTGCTAATTACTGATGAGATCTCTCTTTTTGGTTTCCTTGCAGCAATAAGTTTCCAAATATCCGACTCTCTGCTCAGCTGGCTGATTTTCTTTATTTTGCATATTTGGCATTTCAGTTTATAAGTTTTTTCCTTATTATTTTTTTATCAACATGTAGATCAAGATTTAAGATTGTCAGGGAGTATGTTAAAGGTTTTTATTGCTACAATATAGGAGTTTTTAAATGCAATTCTTTTATTTATTTTCGGTATAATTATCGCTCTGGCTCTAGTTTTACCTTGGTAATTATTAAACGACTTTTTACAATTTTCATAGTGATAACATAGGGACTCAATTATGAAAGTTTCCTTAGTGCTCAAGATGTAATTGTTCCTTTGTTCAGTTATTACATCTATTAGTTTATTTTGTATACTAGTTAATTTGTTGATAACATTTTTATAGCATCCTCCCCACGCAATTATACCATAATTAACTACTCTCTCGAATAGTGTATGATAGATTATTTTAAGTGAATTTTTGTTTACAATCCGCTTTAGTTTATGAAAGATAAATAGGAAAAATTTAGTTTTATTTATAAGTCTTTTACGTGCTGGTCCTCTTGCTGGTCCAACTACTAACTCTTTGATTGTAAATCAATAGCTCAAAATTTACTGGAATACTATCGCTATAAGAACCAAAAGTTATGAATGTAGTTTTATCTAAATTTATTGACAGATAGTGATCAAAACACCATTTCCCTATTTTATCTAAGTAACTATTAATTTGATTAACATCAGGCCATGATTTACCAACAACACACTTTACAACTGTATCATCTGCATAAGCAGCTATCGAGTTTGCGGGTAGGATTTTAAAAATATCATTTAAGTATATAATGAACAGTAGCGGACCTATGATTGTTCCCTGCGGAACACCAATTTCTACCTTTCTTTTCCTACTCTATTTTATTAATTCTTACGTCCTGCAGCCTATTTCTCAAATAGTTTTCAAATAGATCAAAAGCAACACCTCTAATGCCGTACTTATACATTATTTCCATTAATATTTTATGGTCTACCGTGTCAAAGGCCTTAGCCAAGTCTAAGAAAGCAACTACCGTAGGGTTGTTGTTATCCATATTTGAATATATAAAGTCAGATATAGATGCAAGAGCATCCTTTGTGCCCTTGTTTTTGAGAAAACCAAATTATTCCTCAGCAATGATTTTATATTCAGTGATATTCATCTTCTCAAAAACTTTCGCGATGTTGGATATAAGGGAAATAGGACGATAGTTTGTTGCATGATGTCTACCACCCGCTTTCAAAATGGGAATCATTTCCGCACATTTTAATGCATTTGGCAAATACCCCTCACCATACAGTTATTGAATATATACTCATGCGGTTTACTAATATAATGATTTATAACTTTAAGTACTTTAGAATATATGCCATCTGCCCCTCCTGCTTTGTCTTTTAGCTTTGTTATAATTTCTTCTATTTCACTACAATCCGTTGGATTTAAGAAAATAGATTTAGGATTTTGATTTATGCTGATGTTATTTGGTCTATCGTTTTTCTTTCCTATTTTTTCAGCGAGGTTTACCCCAATATTGGTAAAACAAATCAACAAATTCATTGACATTTTTTTGTGGATCAGTGATCTCTTGATTTTATTTTTTAAATATTCAATATTTTTATCCGGTTTTAGAATTTTTCCTAGCTTTTCATTGATATATTGCTACATTTTTTTACTATCGTTACATTTATAATTAAATTCCCTACTATCATCGTTATATTTTGCTATTTTTATTAATTTATCTAACTTTTTACGATACTTCACACTATCATAATTTAGTTTTAATTCAATATTAGTTACTTTTTGCTTCCATTTATTATAAAGCTTTTCTTTGGTGTGACATGATTTTATGATACCTGTCGTAATCCAATTCTTACGCGGCTTGTGTTTTTTGTAGTTTTTAAATTTTACAGTGGCTTTTTTAATTATTACTTGTATCTTATTAATTAGTAGATCTGTAGCTACATTTACTACATTTTCACAATAAGTCTGTCCAGTCAGTTTGCTCGCAATTATATAAGAGTTTATTGTAGTTAATAATTATTTTGTTATTATTATATTGATTGAACATATATTTTAATTCCCATAAATATTGGAAAGTGGTCAGCAAACACATTTGTATAACTAATTGACTTTAGACCATGTAATTTTGACTTGACAAACATATTGTCTATGCATGTTCCAATGTTTACATTAGGTCTTGTTACATTATTAAAGGTACATAATTCATGTCTAGTAGTGTAGAGAGATACAATTCAGTCTAATTGTCCGTGGCACTTATATCTATATTAAAATCACCTGCGATACAATGATTTTTTACTCTAGTATTATTTTCTAAATAGCATTTTAAATTATCTATAAATTCCTCTTTATGGATATCATGACACCTGAATACACCACATACTCTTAAACGATTATTATTATTAATTTATTATAGTTGAGATGAAATTGCACCTTCCCAGGTTTTCAGTTGAAGTTGTTTGTTTCATGGTATCTGAGATAAACATAACGACACCATCTGCTTTGTTGATATAACTTTGATTATAATACAATTTGTAATTTGTTAGAAAAAAATAATTCGGGCAATTTAGTGTCCATGTTTCTGTACATACAATGATTAGTGTTTTTTTTGTAATCTTTCGATAAATATCTCCAAATTTTCAAAATTAGAATTGAGGTTTTTTACATTGACATGAATAAATATTATGTCATTATCTTTTAGCACAAAATTTAGACACTCGAGGTTGCTCCTGCTCCTGATGTACCCATTATTATTAGGATGATTAGAATCAGTTTTAACAAGTGTGGTTAAAACATATAGCTGTGTGTGTGTGTAAATTACCACCACGTAGTAACGGTCGTAAGCATCCTATTAAACAATGCATTTAAAAACCTCTTCCCATTCAGAGATATACATTTCCATTACTTTAAAAGGCTATAACTCAACACCCAACAACATTTTTCAGTTCTAACTATTTAATAGTATATTACGTAATGAGAGTTGTAAGAAGCATATTACGTACGTGCGGAACAGTTATTCAGCAGTTAATTCAACGAGTACGTAATTACCTTACAACTCGAATTATGTACTATACTTTATCTACGACCACACTAATTTGTTTCTGTTTAATAAGAAAAATATGTTTGATGTATCACCTTCAACCTTATTTCACTTGATGGAAATGAAAAGGAATACATTGATAATGGTTACCTTTTTATTTAGTACTTATTTGTAGTTTTCGTTAGATTTCAACGTGAAAAAAACGAAATGAATGACAGCTTCTATTTGAATGATGTGACGTTTAATGATTGTATGTAAATCACGGAGTACTATATTTAAAAATAGTATCAACGTGTAGCTCTCAACGAATCGTAAACCACACAAGCAAGGTGATTTTGAATTATTACATAACATTAATCGCGGATTGTTACATATGTGGGGGGTATGATACATTTACATAGTCCACGAACTGTACAGTAATGGACATTTACAATAGTGGTCGTAGATAAATATTCATAACTCAATGATCAATGATCGATTTTTGGGGTTTTTGCGCTGTAGAAAGAGCGTTGTATAAAAGTAAAAACAGGGAATGATATTAACTCGATTTTGGCCCTTGTGAACATAAGGACAATTTTCCCAAATACCATCATATTATAAATTTATGTATGGTTTAATATTTAATTTAATATTTATGTTTTGTTTAATTTTATACAGATTTTGTTCTTTAAGGAAACTTGTTATCTAGAAAATTGTTATCTAATCTGTTTTTAATTAATTAATAATCAAAGTTTTTAATAATCAAACTTTTAATTTTGTTTTACATTTTTTGTGTGTGTAGAAAATGCCTCTGAAATTAATCTGAAATTAACTCTGCAATTAACCGAAATTTAAAAAAATGTTTCGAATAAAACTTGTAGAACATTAAATTTCCTATAAGAAACCTTGTCATTTAGTGTTTTTTGTGGGTCAAGTTGGTGATAATCAACGTTGAAACAAAATCGAATTTTGTTTTGGTTTTACATATTTCTCGTCTAAAATATTCTAAAATAACTCGAAACTAGACAAAATTTTGAAAAATTCTATCAATAAAACTTTTAGAAAAACAAGTTTTCTATAAGGAAACTTATTGTTTTAGGAAATTTATTGTTTTATAATATAAACCTATTGAATTAGGAAATTTATTGTTTTTATGCCATTTTGGTAATGATTGGCTCATGCGCGAAAATTATTTCTTGACGCATGTTTTTTAAATACGAAATTCCACTTCTTGGTGTATTTCCACATAACCTGGGTAACGCCCGTAAATTTTCAATAGGGGTATAGGTTAGGGGTATTAAAAAAACAAATAAATAAAATAAATACTATCAATAATACAGGAAATTTTTTTCATTACAAAATAATAATAAAAATTAAAGAAAATGTTTTAAAATGAGTGTAAATTCTATGGTGATACCGGAGACTGAGGAGAGTTCTTATGACAAATCCACACCACCAGAGACAATTGAAAAAGCTGATTTTTTTTTTATTTTTGATTCCTGTTTTTTTTACATCACAAGGATCACAAGGCCCCTGGACTTAAAATACATCTCCTCGCATGAGGTATTATCAATTGCCCTGCCGAGCGAATGTGCGCACTCACTACGTTCGTGCCCAATTTCGCTCTCGCGTCAAAATGACAACTTACCGCCCGGGTTACAAAATATACTATTTGTTTCACATTTTTCTTGTCCCAAAAAAAATCGCAAATTACAGAGAAAGGAAGCGAAATTTGGAAAAACGGTTCAAATAAAACATTTAGAGAATTTTACATAAAACACATTGTTATCTTGTGATTTTTAGTATGTCGAAGACCAGACAAGACTACGCAAGACTAGCCAAGAATAGACAAGACCAGACAAGACCAAAGAAGACCAGACACGACCAGACAAGACCTAAGAAGACCAGACACGACCAGACAAGACCAGACAAGACCAGACAAGACCAGACAAGACCAGGCAAGACCAGACAAGACCAGACAAGACCAGACAAGACCAGACAAGACCAGACAAGACCAGACAAGACCAGACAAGACCAGACAAGACCAGACAAGACCAGACAAGACCAGACAAGACCAGACAAGACCAGACAAGACCAGACAAGACCAGACAAGACCAGACAAGACCAGACAAGACCAGACAAGACCAGACAAGACCAGACAAGACCAGACAAGACCAGACAAAACTAGACAAGACCAGACAAGACCAGGCAAAACGAGGCAAGACCAGACGAGACCAGACTAGACGAGACTAGACCAAACTAGACTAGACTAGATCAGATTAGTCCAGACTAGACCAGACTAGACCAAACTGGACCAGACTAGAATAGACAATCAAACATCAAACAAGACCAGAGAAGACTAATATGTATGAGGTGGACAAATGGGTGACCAATGGAGAGGTATTTAAAGGACTATTTCGTAAATGGCTGGGAGCAGAGAGATCGAAGTCTTGTCTGCGACCACCAACTTGACTCTTGACTCTTATCTGACTTGACTCTTATCATTACAAATGAAACAAAATTTTGATGAAGTACAAACGCACAATCATTACTGTTTTCAGTAATTTCAACAACAAAGAGCAGAGAAGACCAGAGATGGCCAGAAAAAAAACAGACAATACCAGACAAGACCAGACAATACCAGACAATACAAGACCAGACTAGACCGGACTAGACCGGACAAGACCAGAGAAGACTAAACAAGATCACACAAGAGCGGACAATACCAAACAAGAACAGCAGAGATCGGACAAGACCAAACAGACGAGACAGGACCAGACAAGACCAGACAAGAGGAGACAAAACCAGGCAAGACCAGGCAATACCAGACAAGACCGGACAAGGATGGACAAGCCCAGACAAGAGCAGACAAGACTAGACAATTGGATAAACAATTGTGTGAACTTAAATAGAAATTTAAAACCAAACCTAAATAGAATTGAAACCTGGTTTTGGTTGTACATTTTTGTTTTGTTTTAGAAATGCAATAATAATTCGGAAACTAATCAAAATGTTGAAAAACGTTTCAAGTAAAACTTGTAGAGAATTAATTTTCCTATTAAGAAATTTTAATAAGAAATTTTATTATGTAGTGTATTTTGTCGGTTAAGTTGGTAAAAAACAACAAAAATGAAATTTTGTATTTGTTTTTACTCTTTTCCTATCTCAAAGATTCGAAAATAATTCGAGGACTAAACGAAATTTTGAAAACTATTTCAAATAAAACTTGCAGAGAATGAAATTTTGTATTAAAAATTATTTTCTTATTATTTTATGATTTTTACTTTGTAACTGGTAATAATTAACCTTGAAAAAAGTCGAAATACTTTTTGTTTTTGTTTTAAAAATGCAACAATTACTCGGAGTCCATCCTTGTCCGGTCTTGTCTGGTATTGCCTGGTCTTGCCTGGTTTTGTCTCCTCTTGTCTGGTCTTGTCTGGTCCTGTCTCGTCTGTTTTTGCTCCGATCTCTGCTGTTCTTATTCGGTATTGTCCGCTCTTGTGCGATCTTGTTTAGTCTTCTCTGGTCTTGTCCGGTCTTGTCTGGTCTTGTATTGTCTGGTATTGTCTGGTCTTGTCTGGTATTGTCTGTTTTTTTTCTGGCCTTCTCTGGTCTTCTCTGCTCTTTGTTGTTGAAATTATTGAAAACAGTAATGATTGTGCGTTTGTACTTCATCAAAATTTTCTTTCGTTTTTAATGATAAGAGTCAAGTCAGGTGGTTGCAGACAAGACTTCGATCTCTCTGCTCCCAGCCATTTACACGAATTATGCAAAATTTTGAAAAAAGTTTCAAATAGAATTTGTAGGGGATTAAATTTCCTATAACGAATCTTGTAACGCAATGATTTTTTGTCAGGCAAATTGGTTGTAATTAGCGTTGAAACAAAGTGAAAACCTTATTTCGGAGATTTTTTGTTTTAAACAGCAAACTTTTTTATGAAATATATTTTTTTCGGATGAATGTCGTTAATTGCAATCTCTAACCACAACCACTAATTTGTGGTAACGTGGCTAATTTATAATAATCTAATAAATAACATTTGTTTTATTTATTATTTTCATTTCTATTGTTATTGTAACCTAACCATAACCACAAATTATTGGTCACTTGTGCAACGTAGCTATAGTATATATCTACCAATTTGATAGGTAGGTAAATGTGAGTTTAAATCTGAGGTCAGCTTCATATATCTACTTTTACCGGTAAAAGTACACATTTTCCAACGTATATAGGTTAAAGTTAAATATAATAAACAGAAATAAAATGTACTTGTATATTAAGGTTAAAATGTATTTGAAATGATTTATATTATTTTATTATACATAAAATCAATTAATATATTTTGAACATAATTTATTTAAAAGTAGATTATAAGAATACGTTCGTTATATCTTATTCGTTATACCTATTCGATATAATTTTATCCGCTTGCATAATCTTTTTTTTTATTGTAATTCGAAATTCATTATTTATGAGACCTAATCACGCCCAAAAAAGTATTTGTTATTTGTTTTTAAAAACCTCTATACATTTGCCAACATCATTAGATATATGTACACATTTGCCGGAAATAGTTGGTAAATGTAAGTTGAACTTACATTTACCAACCAAGAAGGTATATGTGTACAAATGCCGGTAAATGTGTAGATTTACCAAACTACGTACTTTTACCATAACATTTACACGCAAAATAAGTGGGGCTGTTCTGGCTCCTGTGCCAATATGCTCCGAGCTCGTTTTATTCACACCATAATTTAAAATTGTTCGCTGCTCAACACAACTATTTACGCTGTGTGCTACAACTTTTCAAATACATACAAGCACTAAGCACTAAGAAGGCGATATTTTGCTTTTATTATAGTCAAATCGATTTTTAACGGATTTTTCGTTTTGATTTTTTAAACTGAGATAATTTAAAACTTAAATATATCAATTTTGTAGATTTGATCTCAAATCATTTTGTTTATTTTTAATAAAATGGTCTACCATTTGGAACGCGGCATTTAATCCGGAATTCTATGAACGTGTCAATACAGTTATGATCTAATCCCTTGTAACTTCTATCCGATTTTGAAAAAAAATTGTCTCTTTAATTTATTTTTTATAATATAATCTAACGTTCAGTACAAGCATTTCGGAATTTTATGAAAGGGTTATTAAATTAATGAACTAATCCGTTTGTAATTTCCACTCGATGTCCTTGCAAAATTCTGCAAAAAACTTGGTCTCTTCTAATATTGGTGAAACCATACTAATAATAGATACAATCATATACTTAAACTTATTAAGGGCGAAATTTATTCGGAATATATAAGTAAATAAGTAAAAACCTGTCCGTAGCATGTATTTCTACACAAAGTTCATGTCTTTCAAGTTCATTTCTTTCTACACAAACGTCAAATTAAAACCTTACCTTGCCAGTCATGCACGAGGTGTTCGTAAGTAAGTGTATTAAAATTTATTATTGAAAACAGCAAAGCTGCACTGATAAGAGATAAATCTCGAAATGCATCTGCAGCTGGCTAATCACTTAAGTTAAGTAGAGAGAAATGAACTTAAAAACAGAGTTATTTATCTAGCACTCGTCTAGTGACACGAAAGTGTACTGGGGATTGTTAATAACATGCAAATACTTGTTGTATAATTCAATATCCTGCGTGGCATAAGCCAGGGAAGTAGTTGTTTCCATATAACATTCGTTTGTAGTCTTAATAAGACTATATATTATAGAGCTACGAACAGGTTGAATATACTTATATAAGTTCATCATTATATACTCAGGCTAAATTTCGAGCTTAATAAGTTTTGTCTCGTTTCTTTCTACAATAATTAGACGGGCAGTCGTAAAATTTAAGAGATTGGTTGTTTTATATAAAGAGCAATTCTACAACCACTATCAGTTCAGTCTTCGTCTTGTAACTAACACTAACAGTGGCCATGGCTAGAAAATTCATTGCACTTGATATCGGCCAACTGTTGCAAACGAATAAACCCGCCGAAAATTGCCTAAATAATAAAGAATACAAACTTAAAACAAACAGAACACAGCCTAAATATATAAATATATTCAGCCTTTCGGGAGCTCTATAACAATTATTGAGTCTTTTTAGGACTACCAAAACAAATCTCAGTGAAATTTGTAAGTTATTTTATAGCTTTCAGTCTACTTTCCAGGTCCACTTTGAGTCCACTCAAAAAAACCATAAAAATAACATTGTTTTTAAGAGAAAATGTAATAAAAAATATATTTTTTAAAATGTGTTTAATTCACTTTTTACTTCGTTACATAACGAAAAATATAAATACTGTTGAAAGTGTTCAAATTAATTTTTAAAATAATATATAAAATACCGATTAAATTTGGCCTGTTTGAACGCCCCGCCCCCATTTTTCAGGCGCTTTCGGTGATGTCAGAGGGCACTTTCAGTATTGTTTACTATATTCATAGACAGTTATTAGTTAAGGATTTTCAGTTTTAATCGCCATTTCTATAATGTAAAAGCTAAAAAAACATTTGATAGATATTGTCTAGTACCGAAATGCCAACATCAAGAATAACAAAGATTGTTTCTTATTTTCAGTGATGGTTAAAGAAAATACATTTTATAGATATTATTAATATTAGTTAATAATTAATAATAATTAATTTTTTTATAGATATTATTAATATTAATCGATAGACTTTATTGATGCCATTGTACATGAAAATCACTTACAGTTAGTTGTTTTACTAATATTGGTCAAGACTGGTTCAAAATTGGTAATAAAACAAAGTTAAAAATGATTACATTTAGATCTGTCCATCGAAGATTAGACGGTATTAGACAAGACTGCTTAAGATTAGATACGGCTAAACAAGACTAGATATGGTTAAATAAGACTAAACAAAACCATCCATTTCATAGATGTTTAAAGCTGAATTTAGCCATATTAACCAACATTACTAAAGTCTATTCATCGACCAACTTGACTGATACCTATTTGCTGATGTCTGAAAATGAAAATCAGTTAGTTGTTTTACTTTTATTGAACAAGACTGGATGGGATGGAATTTAATGTACATTATCCTCCTCAGTCCCAGCAAAATTTTATGATTTTTTTTTTCGCGTTTTTTCAGTTTCGGCCCAAGTATATTAAAAAAGAGTCCTAAAAAATATTTAAAAAATTCTTCGACTAAGAAATTTGGCAGTGGGGCCAAATTTTAAGTGTCCCCTACAGGGGACATCGGGCTCTAAACAACCTATTTTTTTTTTGTTTTACCACTCATTTCGTGTTAAAAAAAATCCCAAAATCGAATGCAAGAACAGTTTATTATACAATTTTTTTTTAATTTATGGTACATTGCAAGTACGTTTACTTTGTGTTAAAAAAATCCTAAAATCTAATGCAAAATTAGATAAGAAATAAATAAAATAAATAATATTAGTTGTTACAACAATTTTGAAAATTTGTGGTACATTGCAAAACAATTTCTTTCGGGTTGAAGACATACTTTACAAGAACTGCATCGAACACGCACTTTGTTAGCGGAACATCCCGGATACCTTCATCTATTTTTAGTAACCGGTTGGGGAAATTCCGGGAGATGCATTGATTCTTTGGTCCTGAAAGCATCAGGCGGATGCGCTGTTGTTTTTCTTCTTTTTTTAGGCGCCTCTCGTACCATGTCTTCTGGGATGTATTCAGGATCCTCCTTCTCCTCAGATACTGAATCATGTTGAACTCTTCCGAATCTCTTCGATAGTCTTCGTAACGAGTTCTGAAATCCAGACTATCCATTATTTCTTTTTTTTTGAGTCCCCATTGCAATTTGATCTGCGCGGTATTCTATCCACGCAGCAGAGATTGCAAAATCAAAAAAATGCATTATTGTTCTAACAGTCCATTTGCGGGTCCTAGCCGAAATGCGATAAAAGCTCACAACTCTGTCTAAAAAGTCAACACCTCCCATGTTTATATTATAGGCCTTTGCGGCAAATGGGCGAGGTACCTGTATTCTTTGACGTTCTGTTTTACTCCACCGGGAACACTGACCTACAGGATTGCATCCATGTTCCTTAGACATTAGTCGAACAGGTTGGTTGTCCATCCATTTTATTATAGCAACTTGTCCGTTACTGCTCACGACCTGTTCAATGACCCCTCGTCCTGCTTTCTTGTCTTTCTTGAACTTTTTGTCATCAGTTAACAATTTATCCGCAGCTTTAGGTACACGAGATTTTTGTACTGTACCTGTTCCTTGACAGTTACGTTCAGAAAACATCAGATCTAATAGTAGTGGAGAAGTAAAAAACCTATCCATGAAAACTGAAGAACCAGGAGGAACAGTTTCTAGTAACTTCATAATTGCTTTTCCACCTACGTCCAACGCGTTAGTATATTTTTCAGAGGTAATAGGATCTCCCTTACCCTGATCAAAAAATAAATCAAGTGGAACACCATTTGCCCCTGCACAAACAAAAAGTTTTATCCTGCACGGATTTGGTTTATTTCGAATTATTTGCCGTGCAGGCATTCGTCCCCAGAATGGTACCATCTGTTCATCAATACAAATTATCCGAGGTCGAAAATGTAATCTACATCCAATCCGTATCATTTGGAAAAGTGGTTCGACTTTCCAAAATTTGTTAATTTCCTTATCTGCATCAGATACTTCAGCGTCGTCTACTAATTTCAGATGCGATCTGATTGTTTTATACCTTTCTCTAGGCATTACCCCAGCAATTCCATCAGTTTTCAATTGGAGCTGCCAGTACATCCTAATCCTAGGATATCCCAGGTATGACATCTTGATGGTAATTGCAAAAAACATTTTCATTTCTTGTGGTGTTGTTTTCAAAGGCCGGCCCTTTTCCAGCAAATATTTTCTGTTAGTATATTCGCTCACAATCAAAAAAATCATCTGGGATGTACTTCCTTACGTAATCATCCACAGATAAATTTATTGGAGTATTTGGCGGTGGTTCATACTCAGGAACCGGCGAAGCAGGAAAGAAATCATCTGTTTTATTCCAATAAGTACCTGGGGTATCCAAATCAATATTGCCTACCTCCGCCTCACCTTACTCATCCACACTTTCCTCAATCAGGTCTATCTCAGGCCAATAGTCTGCATCGCCATCATCGTCGTCAGATAGATCGCAATCACTAACATTGCCATCTAGCACCTCATCGACAAATTCACCAAACCTTTCAGAATCTGAAAATATTACATTTCTCCATCAAAAAAGAAACTTGTTTTGATAAAATTGATAATCTAATTTATCATGAAATATGTTACTAATTTGCAAACCAAAGTATGAATTAAATTATATCCTATTTTGTAAGAACAAATTGAAATATTTTGCACAATATAAATTGTAAACAAATATAAAAAAATGAACATAAAGCCCAGTGTCCCCCACTGGGGACATTAAAATGTTTTCTTGTTTTATTAAAAACTGATAACAGTTATCAAAACAACCAAAACATTCTTTCATTCCGTTATATTTTAGGTAAATAATGCAATAAAATAACTAAAATAAACTATAATGATTTGTGAAAAAAAACATACTTACAAAAAGAAACCCGTTCAGAACGTCGCTCTGGAGGTGTCGCCAATTTGATTGAAAAAAACAACCAGATTCCAAACACGTGGGTGAACAAACAGTTTGTCACGACTAGGGGCATCTGTTGAGAGATTCTAGCTATAGCCAAGGTTGTAAAACGAGATTTGTGTCCCCTACAGGGGACAGTGGGCCCGAGGAGGTTAAACTAAAAGAGCCGTCACTGAGTTGAAAAGGGGACGAACAAATTGAGATTTTATTGAAAATTATAAAAATGGGTTAAAAATGTAGTTTTTCTCAGGATTTTTTTTTTCGGGCAGATCGAGCAAAAACATTGGTTTTTGTCTGATATGTTTTTTACATATTAGACAAAATGTTTATGATATCATATCGTTTATGATATATTTTACAACGTTCTGCCCCCGCAGGGAGCGGCTGTAAGTGCGTTTTAACATTTCTTCACTTTTTCTTCAAAAACTCCTTTCCTCTTGCATGGCGAAACGGGAAATATTATTTTCTGTTGTAGAATTGAATGAGCTTTATATCCGTCCCATTTTCTGGGCACAAGCATCACACAGCGTCCTCCAGGTGCTTAAAACTAAAATCCGCTTTTTACATTTGAAGAGCAACTTTTGTCCGCAGCTCTTTTTGGTCGCGTCCCAGGCACCTCTTTTGACATTAAGCGGATAAATATGCCACCGCCGGTTTGTCTGGTGCAGCGGGAAGAAAAAAATCGTTTCCTAGCTCACTTGTGTGGACGCGGTTCTCTTATTTGAAATGTCCAGGTCTCGAAATCGGTTCGTTCAATGCGGGATAGTTGCCCGCAACGGACGGTGAAAGAATCCCGAGTCTGCGATGTGATGTTCCCAATCCATGCAAATTTTATCGCAACAATCTGCAAAACGCGATTTTTTTCAACACGATTTGCGGGAATTCTAACTCCTCCGAAGCTACCAGTCGGATCGCTACCAGACCAGCGCCATTCGATTCGCCACAGTGTCTTTTAGTTTATCCTATAATATTATATAATTTAAATGAAAGGGGAAAGGGTTTGAAATTGCTGAAACGGATGAAAAATGGAAAGAGCAAACAGATAATGGAGAATGGTAGAATATAAAATGTATATGTTCATTTTATTTAGTCTTTCGATAAATAAATAAACAAATAAAAGTAGCTGCAGTGGATAAATATATAAATCAATAAATAATAGAAGGCTAAATAAGATGTAGGCTTAGTTTTGTTTATCCAAGATAAACAAAAGATAAATAAAAGAATAGGCAAGATTGGACAAAGCTAAACAAGACTAGACAAGGCCAAAGAGGATTAAACAAGACAAGACTAAAGAAAACTGAATAGTATAACATCGGATAATATTCGACCAGTCAGAACGAATGAACGAGATCGGACAAGACATTATATTAGAGCTTATATAAGCTTTGACAAAACTACATTCAGTCATTGTTCTTGATATTTTCTAATGTCACTATATACCAAAATCGCACTAGGTTATGGAAAACTCCAGAAGATAAAAAGAATAAACTATAGAAATATAAATACAAAAACATTTTCTTTCAAATACGTATAGCACAGTATGAATGAATATCGACGCCGATATAATAAAAGATAATAAATCTTATAACATGCCATCTGACGTCACGCTTCGATTCGACCAATGGTGATGCGTTTCGTAAATTTGAATTTCGCTCGCTTATTTTGTATTTCTTGATTAAAGTTTCGTAGAATTAAACACAAACTAAATGATAAAATAATGGTTTAGGTGTAATGTCAAGATCATAAGGCATCGAGTGTAAAACAATTAAGTAAATTTAAATCACTTGCATATTCTCTATTGGGCACAGCGAGTAAGAAATCTCAATGTGTATTGCTCAGTCTAAGTGTATTTGCTCTAACTAAGGGTTAAGAATAATCTAAAAAATAATATTTGTTTTATTTATTATTTTAAATTTCTTTGTTATTGTGTTGAAGTGCAAGAAACTTGAAATTAGTTGGGGAAATTAGCTAATTGCAAATTTATTCAGAACATTGGCCTGATGTCGTTATATGATTTAAATGCCTGGAAATCACACGACGGCATTAGGTCCTCAAATGAAGCGATTGCGTTAACGAGGAAATTTCTGTCTAAATTTAGACAAACGCAAAACAATACAGTTCAAGTAATTCGTGAATTAATCGAATAAAACCAAATAAATCATTAACATTTATATAGTTATAGTCCAAGTGCTTGCTTTTTTTCGAATAATTTCTCTGAATAGTTCAAGTAATTCGTGAATTAACCGAATAAAAGCAACTAAATCATTAACATTTATACAGTTATAGTCCAACTGCTTGTTTTTTTTTTCGGATAATTTCTCGGTCGAGGTTTTAACAAACTCGCGCGCCCATTTTACTCTCACTTATTTGGGCCAGAGTTCGGGTTTAATATATTTTTTTCTTCTTTGCCGGCATACGAAATGAGTTTCCTGCGCGACGACGAAACCAACACAATGGCTCGTATGTAAATATGACATTTTGACAAATTTTCGACCGGACGACACCAAACCGTGTCAAGGATAAAAAAATCCCATAAATAAATAAATAAATATTTAAGTCGGCGCACGCACAAATCAAGTTCGATAACCGAGGGAATATTTCGTCTATCGAATGTTCAATGCATGGATTATTTTAAAAAGATTATTTCGTTTTGTCTATATGAGACAACAATTTATTTGTTTGGTTTCCAGACAATTTTAACAAGTCAAGTTAATATAATTCAGTAATAATTAAGTCGTATAATTTCCATTCCTAAAGTTTCTTTTAATTTAGACACAATTTCGTTGTTGAAACAAGTTTGTTCGACATTTTTTCCTTGATAAATGTTGTCTAATTCATTCACACAACAATTTAAATCAAAAGCTTCAGTTTGTCTGTCTGTCAAACAATTATAAATTTAGACAATATTTTTTTTCTTCTTTTAATTGTGCTTTGGGGTAAACTCTCACTAAACCCCCCTTTCCACTTTGGCTCTTATTGTTAGTATGTGCCACCCCGGGTGTCTTTTGCTTGCATGTTTGGTGAAAAAAATTTGGGAGTGTTCATAGATGTAGACCGTTAGTCTGTGAATCTGTCCTTCTTCATGTAATTTTGGTATAAATATCCCTATTCGACGCCATTAGAAGGCACTTGTTTCGGAATCTTTGCAGGATTACCAGGTTGGTCTTGTCAGCAATGCACCAAGCCGGTGCTGCATAAACTAAAACGGGCCGAATTATAGTTTTATACAATACAATTTTGTTGTCCTTTGATAATTTGCTATTCTTGTTCATTGGGGAGTAGATGCTTTTCAGTGTAGCGAAAGCTCTGTTAATTGTGTGTGGTGTGCTTTGTAACATAATCTTGTGTCTAGATGAACACCTAGGTTAGGTTAGGTTATATTTCACCGCCCTCTTGGGTGGCACTAGAATAGTATTAATTTTCGGTAGTCAAATCAGTTGGGAGTTTGTGTATTTTCGTGTGTGGGTGATGGTTTCTCTCTTTTGCCTGTTTAATATGATTTTTCAAAATTTAAAGAATTTTTTGTTTAGGTCTACGTGAATGTCTGTCTTTTTGTTTGCTGTAATGGAACTAAATGAGTGACTGTAAATGGCAGTGTCTTCGGCGCAGAGTGCAAGTTTTGTCTGTGGCATAGTCGACATGTCATTTATGTAGAGGTTAAATAAAAGTGGTGCTAGAATCGACCCCTGGGGCATACATGTCAGCCGGGTATGTTGTCCACTACACTACCGAGGAGGAAAAATTTTGACAATTTAATAATTAACCCCGGCTGACATGTATGCATCAAGTCTAAATATTTAGTTTCTTAATCCACTATAAATTTAGTTAATTGAGGAGAAATATGATTACAGAAGTACAGACTTTTATTTAGACATTATTTCATGGAGGAACGTTGTCTAATTACATCAGACTACAATTTAATTCTAGAAAACTTCTTTTATTTAGACATAATTTCATTGAGAAACGTTGTCTAATTAAATCAGACAATTTATTTCTACTGTTCTACATCAACAACCTCTGTTTGTTTGTCTGTTAAACAATTATAAATTTAGGCAATATAATTTAATCGGAATATATAGTTCAACTAAATTTGCAAGGAATTAACAAAATTTATTGCAAATTTAGTTGAACTAGGAGAACCTTACTTTACCTTCTCAGTAAGGAAGGAAGATTACTAAGTGCGTAAAGGAAATACTTTAAAGGTGGCGTCAGTATACTTGAAAGGTAGCGAGCTGTTAACTTGTAAGAACGAAGAACATGAAAACAATGGGGAAGACGCAAAATACTATCACGCAGCGCAACCAGAAATCCCCGAACCCACCTATCAAGAAGTAAGAGATGTGATAGTAAAGCTGAAAAATTATAAAGCATCAGGAAGTGATACCATAACAGCAGAACTCTTAAAAAACGGTGGAGAGCACTTGTGGACACGAATCCACGGATTAATTGTCATAGTATGGAATACGGAAACCATGCCTAAGGAATGGAAAAAAGGCATCATATTCCCAATCCATAAAAAGGGAAATAAGAAGAACTGCGCTAACTACCGAGGGATCACTCTTTTAAATATAGCCTACAAGGTGATATGATAGTAATATGGAAAAGACTTGCAATATATTCAGAAGAAATATTAGGCGATTACCAGTGTAGATTCCGAAGCAACAGGTCGACCATAGATCAAATTCACACGCAAAGACAAATAATGAAAAAATGTTATGAGCATAACATAACATTGCATAGCATACATATTGACTACAAACAGGCGTTTGATAGTGTCTCCAGAAAAGAGCTAATGAGACAATTACTAGTACTAGGAGTACCCATGAAACTGGTTAGACTCGTAGGACTAACACTGACTGAGTCAAGTGCGCAAGTCCTAATAGACTCCAAGCTCACGGTCGACTTTGCAATAGGAACGACAGTAAGACAGGCCGACGCCTTATCTGCAATGTTGTTCAACCTACTGCTGGAGGCAGTAATCAGAGAGGTGAACGTAACAGGCACCCTAAAAACTAGAGCAGCGCAAGTGGGAGCATACGCTGACGATATATACATCGCATCAAGAGGTAGAGAGCACCTAAAAGAAATAACAGCGAGACTTGAACAAAAATCTGAACCATGCGGACTGATAATAAACGAAAATAAAACAAAGTACATGAGATGTTGTAGGGAGCAAGTGACAGATTTAAGACTAATTCAAGTAAATGGTAGAAACTACGAGAAAGTGACCGAATTTACCTACCTAGGGGCTAAGTTAACAAGCCGAAATAAGATGAGTGAGGAAATCGCTCACAGAATTATGTTAGGGAGGAAAGCATACTTTGCCAACAGGAAACTGCTAGGATCCAAACTACTGAGCAGAAAAGCTAAACTGAAAGTGTACAAAACACTAATCCGTCCAATAATCACTTATGCGGGGGAAACATGGACCCTATGCAAAAGTGTTGAGGAAGCTTTAAGAGTATGCGAAAGAAATATCATAAGAAAAATATATGGTGGGATACAGGAAGCGGAAGGATGGAGAATTAGAACCAACGCAGAAATGGATGGAATACTCGAGGGGAAAAGACATTGTGAGGCATGTGAAAGCGCAAAGGCTAAGGTGGTTCGGGCACATCATGCGAATGAAGGACGACCGAACCCCGAAAGCTCTGACGCTATGGTTGCTTGCCGAAAAGAGATCGAGAGGCAGGCCACGAATACGATGGAGAGACGACGTTATTAAAGACTTGAAAGTATTCGAGGTGCGGCAATGGCCCCACACAGTACAGGACATATGGCTATGGAGGGACGTTGTAAAGCTAGCCAAGGCCCATAGAGGACTGTAGCGCCTGGAAAAAAAAGGAGAACCTTACTAATTTTACTTTAACTTTTTTTACTTTTAATTAGACTAATTCGATTCAGAATTTTGGATGTAGATTATGTTACAAATATTTAGATTGTTTATTAAAACGATTATAACAATTTAGAAGAACATCAGTAAGTTTGTCTGTCTGTTGCCTATAATTTAGATATTATTTATGGGCATCTGATTATCTAGTAGGAGATCGGACAATCTCATCTTAATGCGACACGACTCGATTGAGATGAGATTGCTTGTCTATGATTCCTAAATGGGCATGATGACTGATTTTTTGAAATGGTTAGGTTAGGTTAATTCAAAAATATATATTATTTCTGCAGGAAACAAAGTTTTATTAGAAAAAAGCTATTGAAATTCTAAGTATAAAATCCGCTCGAAAACGATCATTGGTGTCATGGCGTCTGCTTGTGACGTCAGGTGTTTGTAAATCGACCGAGAACTTTAGGGAGTCAACGAAAAGAAAAAATCTGGCTGTTTTGCGTGTTGTAAATTCTAAAGTTTTGACGTTTCTAAACTGTGCTGAAAGTTCAAGTCTTTGTTTTATGCCAAAAACTCCCCCAACATCAACAAATCAACTCTATGCAAATTAGAGCTATTTTACTTGGTAAAACCTTGTACCTTGTTTTGAGAACAAAAAACTAAGAATGGAAATCGCAAAATACTTTATAAACGCAGGTAACAATAATTAAAAAGTACAGAGATCGTGGAATTTCGTACGAGGTTTACAAACCCGTGACGTAATTCACTCTGATTGGTGTTCAACTTATCATGTCGGACTGCTGTATTTGGTAGTTTTGTTTTATTGAAAATATTATCAACCTTCTACTAAATATGAAAATAAATACATTTTTCCCAATCTATTATTACCATCACATTAGATAAACACAATATTTTTGTGATTCTTGGTTACTGTTATCATGCCCAATGGTCTAATTAGTCTCATTGCAAATTTAGTTAAACTAGGAGAGCCTCAGAAAGTTTGCTTAAATTTGATTTGTATGATAATAAATGTAATAAGCACAAAAACTAAATATAAACCGATTAAGAATTTGAGACGTGGATTATCTTTGTTATAAATATTTATAATGTTAAAATATTATAAATTTAGACAATTTTAAAAAAAAGTGGTTTGGGGAAACTCTCACTAAAGTCCCTATTCTACTTTGGCTTCTATCGCATATTTCGCATTCATTCAGGGTGGGGTGGGAATCGAACCCGGGTCTCCCGCTTGCCAGGCGGGTATGTTGTCAACTACACTAACTAGGAGGACACATTTAGACAATCTAGAAAAAACACAGTGTCTGTTGTCCACTAATTAGATATTAATTTAGGGACAACTTATTGTGTGATTTGCTATCAGGCAATCTCATATCAATTCGACATGACTCTATTGAGATGAGATTGTTAATCTGCAATTCTTCTTCTTCTTCTTTAAGTGCCGTCTCTTTTAGAAGGTTGGCAATCATCATGGCGATGCGCACTTTCGACATTGCAGCTCTAAATAGATTGATGGAACTACAGTTGGACCATTTTTTTAGGTTATGCTTCTCCGTCCTTGTATTTTGCCTTGTATAATCTCTTGCAGGAACCTATATCTTTCCCCCCGCATTACGTGACCCAAGTACTGCAGCTTCCTGACTTTTATTGTATTGATTACTTCCGTTTCCTTCTTCATTCTTCTCATTACTTCATCATTCGTCACTTATCCACCCAGCTTATCTTTAGAATCCTTCTTTAAGTCCATAGCTCAAATGCCTCCATTTTATCTATCATGTTTTTCTTTAGCGTCCAGGCCTCTATTCCGTAAAGCAGTATTGAATATACATAACATCTCAACAATCTGATCTTAAGATTTAAACTCATTTCTTTGTTGCAAAATACTCCTCTCATTTTGTTAAACACACTTCTTGCTTCTCCGATTCTTGCTCTAATTTCTTCAGCGTTGTCATTGTTTTCGTTGACAATTGTTCCTAGGTGCTTGTATTTTTATACTTTTTCTACCACTTCTCTATGAATTCTTAGGTTCTCTTGTGGGTGCTGTTGTTTAGAGATTAACATGAATTTAGTTTTTCTGATGTTTAGTGTTAGTCCGTTTTCCTCACTGTTTTCTACTATCTGGTCAATTAGTCTTTGTAAATCAGCCATGTTCTCTGCAATCACTACCGTGTCATCTGCGAACCGTAGATTGTTAATTGGTTTTCCATTAACTCTAACTCCAGTTGTTTTCTCTGACAGTGCTCGTTGGATTATTTCTTCTGAATATAGGTTGAAGAGCATTGGTGACAGCACGCATCCTTGTCTCACCCCTCGCTGAATTTCTATATCTTCGGAAAGGTCGTTTCTCTTTTTTACTCGGGCAGTTTGATTAAAGTAAAGGTTAGATATAATTCTAATATCCTTCATATCTAATTTCTTTTGTCGGAGCATTTGAATAAGATGATTGTGTCTGACTTTGTCGAAGGCCTTGTTGTAGTCCAGAAAACACACGTAAACTGGTTGATTGACATCCATGCATCTTTGTGTTGTCCCCATAGCGTTTCTAAAGCCAAATTGTGTTTCGCTAATATCTTGTTCAAGCTTTCTAAAAATGCGTTGATGTATAATCTTTAGAAATATCTTAAGACTATGACTCATTAAGCTAACTATTCGATGGTCACTGCATTCTTTTGCATTAGGTTTTTTTGGTATAGCCACAAAGGTTGAAGTCAGCCAATCTTTAGGAATAATGCCTGTATTATAGATTGTATTGTACAGGTCAACGAGTATTCCTATTTGTTCTTCTTCGATGAGTTTAATTATCTCGGCTGGTATTTCATCCGGGCCACATGCTCTGTGGTTTTTCATGAGTTTGATTGCGTTTATGACTTCCTCTTTCGTTATATTTGGACCTTTTCCTTGACTCAGTTCTTCTGTTATTGTTTCTGGTTGCCTCTCATCATCAAACAATTCTTGAATATATTCTTTCCATCTCTCTAGTTTTCCATTGATATCAGGGATTATTTTGCCATTTTTGTCTAACAAGATATTAGTTCTGTTCGTTTTCTTGATACCACATAGTTCCTTGACTTTCTTATGCATAATAAAGCTGTCATTCTTTGACATAAGTTCTTCTATCTCTGAGCATTTTTCATCATACCATTTCTCTCTTGTATATCGTATTTTTTTTCATATCTCTCTTTGTATGCCTTTATATGTGTCTTTGTTTTTATGCAGTCTTCTGTCTTCCATTCGTTGCAGTATCTCGTCAGTCATCCATGGCTTGCTTTTGTTATTACTTTTGTTCTTCCCCAATATTTCCTTGGTCGGTTTGGATATGCTATTTTTGAACGCTTCCCATTTCTTGTTGCTATTTTCGTTTGTGGTACTTTTAATTTGACTTAGTTCGTTGTTAATTCTTGTTGCTAGTTGTTCTCTCGTTACTGGATCTTGTAGTTGTGAGATGTCTAATTTGGTTTTATTTTGTTTCGGTATTCGCTTCTTAAGTTTTACTTCCATTCTTATTATTACTGGGTTATGGTCTGTTGATACATTCGCTCCGGGATATGTTTTAGCGGATTTGATAGAATTACGGTAGCGCTTGTTTATTAGGAGGTAGTCTATTTAATTTCTAACAATCTTGTTGTTGGTCCCATCTGCTGGCGACTTCCATGTATATAGTCTTCTTTCTGGTAGTTTGAAATAAGTATTTGTGATTACCATGTCATTCTCTTGGCAGAATTGTGTTAGCCTTTCTCTCCTATCATTTCGAGTCCCCAATCCCAACTCTCCTATACTATCTCCATCTCTCCCTTTTCCGATTTTCGCGTTCCAATCTCCCATTATAATTGTAGTGTCTCTGGTCTTGGTAATTTCCAGCGCTCGTTGGACATAGTTGTAAAATTGTTCTATTTCTTCTTCACTTTTGTCAGCCGTAAGTGCATATACTTGAATAATGTTAGTTACTGTTTTGGTTGCTTGAATTTGTAGCATGACTACTCTGTCCGATATTGTAATAAATCCGGTCACCGATTGTCCTACGCTGTTGTCAACCAATATTCCATCCATTCCAGTGATGAGACTCATCGTTTCCGGAATAGTAAATCTTGGTTTTATTGATGGTTAACTCTCCTGAGTTAGCCCATCTGGTTTCGCTTATTCATTATATTCACTCTTAGTCGCTACATGCTTGAATCACATTATACACTTTTCCTGTTTCATGCATGGACTTGGCGTTCCATGTACCGATTTTCATAGTTGACCCGGAGATTATTTGCACCCTCCGATCACTTAAGACCCATCCATGATAATTTGTACTAGGGATATCCTTGGGATCTTTAATACCTTCTAATAATACCTTATATACCTTGTTGCCTTCTGTATCCTCCTGCCGTTGGCCATTTCTTGGCTCATCCGTCTTTGGCAATAATTTCTTATCTCCAGGGCAGGGGAATGCCCGTACCCTTATTAGTTCATCCACCCTAAGCTGTTGACTAAAAAAGGGGGGACTGCTTATACCGGCAGTAATTCGGTAAACACAAATTCGTCTCACTTGGCACACGTCAAGTTTGTCATGGCAATATTTAAATTCTTAAATTCTGCAATTCTTAAATTAATCTAATTAGAGCATCATCAGCTTTTAATTCATAAATCTAAATTATAATTTTAGCAATATTATTTATATTTTGTCTTTACGCTTATTTTATTTATTATCATAGAAAACTCACATACTCGGTTATTCTTAGAAAATATAATTTATTGCGCGTTTTTGTCAAATTCTTTTCGAAATTTGATAGTTTATTGGATCGAATAGCGTCAATTTGCCGGATTATATTTCCTTTCGCCGCACAAAAGTTTTTTCTCTCCTATCAATAACACTTAGCCTCAAAATTTAGATTTATTTCATGAAGGACAAGCAGGTAACTTTTTCTTTAAGATAAAATAAATCATATTTGGCCTAGATAACACAAAATAACTTTTATTTTCGAATAGGATAAATCTCATGAAATAATGCCAACATTAGTTCCGATGTTCAGGCAAGACTAGGCAGACAAGACTAGACAGATAAGACTAGACAGACAAGACTAGACAGACAAGACTAGACGGATAAAATTAAACAGGCAAGACAAGACAGACAAAACTAGACACCCAAGACTAGACACACAAGACTAGACACACAAGACTAGACACACAAGACTAGACACGCTAGACTGGACAGACAAGACTACACATAAAAGACTCGACAGACAAGACTAGATAGGCAAGACTAGACAGATAAGTCTAGACAAGACTAGACAGATAAAACTAGACAGACAAGACTATTCCTTGGTCAATGGACAGCTTCAAAATTGTTTTAGAAAAATTAACTGCGACTGCTTGTAAGAACCTAGGTGCATGGATGGATCACTTTGAGAAAAGACAAGTCCAATATTACAACTGGACAGATCAGGGTGATCCAATGGTGCTTTGGCTGTCAGGACTCAATATACCTGACTTCATATATGCTCCATCTTATACACTTATGTTACCAGTTATTTGGATCCCTTAGATGTTGAAGCTGGGATCTCTGGAACCAAAAAAAAAACCGGCCAAGTGCGAGTTGTGACTCGCGCACTGAGGGGTCCGTACAAACTTGTAAGTAAGGCATCTTTTTTTGTGGAGGACGTAGCAAGCACATTCAGTTAACTTGACAAGTGGCCCTCCTGAAACCACGACGATCTTAGTACCGCTGCAAGCATAACCTCATGATGTCGCTGTCGTACGATGGAATTCTACCCTATATTTTATTACCATACATCCCCAATTCACTGTGAGTGTTTAGGGGTTCTGGAATTTCACTATTTGTTGTTACTGCTCAATTTTGCCTGTATACCTATATACCCTGTATAAAGGTATACAGGGATTTTTTTTTTAAATAACGCGAATATTTTTAAACTTATTTTTGTATTTGATACAAATTTCAACTTGTTACCTCTACGCGTTCCTCAGAAAATTGGTCTTGACAGACAGACGGATAGACAGACAGACAGATGGACATCAAAGTGATCCTATAAGGGTTCCGTTTTCGGTACGGAAGCCTAAAAAAGAACAAAAGCTTGCCTGAAACTAAACAAGAACAAGCTTTTGAATTCAGAATTCTGACAGGAGTTCTGACGGGACACTGCTGACGTAGAAAACACCTCAAGGCCCTAGGCCTAGAGGAGGATGACAGATGCAGATTCTGTGGTTCAGCAGAGGAAACCTTCATACATCTGCTCAAAAACTGCGGAGCACTGCTCCAGGAGACATATGTACCTCGGGACCCACTGCTTAAGCGCCGAGGAGTTGCAGTCCTTGAATCCCAGATCCTGAAATTCCTAAAGGAATCAGGACAAGACGAGGTGCTCTAAATAGGTATATCAACGCTTAGAGGAAGAGGGTGGGGTACAATAGATCTTTAAAGGCCGCAGTAGAAGTCGTCACCTCCATATCTACAATCTAGATGTTGAAGCCAGACCAGAAAGGGGAACTTGTCTTATTCATGGATTGTATCTGAAAAGAGGGCGAGGGCGATGATCAGAAAATGCCTTCGACGATCCCATCACAAGGTTCTGATCGAAGAGCTTCCAGTTTTAAGCGTGATACCAATCAAATAATGAGCGAAGATCAGATATTGAAGCTACAAAACACTCTTCGAACTGCAGTTTGAAACACCACCTCGCCATGGGTTGGATTAGTTTTCGAAACAGATTTCAAGACTTCGGAGCACGTTAGCCACTGGATACTTTTATTTTCGACCGAACCTTCCTCCTCAGGTCAACATGGCTGCTACTGTAGCAAGGATATGTGCTGGTGCAGGCCTCTTAAAATCCACCAATGGAAAGTCTTTTACTCAGATAAGTTCATTTTCAACAACTGGAAGATAGACCAAAGGTCGCAAATACTATTGACAACAGTAGGAGCCCTAGCAGGTGGAGCTGGTGCATTAATGTTTGCTCTTGATCAATCTGTAAAGGCATCTGATTTGGAATTGCATCCACTCAAGAATCCATGGTACCATAATGGCCTCCTTAACTCCTTTGACCATGCAAGTGTAAGACGGGGCTATGAAGTTTACAAGCAAGTATGTGCTGCTTGCCACTCCATGAAATATGCCTATCGTAACTTAGTTGGTGTGACCCACACGGAAGACGAAGCTAAACCTTTGGCAGAGGAAATCCAAGTAACTGATGGTCCCGATGATCAGGGCAATATAATAAATTGTCTGATTACTTCCCAAATCGTTATGCAAATGAGAAAGCTGCTCGTGCTGCAAACAATAGAGCTTTCCCACCTGACCTAACATACATTGTTTTAGCACGTCATGGAGGCGAAGATTATATCTTCTCTTTGTTAACTGGATATGTTGATGCACCTGCTGGTGTACATTTGCGTGGCGGTTAATACTTCAAACCATATTTCCCTGGAGGTGCTATTTCTATGGCTCAAGCAATTTACAGTGAGGTAATAGAGTATGCAGATGGAACTCCAGCAAGTGCCAGTCAATTGTCCAAAGAAGTTGCTTCATTCTTGAAATGGATTGCAGAGCCTGAGTATGATGACAGAATGAGAATGCTGGTCAAGTGTATTGGCATGTTCAGCTTCGTACTTGTTGTTTCATACTACATGAAGAGACATAGGTGGTCTACACTCAAATCACGCAAATTTGAATACAAGCCAAAAAATTAAAAAAATTATCTTCAGGATCTAAATGATGTCTTTTACAGTTTGTATAAACTGCCATTGGTACAAAGCATTCCATCTTTTGTTTCTAAACGGTAGCATTTATTTTAATAGATTAATGGGTTACCACGGCCCATATTTTTTAGCCTAAATGTGGTTGCATTTACCATCTTTTCTTTCTGTCTGAATTCTGTACTTCTAGGAGTTTGTCTAGTTTTGCCTACTGACTGAACTTTTTCTAACAAATTTTCATAACCTAGGTGCTATATACTTATAGGATAATCTGGGTTCAACCTAAAACCTAATTTTCACAACCTAGGTGCTATGAAATTTTGGACAAAATATTCTTGGAAAATTTAGGTGCAACGTAGGATCCATAATTATTGATTCTAAAACTGCTTTGATAGTTTAAGTGAAGTGTTGATGGTCTTGTTGGTCTTGATCTCTTCAAAATGTTTTGGAAAACCGAACGAAAAAAGGAACGGTTAATATGTAATTCAAATGTAGTAGGCGTTTTTGACCAAGCGATTTTACTACGACAACTTATTTTAAATAACAGACTAGACTGATAAGACTAGACAGGCAAGAACAGACAGGCAAGACTAGCCAGGCGAGACTAGACAGACAAAACTAGACAGACAAGACTAGACAGACAAGACTAGACAGACAAGACTAGACAGACATGACTAGACAGACAAGACTAGACAGACAAGACTAGACAGACAAGACTAGACAGACAAGACTAGACAGACAAGACTAGACAGACAAGACTAGACAGACAAGACTAGACAGACAAGACTAGACAGACAAGACTAGACAGACAAGACTAGACAGACAAGACTAGACAGACAAGACTAGACAGACAAGACTAGACAGACAAGACTAGACAGACAAGACTAGACAGACAAGACTAGACAGACAAGACTAGACAGACAAGACTAGACAGACAAGACTAGACAGACAAGACTAGACAGACAAGACTAGACAGACAAGACTAGACAGACAAGACTAGACAGACAAGACTAGACAGACAAGACTAGACAGACAAGACTAGACCGATAAGACTAGACAGGCTAGACAGACCAGATTAGACAGACTAGTCTAGACAGACGTGATTAAACACACAACGCCAGACAGACTAGACTAGACAGTCAAGACTAGACGGTCAAGACTAGACAGTCAAGACTAGAAAGACTAGACAGACAAGATTAGACTGACAAGAACAGAAAGACAATACATTACAGATAAGACAAGTTGAACAAAATTAGACACGCAAGTCTAGACTGTTCACATAAGACTGTAATTAGTAAAATATTTGTATGTGTTGGTTTCTATTTGGTCAAGATAGTTGATGGGATGTTGCGCAAGCGGTTGTAAAAATTCCGAAATGTTTAAAAACCGCAGAATCAATCGTCCTGTCTGAATTGCGATTGAATAATCGGATCGGCGTAAAAATCGTGCAGAAATGCGGAAACCGGTGTTCACCTATGAATTCCTCGAGTTCAATTGAGTAAAATGCAACCAGTTTAGATGAAACAACAGCATAAAATCGAAACTTTTGCTTTTCTAATTTCACTAAACAAATCGTCATCATAAAATAGAACAAATACTCTCTGTTTGAACAAGAAAGGCAAATTGGTTTCATTGTTAAGAACTTTCAGAAAATATTTAGGCTGTCTTGTCTGGTCTTGTCTGGACTTGTCTGGTTTAGTCTGGTCTTGTCTGGAATTGTCTGGCCTTGTCTGGCCATGTCTGGCCTTGTCTGGTCTTGTCTCGTCTTGTCTGGCCTTGTCTGGTCTTGTTTGGTTTTGTCTGGTCTTGCCTGCTCTTATCTGGTCTTGTCTGGTCTTCTCTGGTCTTGTATGGTGTTGTCTGGTCTTGTCTGGTCTTGTGTGGTCTTGTCTGGTCTTGTTTGGTCTTGTCTGGTTTGCTCTTGTCTGGCATGGTCTTGTCTCGTCTTGTCAGGTCTGGTCTTGTCTGGTCTTGTCTGGACTTGACTCTGGTTTGGACTTAGCTGTTCTTGTCTGGTCGTGTCTGCTGTTGTTTGCTTTTGTATGGTCTTGTCTGGTCTTGTCTGCTCTTATCTGGACTTCTGGTTTTGTCTGATCTGGTCTGGTCTGATTTGGTCTTGTTTTGTGTAGCCTTGTTTTGTCTGGTTTTGTCTGGTCTTGTCCTATCTTGTCTGATCTTGTCCTATCTTGTCTGGTTTGTCTCGTCTTGTCTGGTCTTGTCTGGTTTTGTCTGGTCTTGTGGTTTAGTCTGCGTTGTCTGGGCTTGTCTGATGTTGTCTGTTTTTGTCTGGTCTTGTCTGTTTTTTGTCTGGTCTTGTCTGGTCTTGTCTGGTCATGTCTGATCTTGTCTGGTCTGTTTTTGTTTTGTCTAGTCTTGTGTCGTCTCGTCTAGCTTGGTCTTGTCTTATCTTGTCTGGACTTATCCGGTCTCGTCTGGTCTTGTCTGGTTTTTGCTTGGTCTTGTCTGGTCTTATGTGGTCTTGTTTATTATTGTTTACTTTTGTCTGCGCTTGTCTGCCCCTGTCTTCTCTTGTCTGCACTTGTCTGCACTTGTCTGCTTTTGTTTGGTCTTATCTGCTCCTCTCTGGTTTTGTCTGGCCTTGATAATTCCTATCTGACTTTTCCTTATCTCTTATTATCTCTAATTGATGGTAATTATTGTCTATTCTATTTTCTTGTTCTAATTCTTTTTTTTTTAGTAAATGTTCTGTGAATGAGGGTCAAGTTGAATGTGGAAAGTTTATAGTTTATGTTCGTCAATTGTCTAGTCAGGTTTAAACAGGAGGCAAATAAGAAAAACTTTTTAGAAACTCGGCAAATTAATTTAGAAGAAAATAGGTTATTACAAGAAAAATCGAATAATAATTGAGTGAATGGTGGAATGTCTTTTTTAAATCATATACATATTATATATATAAGAGTATACATAAGTTCCTGAATAGAATAATAAAGAAAGTATTAATTATAATATTTATAACAAATATACAAATGGTCATGTTTGAGATATCATAAAAGATTTCTTAGGCTTCCACATGCCCAAGATTTTAATTGCAGGTTTTGTGTTTTTGGTCTAATTGGATTTTTTTGATTTTAGTGTTGTTCAAGGTTGCTGAATTGAAAGCACCTGTTTCCTGGCGAACTTGTCCTTAATTTAGATCTTTTCCTGCAAAACTCTTTTAGAACCGGCCTCGATGTTTTGACTCGATTGTTTATAAAAAATTAATAATTGCTTGCCAATCAACTGCATTGTGCAACCAACTCACAATTTGTCCCAAAATTAAACTCAAATTATAATTAAGTGAGCAAATAGCAACAATTTTTGAGATTTTTTTAAATAATTGGTGAAAGCTTTCAAAAGATTTACTAATTCGCAAGAAATCAGTTTAATCAACCGATTTCAATTTTTTCGAAATAACTCTTTCTTTAAAATCGATTTAAATTTTTTCCAAATTTTACATAATCGATAGAATTCACACAAAAAAAATATTTCGAATACAACGACGTCGATTTGGGAATTATTCAAATACATGCAAAACAAACCCAACCAGAATAAAATTTCACTTGCAATTATGCAAATTTATTTTCCCATTAATCGATCGAAGTCTCGATAAAACCTCACGGAAATTTGACTCCTTACACGCGACCAACAATTTTTTTCTGATACTTTACGTGGGCGTTTTTCCAATTTATCGACGTGCGATTTAATTAAAAAATAATTAACTGCCAATTAATATTCTATCGAAAACAAAATTTCCAAAAACCTTAAAATTCGTGTTTCAAACTATCCAATTGTTCCCAAATAAATGTCAAACATTTTATATAACCAATTTTATAATTTCGAACTAAACATAAAAATATACAATATTATACAACATACAAGATGAGACAAGAGCTGACAAGACTGTCTAGACATTTCTGGGGAAATCTCACCAATAACAATTGTTTTGTTTTAATTCTTCGAGGGTTTCAGGTTGGTTCAGATAAACTTTACATCTTCTTCTTCTTCTGCCTTCAAGAGTTAGGCATTACTGCCTGTTCCGAACTGCACGTTATTTTGATTAAGACCATCTTTTCTTCGGTCGACCCAGGTCTCTGCGTCCGCTTGGATGGTATTTTAGGATTCGTTTCGGTATTCGGTATTTCTTCTTCCATTCGATCAATGTGTTGTCTCCATTTATCTGTATATCCTTCTATCTTGTCGTTTACGCTGCAAATTTCTAATTCCTCTTTTATTTCCTCGTTTCTTATTCTGTCGGTTCTAGTGCATCCCTTAACGCTTCTAACGAATCTCTTTTCGGCTGCCTGTATTTTGGATCTGTCCTTTGCATTCATTATCCACAATTCATTTCCGTAAGTAAGTACATGGACGACCATGGTCTTGTGAAATTTTAGTCTTGCCTCCTGTCTCGTTTTATGTTTTAAAGTTCTGTTGATTGTTCCGCAAATAGCCTGTTTGTGAACTTTATCTTATATTTGTCGTTCTTATATGTGGTAGTACTGCCTAAATAATTGAAGTGAGACTTAATAATTGAAGTGAGTGAACTTTTCATCAAATGGACAAAACCATCCATGTCATAAAATATTGCAGCTGAATTTTGCTGGATATATTAGCAAACATGTCCGAATGTCTATTTATCGACAAGCTTGACTGATGATGCCTATTGATCAACAGACTTCACTGATGACTTTGTAAATGACTAGAACATTTCGATATATTTTGTTTTTTGTGTATAAATTTGGTAAAAAAATTCATTGCCAATTTTAAGTTTTTTTATAGGTTTTTTGAAAAAATCGCCCCGTCGACACTTGTAAGTCGGAAAACTGACTGGGAGAGAATGAAAAAATACTGGGCTACACGGTAAAGGTGTAGGTTTTCTGAATAGACCGCGTCTTGATGGTTTGCGAGCGTGTTTAAAAAAGAGTTGAAAAATTTCGATGTTTTTGGTAGACCATAACTTGGCGTAGCGGCGCCCTACGGCGACGCCGACTACACTGCCGAAAAACTAAAGGTTCAATCTACCGAACTGCTTTGAAATCGAGAGTCCGCCGCGGCATGTTCAACCCAGACGGTGGAAAACTCAGCGGTGCACTTTTACAGTGCATCCTGCACATTTAGGGCTGATTCAGACCGGCGCGGAGCGTATGCGTCGCGAAATTCTGCAGCGAAAAATTTGCTAGCGCCGCGGCAGCGAAATAGCAATGCCCACATCAAAACGCGACTTTTACGTGTCTATAGTAATCATGATGTCCTTAGAGCAAGAAGCTATGCTATTTTAAGCATTGACTGCACAATATGAAATATGTTATTTGTACTACTATATATTTTGAATTTCTAAAACACATAAAACTCATTTCAGAGTTAAACATAGGTTCATGGGTTCATAAAATCAATGTGATTACCGAGTTCACCATGTCAAAACACATCGGCAGCGAAACTAACTGTGCATGTAGAGTCCTTGTCGTGCAACGATAATCTACGATGATCGACTATGACGGAAACCGCGCTTTTTAATCTGAACATGTACAGTCTGCCGCGATATCGCAGCGGTGGCGGCTGCGAAACTTCCACTTCGGTCTGTAAGCACCTTTATAGTGATATTTCCGGAACGGTTTCTTAAATTGTCGCATCTATTTTGCGCAATACGCATTGAAATGTTTGCCGGTGATTCCCGAACTCCCACATTAGCGACCAAAGACCCGGTTGCGGATTTTATTTCGGACGCACCGGGTGAAGGGGGCTACATAAGAAGTCGTGTTTGGTACCAAAATACATGTAACGGCGAGCGACATCGCCTTGTGCTGCAAAAGTCGGTTTCGGCTGCGAGGTGAGGGGGACATCAGAAATCTGAAGTTTTCATCCATCGGCGCCTCAATGGAGATAGCTCGGATCGCGAACCCTCAAATGCAAAAAAGAGGCGGGCATCCGTTCGGAATTAAACGTGTGTAGTTTCGAGTCTGCTACCGCCGCCTGCTGCGAATATCATGGGTAGACAGAGTCCGAAACACCGAGGTGCTGGCCCATCTCCAGAAGCAACTAGAAGTCATTTTTACCATCAAAAAACACAATCTGGAATATTTTTGACACGTTATGAGAGGGAAAAAGTACCGGATCTTGCAGAATATCATGCAAGGCAAAATCCAAAGTAAAAGAGGTCCAGAAAGAAGACGCACGTCCTGGCTGAAAAACCTGAGAGAGTGGTATGGTTTAGCCTGTTTCGTGCCGCTGCTGATAAAATAAAAATCATTATGATGATCGCCGATGTTCTCGGAGGACATGGCCCGTAAAGAAGAAGAAGAAGTTTCGAATGTTTGCGCCCAGAAACGGCAGCGGTCTACTGACCGCACCTTCCGGCGAACCGGAGCTGACAGTGGCGGGCGTCCCCGTGGCCGCAGCGACGCGACGCCGGTACGAAAGGCGCGTTTCTACGGGGTTCACGTGCTGGTTATATTTTAATGTGTAAAACGCGACATCCTGCTGCTCTAAATCGACGGTCAAATTTCTGTCTGTGCAGATTAACAGTTATAACCCGGCGTCGCGACGCGATTCTGCGACGTCTAATTATTGGTACGAAAAGACAAAGATTGTTTTACAATCCACTGCAAAGTCCAGAAAATTCAGCAGAGGGTTGCCAAAATATAGACATTTTAATTTCATCATTTGGTTTTTACAGTGCAGTGAGTTTGCAGTGCAGTGTGCAGTGGGTTTTTACAGTGCATGAGCGCGATGCTGCTTGCACTAAAAAATAGAACGTTCGATTGTGAATTGCGTGAAATCGTCATCGCAGAGTTTAAGTTGGCGATTCTGTGCGAGTTTCCCTGGACGTCCAGAAGAGTCGGTTTTTATCTTAAACGTAATTGGGATTAAACAATTAAACTCCGAGACAAACTATAAGATACCATGCCGAATCGAATGGCGAATGGCGCACCACCGGCCTGGTGATCCTACTGACGACTTCGGAGGAGTTAGAATCCCCGCAAATCGAGTTGAAAAAAGCGTTTTCTAGATTGTTCGCTATAAAATTGACACATAGCGGGAACAGGACGTCGCAGTATCCGGATTCATTCACCATCCGTTACGGACAACCCTCCTGCATCAATCGAACCAATTTTCAAACCTGGACCCCTTCAAATAAGCGAACCGCGCCCACAAATGTAACCGAAGAAACGAAATTTACTTTCCAGTGCACCGGACGAACCGGCGGTCGCACATTTGTCCACCAAATGTCGAAAGACGTGTCAGGGACGCGATCCGAGGATGCAAGAAAAAAATCGAGCCGCGGACCAAAATTGTTCAAATCTCCCAAAAGAATTACTTTTGGGAGAAAATTTTACTTTTTCGTACCTGGACGGTGTGTGGAACTTGTGCGCGGCAAACTGACACGGGGCAACCATTCTGTCCTACGCCGGAAAATGATGTTTTTCATTTCACCGTGTAAGGGGAAAGTAGTTTCGCTGAAAAAGTAAAGAGGTGTTAAAACGCAACTACAAGGGCGGCTGTAGTTGCGTTTTAACACCTCTTTACTTTTTCCGCGAAACTTTTTTCCTCTTACACGGTGAAATGGAAAAACATCATTTTCCGGCGTAGGACAGAAAGGGCTGCGGGGTCGGAATGTTGTAAAACATGTAATAAAAAACGTAATTGTTTGCTCGATCTGATAGAAAAATGTTGTTGAGAAAATCTGCATTGGTAACCAATTTGTTTGCATTTACAATAAAATTTTAAATTTTGAATTTAATGACGGCTCGTTATTCGTTTAGTACAACTTAAATTAAAAAATCACTTACTTAGTTATTTTACCAGGCAGGCTCTCGGTTCTACACAAAAAAATGGTACAACCTCGTTTTGCGCCGCCGCCTCTAGTTTAGTCGGGTCGTTTCCGCAAAAAACTCGATTTTCGGGTTGGACGAACTTCAGGATGCGAAAGGTGCGGGCGGTCATTCGCAGTTAAAGAATCGAAGATGTGCGATTAAAACACCGAAGAACTGCCGCCTCCGACGTTATAATTAAGCCAAATTTATCCTTTTCAAAAATCCACGTGGTGCGGTCCCCCAGGTGAAATTTGGGAAACGCCACTCGTCACTAGTCTCAGAATTGATCGAAATTTCCGATTCCGTCGTGACCTGGCCATTTCGGCCGCACGCTTCCCCTCATCATCCTCATCATCAACTTTGGCTCCACAACCCATTATGTCTTGGCCTCCTATAGAATTTTTTTCCATTCCAGTCCATTCCGGTCCTTAGTTTTCCATCCGGTCACCATCATTGCTATTAGATTCTCCTGCAACGCTTTCCCACACGGACCCCAAAAGTTTGCAACAAAAAATTAACCACTTTTTCGGAGGCCACGGCGAAGATGCCCAGGGAAAGTAATATTTTCATAACGGTTCCTGTAGCAAATTTCGAGACGCGTCCTCAGACATCACTCTCGTCGATTTGCGACTTTTGTCGGCGATGTTATCGGAGCCGTGCGACTAAAACGCCGCCTCCTGGGGCAGCCGCGGTCTGAGAAAGTCCGCGCGTCAGATTCTCGTAGCTAAAGTACGGGCGGATGACCACACGTGCAGCGATTTCTGTTGCCACTTAAGTTGGTGTCATTTAGGCGTCCAAAATTGAGACTTTTTTGCAAAAAAATGTTGCTTTTTCGCAGTTTCAAGAAATTTTAAGTAACTATATCGAAAAATGATGTAGCAGTTGGGTGGGTGGTAACGTTTCGCACGTACTGGCACTCGAACCTTGTCTGTGCGATGTAAACTGTCCGAGTTGTGGGTGAAAAATTTGTTGTATAAGGTATCTAACGGTTTTATAAAACATAACATTTTTAATTACTAATGCGTTAAAAGTACTATCTTAGCGCATGTTTCTTAGTGCGACAAATGCCATTTTTGGTTGTATAACCACATAACTTGGGTAACGCACGCAAATATTCAATATCTATAACATTAAATATATTTACATTAAAAAAAAACAATTAAATAATTAAAATAAACACAATCAAGACCTTTTTATTAAAAAGTGACGTAAAACTGACTTTTTTCTATACAAAATAAAAATAAAAAATAAAGAAAACTTTTAAAATGAGTGTAAATTCTAAGGTGATACTGGAGACTGATGAGAGTTCTTATGACTAATCCACACCTCCGGAGATAATTGAAAATGCAAATTCTTCATTTTTGATTCTATTTTTTTATGGCCCCTGGATCCCAAACTTGTAAGATACGTCCCCTCGCATGAGTAATAAAAAATATTATTTGCAACACGGGCTGTATTGTCAATTGCCCTCTGGAGCGAATGTGCGCACTTACTTCGTTCGTGCGCCCAATTTCACTCTCGTGACCAATTGTCAACTTACCGCCCTAGTTGCTTTTTGTCCTCTTTTTAATGCAGTGACCGGTAAGACACCGGTAGTGTTTTTAAAGGGAAATCGCCAGAGAGACCGAAAACTTCTGAAGATGTTGTCTTTGACAAGTTTGGGCTCCGAACGCACGAAACCCGGAACGACATCTTCAGAAGTTCTCGGTCGACCTGGCGATTTCCCTTTTAAAACACTACCGGTTTCCTTGAAAGAATGTACCCATTGACGGATAGTTTTTGCTGTAGGAGGTTTAACATCACGCTGACGTCTAAAATTACGCTGCACTGTCATAACAGATTTAGTTTGCACAAGCCAAATAACTCACTACGCTTTTTGTTGCGGATGCCATTGCACTGCAGTGCACACATGAACTCAATTAAGCGAACTGATTGTGAGTCCTGGCGCAGTCTCGTGGTCAAGGAAACGTGTCAGCTGCAGGGGAGCAAAACTTGGACAGTTGATGAATCAAGCACCACAAACTAAAATAATGTGTACCACTTTGAACAGTTTATATGACACAATAAAACCAGGGAATTCTTTTTCAAACATAATGTATAATATAACTATTATTGAACAAGACTGGACATGATTGAATTTATTTATACTATAATATGATGTAATTTAAATAAAAGGGGAAAAGGGTTTATATATACTGGACAAAATGGAGCTTGAAAATTTATTTAAAAAATCCACAAAACTTTTTTCACGGGTTTTTTTCAAAGGAAAATAGATTATGGACGTTTTACTTCACAAACGAAATTGTAGCACAAATTTTTGCAAAAATTTTAACGCAAAAAATGAAATTTGAAATAAATTAAGAACCTTAAATTCTTTGGAAAAATATAAATTTTTGTGCAATAATTGTTTTTGTGACTGAAAAAATAAATTTAAATAAATAAATTTGATTGAAAATTGACATCAAAATGCAATGTTCTTAATAGTATATTAAAGAACAAGTTCAATAAGCGCGGATTTGCTGTACACGTCCATGTTTACAAAACGACGAGCGTAGCGAGGAGTTTTCTAATGGACAAGTGCGAAAAACGCCTAATGGACGAGTTTTTTATACTATTTTGCACCATTTTATGCCATTGCAAAATAAAAAAATAGTCCATACATATTGAGAAAATTGTATCGCACTCGGCGAGCCATAACCGTACGCATATGAGTGCTGTTATGAGTCCATTACAGACGCAAAATAGAAAAAAAAATGGAAAAAGCAAACAGGTAGTGGAGAATGGTAGAATGTAAAATGTATACCAGTTTATTTTATTGTATTTAGTCGAGAGGTAAAAAAATAAAAGTAGTTAACTGTGATGAATAATTGACAGATAAAATTACGACAAGTCACAAATTCTTTTTGTTTTGATTAATTAAAAACAGGACACTCTTAATTTATCATCCTGTACAAAATATTTTCTGCAAAATAATGCTATATTATACAACATACAAGATGAGACAAGAGCAGACAAGAACTAGACAAAACTTCATCAAGAATAATGTTATTCAGTTGTCTGTTTGAAATACAAAATATAAAAGATAAATATATGTTGTATTTATACAATAAATTTGAAACTTATGTATAATGTAATAACATATAATTTATGTTTTTCTCGTTAATATTGAAATGAAGTAACTCCACTCCACATCAATCAATTAAATAAAAAATATTTGCTGCAAAATAAATGAATAAACCAACCTGTTTGTACAAACATTTGAGTTTAAAATCTATAATTATCTAATTAAAAAATTCCGAATCTTTCCTCAGCAATTTATCGATATTATTTGTAGCCGTGACAAGAAACCAAACCAAGTCTCACAAAAAACAATCCGAAATTGCCTCTGTTTCTTTTTTTCTTTAGAAATGATTGTTGAATGTGATATAGCTGGCGATGGTTTGTTTGTGACGACCTTAGCCGATAGCCTTAGCGTGCGTATCCAATTCGCGATTGTTCCTGCGGAGAAACAGATATCCTGCTCTCGTGGATTTTGCAACCGAGCCATTCTTCTACAATTACAAACTGAAACGCCGGCCAGAAATCCTTGCCGACATTTCCGATCCAAATTGAAACGTTCCAGTTATAACAACAGCGAAATAATTATTGGGTGGATATCAATAAATCTTTGTTGTTTGTTTCGGGTTAATTGTATGGTTGTGGTTTTGAATGTTTGTTTGTTGTTTAATTGAATGTTTTTAAGGCAAAATTATTTTCCATCATTATTTTATAAATTCGAGATTTATTTAGCTGGAAATATGAAAATTGATGAAAGTAATAAAAATTGATTTTTTTGTAAATTCCATCAAGTGTAGGCCGTATTGAGTAATTATGTTCCCTATGAGAAGTATTATACTTTCCGCAGCCACGCGATAGGGTAATAAACTTACGTGATCTTCAAGTGATTTTCGGGGGATTGCCTGTTGGTCAGTGCAAATGCTTTTGAAGCGTAGATCATGCAGCCGAAACTGTAAACCAGTCGACCAGTCCGGTTGTATGCCACGTGCTCTCGAGTTTTCAGTGTTTCTGTCTTAGTTAAAATTAGTGATTACATTTTATCCATAAATCATTCTTGTTCAAGATTTTGTTTACAATTAAATAGTGTAAATCAGGCTTTTTACAACGTGATTACGAACTATCACTGCTGCTCCACGGGGTCGCTGCGGCAAGTATAGTAAGGTGTCCGGAAAGTTGTTCAAAATTTATTTGTTCGAAAGTAATTTGTTCTAAAGAATTTTGTTCGAATGAAAAATGTTCGAATGATAACTTGTTCGAATGGAATTTCGTTTGAATTGAAATTTGTTCGAATTGAAATTTGTTCGAATGATTCTTGTTGGATAAACAATAGACATTTGATATATCAATCTTTTAATAAATCACTGGCATAACATGACATTTAATATATTAAATATTGTATTAAATCACTGAAAGAACACTTTAAACATATTATATACTATTAACTACTACAATATACTGAGATTTTCACATTTTCTGAACAAAATCTTGTTAAAATAGGCTTTAGAAAGCTTAAATGCCGATGCAGTTATATTGAGTGGATTAATTGATAATTATATATAATTGCTTTAATTATTTTATTTTTTAAATATTTTAAGAACTTTATAATTTTTTAAAAAAGTAGACCAAAGTTATTAGATACTTTGACCCACTCAGCGGAGTTGCTGCATTTCAGCCTCCATAGATGGTTTGGGTCAAAGTATTACTTGTTGGATGTTAGTTCAATCGATTCTCTACTTATTAATTAATACACGAGGTCCCAAAGGTCACATTTTAATTAAAAAATTACAAAAATTAATGCAAATAAAGTGAAATTCAGTGTTCGGGAAATCAAATTCAGTTGTACACTTGGTCCTTCAGCTCTGGCGGCCTGCACAGGTTGCTTCTTCTTCTTCAGCCTTTAAACGTCCACTGCTCAACATAGGCCTACTCTATCTTTTTGCAGGTCGATCTGTTTTAAGAGGTGTGCATCCAGTTCTACCAACACTTATTTTTGTCTTTCTGGGTCTCCACTGCATTATTTTCTTGGTCCATTTCACGTCATCTCGGGCCGTAATGACATTGCTCTCTGGCAGACTCTTAAACGGCTTTTGCTGTTGACCGTGAGAGTGGTGGTCTCTAGGCCATAAGTTGCAAAGGGGAGAATGCACGCATCGTACACTTTTCTCTTGAGGCAGATTGGGACTTTACGGTCTCTGAGAATATGGTTTAGATTTCCGAAGGCAGTCCAGGTCAAGCCGATTCACCTTGTGACTTCCGCTGTTTGGTTGTCCCTGCCCAATTTAATATTCAGATAGATGTACTGCTCCACGGTTTCCAAGTGGTGGTTATCTAATGTTATTTGGACATTTTCATGAGAGAGGATTTTGGTCTTCTTGAAGTTCATCTACAGGCCAACATCTTTTGAAGCTTGCTTAAGTTCGTTTATTATTTCCTCCAGTTCGTTTATATCTTAGCTCATAATTGCAATGTCGTCTGCGAAACGTAAATGATTCAGGCAATTACCGTCTGTACACATACCTTTTTGTTCCCACCTCAGGTTTTTGAATATGTCCTCTAGTGCCAGAGTGAAAAGTTTTAGGGAAATCGGGTCGCCCTGCCGCACGCCTCTTTGGAGGTTAATTTTTTCGGTTCGTAGATCTTCCTTGATGTTTACTGTACTTCCTTGATGTAAATGTACAGGTTGCTTCTATTGTTTTTTTTAATTTGAAATAGAATATCTTTCCAGGCATAGAAAGATCGGTCTTGTTTTTGAGGCAATCGACAGCACTTCATACCCTATTCAAAACAATTTACTTCTACTTCATTTTCCATAGTTTGATTTATTTTTCCGGGGTACTTTGCCCTGTTGTTCTTCTTCTTCTTATTCTCTACCTTTTCCTATATCACGTAAGGTCGGCGCTGCTTTGTTGGATTTTTCTTCCCCATAAATGTCTATCCAATGCGTCCTCACTCTTCTTTTGGAATTTCTTTTTCTCTCAAATCCCCTACTACCTTGTCTTTCCATCTCATTTTTGCTCTTCCTCTCTTCCTTCACCCTCCTATTTCCAGCTTTTCAACTCTTTTTCTCGCGTAGTCCATCTCCCTTCTCTGCACATGTCCAATCCACCTTAGCCTGCTTTCTTGAACCTTCTTTCCTATGGGTCCCGCTTTCACTGTCCCTCTGATGTGATCGTTCCTTATTCTATTCTTTATTGTTACCCCGCTCATCCTCCTTAACATTCTCATTTCTGCCACTTCCATCTTTCTCTCATGTGCTTTTGTAATCGGCCAAGTTTCCGCACTATAGAGTATATCTGACCTCACCACAGATTGGTAGAGCTTTCCTTTCCTTCTGCACCTGATCTTCTTGTCACACAGTACTCAACTAAATTTCTTCCAGTTCATCCATCCGCTTTTACCCTGTGTGGTATTTCAGACTCCTATCCTCCATCACTTTGAATATATGGCCCAGGATATTGAAACTTCCTGGTCGATGGCAGTTCTTCTTTCTACAGGTTAATACATAGATCTTGAGCTTCCTTCATTCACATATCTTCAGTTTTCACCCTGCTGATCTTCATACCCTTTTCTTCTAGGGTTTTTCTCCACTCTTCGAGCCTCTCTTGAAGTTTTTCTCGGGTCAGTTCACAGAGTACAACGTCGTCGGCGAACATCATGTTCCATGGCTCTGCTTTCCTCACATCCTTGACTGGCAGATCTATTACCAGGGCAAAGAGATATGGGCTGTGAGCAGATATCTGATGTCCCACTCTCACTGGGAATTATATTGTTGTACCCACACTGCTCTCACACCTTCGTACATTTCTTTCACCAGTCTCACATACTTTTCTGGTACACCTTTACTTCTCATACATCTCCATATCTCTTGTCTGGACACTCCATCATATGCCTTCTCCAGATCAGTGAAGGCCATTTGTAAATAAACCTGCACCTCCGTGTCTCTTAATCAGTTGCCTTAGTGCAAATATTGCGTCAGTTGTTCCTCTTCCTGGCGTAAATCCAAACTTCCTTGTTTTTCCTTTACTTCAGTTTCCCGACGCAACCTTTTCTCAATGATCCTTTCCCATGTCTTCATTGTGTGAGACATCAGCTTTATACCTGTATAACTGCCACAATTTTGGATATCACCTTTCCTTTTTGTGTATGGGGACAAGAGTACTACTTCTCCACGCATGTGGCATTGTTTCTCCGTTCCAAATCTTCTTCATTAAATCCCAGAGGATATCAATAGCCCGGTTTCCCAGGCTTCTGTTGGGATTTGGTCTGGACCTACTTCTTCCCTACTTAATGCTTGGGTCACTCCTTCGTTTACCTCTCCATCCTCGTACTTTTCTCTCAGATTTTCTTCATTCAATAGTCTTTCAAAGTATTCCAGACATCTTTACAGTATTTTCTCTTAGTCGTGTAGCACAATGTGCTTTATGGATGTTAGGTCGTTTTGCAATTCTTATGAGTTGTCTGTCATCCTGGTTTCTCTTCTGCTCTTCATATGCCTCCTCCACTGCCTCAGTCTTCGCTTTTGCCAAAGCTCTTTTTGTCTTCTTCTTTGTAATCTTATAGGCTTCCCTTTCTTCCTGTCTTCCTGTTAAATCGCTTTGTTTCTTTGCATTTTTCTTCACTTTTACCTCTTTCTTCATTCCACCACGATGCCTCCTTATCTTCTAGCGGTCCCTTTCCTGATGTTACACCTAGCACATCTTCACCAGCTTCCTTTATAACACTTCTATTGTTACTACACCACTCCTGTACGTCCTCCGGCAATCCCATAACACTTTTTCCTTGAATTCTTCTCGCCGCACTTCTTTCAGTTTCCACCACTTTATTCTTTGTTCTCTTTGTATGATACATTTACGTCTTTTTCCCACAACCATCTCACAATCAGCCACCACGAGTTTGTGTTGTGCTGCTACACTTTCACTGTATTTGACTTTGGTGTTCGTTATTTCCATTAAGTATTTTATTCAGTAAGTATTGCTGAGTAATTATAAATTGACCCGTTGTTGTTAACTACTACATAATCATTTTCTTTCTGTCGAAAGAGTTTACGCGGAGTTGAATGCTGACAAATGATTCGCTTTCAAATTCGGAATGGAGAGACGTAGCTTATTCCTCATGTTCTGAAGAAGAACTAGATGAGATTTAATTAAAAATACAGTTTCAAAATTTTATACACATGTGGAAATGGCTTCAATTTCAAGAACAAAACAATCGATTATTCAACTTTTTACTACAACTGCGCTCAAGAGCAAGATCTGTGAAAATTATACCAATACGAAATTTATCAAAGTTCATATAGATAAATCCAAGTGATTTTCGGCAGCTTTTTTCTTTGTTGCTGGTCCTATAATCATCCTGCTTTCTATAAAAAATTACTTTAGCAACTTGCAACACCTAAAACGCGAACGAATGCCATTCGTAAAGCACAGTTATTTACGAAAACGCACTAAACGGTTTCCTTGGGGAGACGGCAACAAGTTCTTATTCCACATTTTAATGCTTTGCCAGATGGATATGAAGACGAACTTGATTAACCTGGAAACACGTGGTTTAATGATTCTACTTGGACATTTATTTTATACAACTCATTTTAACTGAATTAATTTGAAAAAATTATTGCAACACAGAACCAGAAAATCAATTACCTATATATCAATCTATAATAATAATAATAATTATTATTCTTTCCGGATTTTTAGCCTCGTCTGACTCATCAGAAGAGCTAGATGGGATCACGCACTTTACCGCTTTGCTTCTTCATCGCCTTCTTGATAGATTTTACATCAGCATCAACATCGCTCATGGAAATACTTTTTCCCGGACAAACATCTACCTTTTTTCGCCTCAGTCCTGATTGTTTCCCTCTTTTGGAAGTTCAGGATTTTTAAGAAACAACTCTCCTATGAGGTCTAGATTTAAATCATTTAATAGAAGACGGCAGAGCAGTTTCTCCCTATTCAAGGGGTTGATGCTACATTTGTGGAAACCGGATACAAGATTCTTCCCTTTTTCTTCCAATCTTTCTAACAGTTTCTTTAGTAGATAACAGTTTCTTTAGTAGATAACAGTTTCTTTAGTAAATTAGAGACAAGAATCCGGTATTCTATTGTTCCAGTCACCTAGTATTTTTCTCCAGGATCTTGTCATCGGTCCGAAATAAGCCACGTCTATTCACTCTCAAGTCACATTAGGGGTGTTAAGTTGTCCTGCTCACTAGTCTACAGTCATTTAACACCTAATATTTATCATTCAAATACCTTTCACTTATTCATATACGCAACATATTATTATCAAAAGGCTATCGATCATTAGGTCTTTCTACCCGTGAGTATACAGTGTTATAGTCGATACGATTTTATACCAAACAAAAAAGAAAACTACAGAAAAGATAAAAGATACAAAAAAAGAAAATGCTTATGGGGGGGTTAGTCATATAGTGATTCGTGTCTACAGGAGGATTTGGTAGAGTTGCGTCTGGCATATGGGTTTGTGATGGTCCAGGGAGTTTTGGCCTCTTTGTGCTTGTTCAGTAGTCGTTTATGTCTCTCAGAGAGTCTTGGAATTTGAGTCTGTAAGAGTTTGGGTTATGGAGAATTGTTATGTCGTAATTTAGAGATAATGCGTAATGATGTTGGTTTTCTGTTTTCAGTATGTTGTCACTTTCTTTTGTTGGTAGTAGTCATTATTATGTGTCCGTAGTCGAGGATATATATATCTTGGTGGCCGTTGTAATAGGGATATCTTGGTTACCTTGGGTCAAGCAGGGGGACATATTTACTCCTTTGGACTGTTTTGTCTTACGTCGGTGTTGAATTTCAGTTTGTTGTCGAATGCTATGCCTAGGTATTTTATTTAGCAGTCGATGTTATGTCAATGGTATTTAGGTGGATATGTGGAGAATTGGCGGGAGATTCTGTGATTAGAGATGAGGAATTGGTATTTGGAAGGGTTTGCCAACGGTTAAACCAAATTAGGGTTCTGTCCGTGAGGGTTCGAAGTTCGTTTGTCGTTTCTTTTCAGGTTTTTGTTGTGCGATATGAAGGCGGGGTCTTCAGCGTATTGTAGGATACTGTATCTGTATAAAATTTAACACAAACATTTGTATCTACTCGCACACCAAAAGGAACACATTAATAGGTAAATTATTACACATTAATAGTAATTAGTATGTGAAGGATGCCATTAATATAATCGTGTGTAAAAGTATTAAAATCGAATGTAAAAGTCTAATGTTGATCAAATAGATTTTAATTATTAAACGATTTTTGTTTGTTGTTACTATCGAAACAACTCGCGTCATAGAGTAAATAAAAAACATAAACGTAGAGAAAATAAATTTTCTGACGTAAATTAAAATTGAAATAATGTTTCTTATTTTGAATCAAAAAGTCTCGGCCTCTCAGTTTGGATTTATCTGGCTCTAATATAACTTAACATAACTAGATTAAATTTAAGTTAACCAAGATTCGACAATGACCAAATAGTGTTGTTCCCATGGAGCCCTTCGTCACACACTTGTATCATAAATAGTTTATTTCATTATATTTCGTTGAAAACTTTTGTTGAGAATGAAATAAAATATTTGTATTTGACTAAATCATAAAACAAACTATCCAATATATTAAATATATTTTGTTTAAACTAGTTACGAAATAATTTCGATTTCGATTTATCTAATGTCGATAAATATTTTACTATTGACGGGATCTAATTTTAGCGAGAAAGTTGTTTAAAAGCCGCCACACGGACAAACACATCATTCTACACATCTGCACACGCGTTTCTTTCTGTTCTCCACTTTTTTGTTCCGTTTATGCTTCCTCTTTTGATATTCGACTCGTTTACAGCAGATAACTTTGAATTACTTAATATCACAGATTGCATACCGGATGTGGGTTTAGATTCCATCTGAGTATGTTTTTCGCATGTGTAGATTTTGTTGATTGAATATCTTTGAGTAAAGCTGTCGAAATTTTTGGCAAATATAAACTAAATTACGTAAAAATATTTTCAAAATTCTAGGATAATATATTGCATAATTTCACGCTTCAAAATCCACAAATCTAATAATTTTGCAGAAGAAATCAATCGAATTTTGTTTTTTAAATTAAGGTAATTAATGATTTTTTTGAGAGTAGTAGATAGTTTTCAAGGTTTTATCTAGACTAAACTTTTAATAATATAATCTGACTATGTAGACTAGACTTGGTCTTCAAGGTTTCATATAGACTAGACTTTTAAGAATCTAATCTGAGTGTGTAGACCAGACTTGGTCTTCAAGGTTTCATCTATACTAATCTATTAATAATCTAATATCAGTGTGTAGACTAGACTTGGTCTTCAAGTTTCATCTAGACTAGACTTTTCAAAATCTAATCTGATTGTATAGACTAGACTTGGTCTTCAAGATTTCATATAGACTAGATTTTTAATAATCTAATCTGAGTGTGTAGACCAAACTTGATCTTCAAGGTTTCATCTATACTAATCTTTTAATAATCTAATCTCAGTGTGTAGACTAGACTTGATCTTCAAGGTTTCATCTAGACTGGACTTTTAAAAATCTAATCTGTATGTATAGACTAGACTTCGTCTTCAAGGTTTCATATAGACTAGACTTTTAATAATCTAATCTGAGTTTGTAGACTAAAATTGTTCTTCCAGGTTTCATTTTGACTAGACTTTTAATAATCTAATCTGAATGTATAGACTAGATTTGGTCTTCAAAGTTTCATTTAGGCTATTTTAATTATCTATTATGTGTGTGCAGACTAGACTTGGTCTTCAAGGTTTAATCTAGTCTAGACTTTTAGTAATCTAATCTTAGGGTATAAACTAGACTTAGTCTTTATGGTTCTAACCTGAAGATGTAGACTGGACTTGATCTTCAAGGTTTCATCTAGACGAGACTTTTAATAATCTAGTCTGAGGGTGTAGAAAGGTTTAGGGCAGGCAGATTTTGTGCAGGAAACTAATTAAAGTAGGTAGAACAAAGTAGGTCAAGCGGAAACATTCAATCTTATACGTAACACCCTTGCCACGAAATTGCACCTCATTTGCACCTTAATGGGGCCGTCAATAAAAAATGTCAGTATTGGGCTATGGAAAATCCCTAACACCTCCACGAGAAAACGCTGCATAGCTCTAAGGTTACAGTTTCGTATGCAATAAGAAATTTCGGCAACATGACAGTTACCATTATTGTAACAAGTGAGCGTTATGTAAACACATTTTCCATCACTCCTTCTTATTAATTACCATGTCCTTCCAGAACGTTGGTTACCAACAAGGCTATCCTTATTGAACGCTTGAGAACTTGAGTTGATTTTGTACCAGTCACTTAGATTCTTGAGCCATGATGTTTTTCTGCGGCCTGGCTTTTTTTTACCTGAAATTTTTCTCTTCATGATGTTCTACAGTAATCGATATTTTTTGCCCGAAATATTCTAGTTTCCTCCTTTTGATTTGAATTTCGTTGGATTTACTCAGTCTTTGAAGTATTACCAAGTTGGATACTTTTTGTTAATTTTTGTTGGATACCGTCCATGAAACTTTGAATATTTTTCTGTAAGCCCACATCTCAAAGGATTCAAGTCGTCCTTCTTCGTACTTGTTTATTGGCCAGGCTTCCATACCCTACAGCAAGGTGGAGATGACGTATCATATGAGAAGTCGGATTCTTAGATCACTACAGCTGATCTCTTCAGCATCTAATCAACTTCAGATCTCTTCAGCACAAGGCCCTACTCATGTTTTTAAATACTGCCCGAGTCTGCTCAATCCTCGATTTTACTTCAGTTTGACTATCCGCGCTGTTCGCTATTATGCTGCCTAGATATTTTGCTTGGTTCACTTGCTTCAATAGTTCACCCCCAGCTATTATGTTAGCTATGATATTAGATTGCTAGCTTATTACTAATCCTTTTGCCTTTACTGAATTTAATCTAAGTCCGACCATTGTGCATGTTTAGATGACTACATGTAGCATCCGCTACAAATCTTCCCGAGTGGTGGCCAACAATACCCTATCGTCTGCGTAGTGAGGGTTTCTTATGATGTCGCCATTTATAAGAAAGCTGGCTTGTATATCAGTTGGTTCTTCAGTATGGTTTGGTTGGTTCTTCAGTTCATCAGTTTGGATTCTAGAAAATTCTTTCGAAGTAAACATTAAAGAGCAACGGCGATAAAATTCAATCCTGCCTTACTCTGCGTTTGACCTTTACCTCCGGTATAACATCACCTACCTATCTAACTATCGAAGTTTGGTTTCAGTATAGATTTTCAATTTCCCTAATATCCCTTCCGCCCAGTTCTATATGGTCTAAAGTCTCTCTCATCACTGATTTACAAAAAAGGAATATTCATCGTTAGAATTTTTGCGGCACAAACCGTACAGTGGTTTGGATTTCAAAATAGTTGGCCAAAAATAGAAAGAAGTTTCAGATTTAAACGCGAATTGGTGTATGGTGATTTTCCAGGCCGCTGATTACTAATTTCGTAGTATAATTTTAAAATTCAAAATGACGGATCCAATATGGCCGAGTACATTATAATTTGATCTAAATTTCATATAAGTTGGTATATAAGGGTTTTCAAAGTCACTGAATTCGAATTTTATAGTAATATATTATAGTATTCGATATGGCCGATCCGATATGGCCGATCACTTCAGTAAAATTTGATCTAAATTTCATATAAATTGGTATATAAGGGTTTTCGAGTTCATTGAATACGAATTTTATAATACATATAATATTCCAATTCATAGTGGCTGATCCAATATGGCCAACCACTTCATTAAAATTTGATCAGAATTTCATATGAATTGTTATATGAGGGTTTTCGAGGTCGCTATCACTGTCGGGATAATTATCATCTTCGAAATCAGTATAAGTCAATATCATGCATATCAGAAATTTCTAGGAAACTTGCAGACTCATCATCTTGAGGGAAAAGAAAAAGCTCTCGGGCCTCTGATGACAGATTTTTACCTATTTTTGGTTCCATATTTCTCAAGCTGGAAATAAGTGGATCCGAAGATACAAGGAGCCAATGAAACACATCTTCAATTTTATTTATGCGTTAATTTTTTCTGAAATATTATCCTATTTTTGGCTTCACGATAAAATGTTCCTTCCAACGCTTACTTTGAGTTTCCAAGTCTTTCCAAGTTCAAATCGTTCCGTATGATCTCGAACAGTTTTCGACGAGAACAGATTATTTTATCAATACGCGATTCTAAAATGCAGACATAAAGCGATGTAATATAAAGAAATTTATTCACAATAATATTTTAGCGGAGTGTTATTCGAACTATTAATTTTAAAAATGATGAAAATTTAATGATTAAATAAAAATAAATATTACAATAAGACATCCGAGATAGCAGGTAGTGGCGCACCCCAACTGTGTATGCGTAGATCGTAAACTAACAATTTACCCGGCGCGTCGCCATGCCGTACGTCGCTTCGTATTTCTAATTTCACATGTACAGAGGCAGACATGGGCAAGATTTTCTTCTATATTCTATTAGCAAACATCGTAATCTATATGTACTATATTTCAACTTCTTAAGCCCCGCTGCGGTGATAACTTTTTTGCTAATTTACGGAATTTTTTTTACTAGAAAAACCATTATGTAGACACATCTTTGACATGATTTCTAACAAACCCGAGTATAAATTAATGAAAACGTTATATTATCAAACAGAATTGAAAAAGGACACTCTAGTAAAAAGTTACATGCTTTTAATTAAAAATTATATTTCGTAGCCGCTACACGTGCTCGCGCTATGCCGGCAAGGGTAACTTTGAAGGAGTGTAGCGTCTCGGCGAGTCTAGCGATTTTTGGCCAACTTTTTTCAGATTCAGACCATTGTGCGCCGCCAGAATAACAATGGCTGTTATTGACCTGCTATCTACCTATCTACCTACTTTGACCTCTGTTTTCTAACCATTTAATTTCGAGGTTTGTCGTGATTTGTCCACGTGTGTCTTTTTTCTATGGAAGTATCTGAAAGAACATGTTTACAAGGTAAAGCTCTGTATGTTGATTGAATTGAAGGAGGTGGTCCATCAGCAAATCACCCAAATTAATAGAGCTCTGCTGGAAAGAGTTTACACCAATTTTCTACAACGCCTTCAACAATGTGTCAATGAAAATGGTCATCACTCCACAGACTTCATTTTTTGGACAATAGGATGAATTCGGAATAATAATGCTGTAACACATATAAAGATTTGTTTGTTAATAGATTTCGTCTACAGCAAAATCCAAATTATTCCAAAATCACTTAGGGGATATTTCTCAGGAGATATCCCTTAGTTAGGGTGCCTCACCCTTATATATATATATATATATATATATATATATATATATATATATATATATATATATATATATATATATATATATATATATATATATATATATATATATATATATATAAAATTATATCCAAAAACTAAATTTAATTCTCAATGAAATCACAAATCTAAAAAACTTTTTTAACAAATGGATATCTCAATTAGAGATCAAGTAAACTTAATCAAAAACCAGTATCAAATTTAGCATCTAATTAATTTTCTAAAAAAATAAATTAACATGAGACTTGAATAAAATAAACTATCGACAAAACTGTTCGAACACACTTGTGATCATTTCTGCCCACTCGGTTAGACACAAGATTAGATAACACTTTTACTATTTAGAAAGAAAGCGCGAATGGGTAAAAGTCGACGAATACACATACACCATCATTTAGTTTAATAAGTCGTTTAGATAAAAAATGCGGAATTGTACAAAACATACATGCATCTCTAGATTAGTGCGAGATCGATTAACGAGAAATTAGATATAGTGCTATTTTTATTTATTTTATTTATTAAGGTATTGCAACATTTTTGCTATTTAAATAGATAGATTATTTACCATTTATAATATTTAAATCAGATTAATAAATTTGTCTGCCAACGTTCCTTGTTACCATTATTTTCCCTTGTATTATGAGCTGGAGCAGTTCATACTTGGATAGACCCCCCCCCCCCCCCCCCATTATATCTAGGGTTGCCACCTTTATTTTGTACATTTGTAGTTATTAAAGCTAAGAAAAAAAACTACATAGTGTCAAAATAAAGTACAATTTATTTTTCTTTAATAATATGTTTAAAAACATTTTTATTACTTATGCATTAAAAGTACTATCTTGGCGCAAGTTTTTTAGTGTGACAAATGCCATTTTTGGTTGTATTACCTCGTAACTTGGGAAACGCAAAAGCACGTTTTTTTAGTGTGACTATACGTTTTGTATTTTTGGTTGTACTACCACATAACTTAAGTAACGCAATTCAATATCGCTAAGTTACATTAAAAAAATTAACTGTTCAATTCCCAAGCTACTATCTACGAAATTTTAATTTTGTGTTAATTATCGTGTCTGGGTATTCAAAATATGGAAAGAAAAAAGAAAAAGAAAGAAAAACTATCCCCTAGTTTTTTTTAAGGGGTGGGACCTACAGGTGACACGCGATAACTCGACCTTTATTTTGAATACAAAACTAATTATTTTTTGGACAAAATAAACTCTTAATATTAGTTTGATTATTGAACAATAATTTACAATAAAAACAATTACAGTTCTTACCCTTTCGACATTTTTACAACAATGTAAATTTCACAAAACACATACGACCAAAAAAATCAAGACCGTTTGAAACAATTGAATTAATTTGACAGATAACATAACTCCAGTGTTGCCCAAAATAAAATCACAAACACTACTAAGTATTGACATTTTAGTAGTAATATATTTGTTTTTAAAATTCAATAAATTGAATTCACATTCGTGAATGTGACAGATATTTTTAAAAAAATTAAAGAAAACGTTTTAAAATGAGTGTAAATTCTATGGTGATACCGGAGACTGATGAGAGTTCTTATTACGAAGCCACACCACCGGAGACACCACACCTGTGCGCACTCACTTCGTGCGCCCAATTTCGCTCTCGTGACCAATTGGTAACTTACCTCCCTAGCTGCAAAATATACTATTTTATTGCTATTTGCGTTTTATCAAATGATCATCACTGCTAAACAATTGCACAGTATCTTTACAATCTGTATCTAATCTATATCTAAATTAAAGTAATTCGTTTTTTTGTCAGATTTTGTTTTTTTGTCAGAGCCGCTTTGTTTCTTTTATCTACCCATTGCTATTCATCACAGAACAAACTCTCTCAGTGAATACTGACTAACAAGTTTGAAAAATTATTAAATCTCATTAAATACTTGCTGCCATTTTTTGTGTAGTAGATAATTCCGCAAAACCCTTAGAACTGTATATCTGATCATAAAGTTTATTTAATAAAACAAATTCTCTATAAAAATCATCCACATCTATAACAGTTTTTGCAGATTCATGTTAAAAATATTATCAAATTCAACATTGCTTTTTAAATTTATATGTCCAAGTGTAAATAACCAGTTTATGTCATTAAAATTAAACGATTTGTTTTAGTACTCTAAGGCTTTGTCAATAAATAATAAAAAAATCGTGCATTCCCTTAGTCAGTTCCGGTGAAGACAACAAGTTTCTTTTTGCTTGTTTCACAGCCAAAGAAGAGATTATGTTTCCTTTGTGCTAATCGATCTCTAAGATTTACCAGCCTCATAGACATCTCAAATTGTTATGCAATTGCCTTTTGGACATTTTTCGGCTTTATTAAATAAATTTAACATGTGGCTACAGAAATGGAAATAAATTTCAATTATATCATTTTCAGTGTTGTTGAGCATAAATAAGTTTTGTAAAACCGTGGGGCAGTTATCTAAACTTCATAACTTCAAAATAGGCGAGAAATTTAATAATAATATATCAATGAATGGCAATAGAGAGCATCTTGTTCCCACATGCCGTTTAACTTCATGAAAGTCTCCAACTACTGATGCTACAAATCTTTTCAGCTCCTCTCTTCTTACAGCAGAAAATGAGCATAAATTTTCAAATTCACATATTCTATATCATATGATAACAAGAGTGATAACATATGATAACATACCATGCAATTATGCATTATGTGTGTGTGTGTGCAGAATTTTTTAATTGCTTCAAATATACCATCAGCAAATGCGTTGCTATTTTCATAAAAATCTAATAATTTGTTTTGAATGACATTTTTTGCCCGTAAATTTTTGTAGCAGTAATGGAAACAGTTGTATATTTTTGTTGTTAGAAGCATCTGAAGCAATAATATAAATTATTTGTATTAATTTCATCTATTACATTTTGTACAGCATATTTTAGTAGACCATTTTTGTTGTAGCTAAATGAATTCCAGTAAGTGAGTCCCACAGAAATGAAATCATACGAAATAAAGTATTTTCGCGTACTTTGTTGTTCTAAAGTATAGAGTATAATTACCAGAAATAATGTAAAGTACGGGTGGCAACCCTAATTATCTCCCAACTATTCTAGATTTTTCTTCTTAGCGATGCATTAGTATTAGTATTCAGTACTTTTTTCGATTCATCTTTCTGTACTACTCCTATCGGTAGCTGGCTATCATCCTACCTATTAGAATTTTGTTGGCGGCTGCTCGAAAAAGTTCGGTGCTAGAACAATCAAACCATTCCCTTAGATTTCTCAACCAGGATATTCTACGTCTGCTAACATTCCTTGTTCCCTTTATTTTCTCTTGCATTATGAGCTGGAGCAGTTCGTACGTGGATCAACCCATTGTGTCTCCCAAGTATTCTAGTTTTCTCTCCTTAACGGTGCATTAGTATTAGTATTCAGTACTTTTCTCGATTCATCTTTCTGTCCTTCTCCTATCGGTGGCTAGCTATCATCCTAGCTATTCGAATTTTGTTGGCGGCTGCTGGAAAATGTTCGGTGCTAGAACAATCAAACCATTCCCTTAGATTTCTCAACCAGGATATTCTACGTCTGCTAACATTCCTTGTTCCCTTTATTTTCTCTTGCATTATGAGCTGGAGCAGTTCGTACGTGGATCAACCCATTGTGTCTCCCAAGTATTCTAGTTTTCTCTCCTTAACGGTGCATTAGTATTGGTATTCAGTACTTTTCTCGATTCATCTTTCTGTCCTTCTCCTATCGGTGGCTAGCTATCATCCTAGCTATTCGAATTTTGTTGGCGGCTGCTGGAAAATGTTCGGTGCTAGAACAATCAAACCATTCCCTTAGATTTCTCAACCAGGATATTCTACGTCTGCTAACATTCCTTGTTCCCTTTATTTTCTCTTGCATTATGAGCTGGAGCAGTTCGTACGTGGATCAACCCATTGTGTCTCCCAAGTATTCTAGTTTTCTCTCCTTAACGGTGCATTAGTATTAGTATTCAGTACTTTTCTCGATTCATCTTTCTGTCCTTCTCCTATCGGTGGCTAGCTATTATCCTAGCTATTCGAATTTTGTTGGCGGCTGCTGGAAAATGTTCGGTGCTAGAACAATCAAACCATTCCCTTAGAATTCTCAACCAGGATATTCTACGTCTGCTAACATTCCTTGTTCCCTTTATTTCCCTCTCTTGCATTATGAACTGGAGCAGATCATACTTGGATCCCATCATGATGTGTCCCAAGTATTCTAGTTTTCTTTTTCTTAGCGGTGCAAATAATTTCGCATTCTTTATGCATTTTAGTCAGAACCTCTTCCTTGGTGACCCTATCTGTCTGGTAGCACCACATCTCGAATGCTAGCGATCTCCAAATGGGTTTTAAGGGTCCAGGTTTCTACCCCATAAAGTAAAACGGAAAACACATGCACATGAACAAGATTGATATTACGGATGACGAAATACTTTCGTCATTTTCGTAAAAGATGCCCTAACAATTTCAATTCTGGTTCGTAATTCTCTCATTTGCTCTCCAGTTTGTACAAGCCACGCACCAAGATATTTATAGTTTTGTACGGTTTCAATGTTGGTGTTTGCGATTCTTAGGTTCAGAATTTGATGTTGTCTAGATTTAGTAATTTAGTAATTGCCATTTTCAATATCTTCAGATGAAGACGTCGTTTTTCTTCCGGTAAAAATATTCCGATTCAATATCGTTTTTCTTCCGTTTACCTTGTTACCTCCGTTTGTACTTGTCTTGGCCATTAAGGTATCTTTTTTCGATTTTTTTTTGTACCGGTTGTTTTTTTGGTTATTTTCTTCGCTTTTGTTTTATTGCTTTTAGTAGTTTTCTCCTGTTTTGTTTTCATGATCTCTTCTAACTTACTTTTATAGGGAGAAGATATTATAATTGCTGTTTTTCCTCGACGCTTGGTTGCTCGCGTTGTTTTTGACGACAGTGGTTTCGGAAGTAATCTTTTTGGACTCACTAACGTGATTTACTATAGGTAACACCATATTATATTATAGATAATCATATAAACTTAATAAAGTCGTAACACAGCCTGAATATATAAATATATTCAACTTTCCGGAGCTCTATAATATTGTTGAGACTTTTTAGGACTACCAAAACAAATCACATGTGAAACTTGCCGTTATTTACTAGTTCAGTCCACCTTCGTGGCACTCAACAAAAACCAGAAAAATAACATTGTTTTTTAATATCATGTCCCTCCATTAACTAAGTAAATAGCCATCTGCAGACGCGTTTCTATCATCAGTGCAGCTTTGCTGTTATGAATTATAATTTGACAAACACTTACTTGAAAGACTTGTAGTTATGGATGACCGGATGTGAGATTTTGTTTTGTTTCGTTTGAGAAACATGAACGTAACACAATACTATATTATAGATAATCTTATAAACTTAATAAAGTCGGAACACAGCCTGAACGTGAAATTAGTTGTATCTTTCTATGCTGTAGTTGGTGGTTGAATGAATGGCGTAGAATTGTTTGCAATGCTTATTATAAGATCAGGCCAAAATGAGCTGACAGGTTAAGAGTTATCATAAGCAGGCGATATCTGTCCACTTGATACCATAATTGCTGCAGCCGGTAGCTCGTTTTGGAAAGGCTGTTTTTCCGCATTCATTCTTACCGATTGAACGTGAAGAGATGATGTTTTAACATTTCAAACAGCAGGTAGAACTTTATCTCGGTGCAGTCTATCGGTATCAGCTGTTCGTTGCGAAGCCACGGTCTTTCAAGATTTGGTTCTGCTGGTTCTAAGGAATATTAGTGGTTAGTGATGCAACAAAGTCACTTTCCGTAAAGACAGATGGATTGTACGGCCAAATGCCACATTTTATAAATCCATTTACAGCCGTTGCCATCGTGGCTGCTTGGACAAAGGCTTTCCAAACAATTCAGCTACATGGCGAACATTGCCGACCGGGACCAGGATTGTATCGCAGCCACAAAGACTTTCTAAGGGTGTCTTTCTTCTAAGGGCTTCTTCTAAGGGTGTCTTCTACTAACGGAGGTTGGTTATCATAATGGCAATTCTTATTTTTGACACTGCTGCTATAAACAGGTCTATAGAGGAACAATCAAACCACTCCCTGAAATTTTTGAGCCAGGAGGTCCGTCGTCTTCCCGGGCTCCTCTTCCTGATATTTTTTCTTGCATAATGAGTAGCTGTAATTCATAACGATCCGAAGTTTATATTAAACTTTATATTGAAGTTTTCTTGTTTTTAGTGTTTTAATGAGTTCTCGTTCTTTATTCATCTGGGTTAATACTGCTTCATTTATTTTCCTCTCGGACCATGCTCTTCTTAACGTACGTCGGTACACCCATTGTTCGAACGCTTGGATTTTATCCGTATCCTGTTTTTTGAGCGTCCATGACTGCATTCCGTATAGAAGGATTGTGAACACGTAACATCATACGAGTCTGATTCTGATTTCCATGTTTAGGTCTCTGTTGGTTACAAGATTTTTCCTTTTCATCTCAAGACATTCCAAGCGTCTGCGGGAGCATTTATCATTAGTTCGGGCTTCGTTCTCTTCCTGGGGAAGATCATCATAGGGGGCATATAGTGCCCAGTGACATTAAAACATGCCCAGTGGGCGACACTGTTATCGTGGTGCCCCTTTGGCGCAACAGATACCCCTGTTTCGTCACAGTTATCAACTCGGTCAGCAGTCAATTTATGCTCATCGTAAATGTTGCCCAAGACTTATCCACCAATACCTTACTAAAGCCAGCTGCTCTGGCAGCGGAAGTATATTCTAGCTTTCTGATTGTCAATTCTGGATGACGTTTCAAAAAAACCTGTAATCCAATCTTTACCAGCTTCTGTCTTTTTATCGCTAAACGGATTCGGTTTATTGTTTTTTTTTTCGCTAATTGATAAAGCAAACATTGTAGATTCTTTGCTCTGAAACCATACAATCTGCTCTCCATATCCAGTCAATTCTCAACCAGCTCATCTACTTCTTCCTTTGAGAACACTAAAAACTGTTGCTTTTGAACCCAGTGGCAATATCAATTTACTAATAGCAAGAGGTTTGTCACGTACAATTTTTACATTTCGCTCTAAAGTAGTTTTTGGAACACCAAAGGTTTTAGCATCCAAACGATATCTCATTCTGTTTTACAATACTGCACTTACAGCATTTTGCATGAAAGTTTCAGTACATTCTCCAATTGTCGTTATGCGTTTATAATTTCTCACCATCCTAAGACAAGAGTCGTTCAATATTACGACATTGACATTCAGACAAATGGGTACAAATAGACGGTAGCTCGGAATGGGGCAAGGTGGGGTACAGTTTAAGCCCCATTTCCCCGTTTTGTAATTTGTTTGGGTAATTTAAAACATAGACAAAAACTGTGTCAGAAACATAAGGTTTTGGTGATTGAAACATATTGTTCTCACTCCTAAATAATTGAAAAGTGATAATAACATCAACTTTGGGACAGATTTACTATTTAAATCAAGGGAGGAACACGGAAATCTTCTGTTACTCTTTAGCACAAAGCGCTCAAGATGCATTGTGTGAGCCTTTCGCTACGTTTCACACAATGCATCTTGAGTGCTTTTTACTAAAGAGTAACAGAAGATTTCCATGTCCCTCCCTTGATTTAATTAGTAAAGCTGTCCCAAATTGGATGTTATTATCACTTTTCAATTTTGAGTAGGCATTGTCTATGTGATTTTATAAATTGGTGTCAAATTGAACTCCTAAATAATGTTCACTAATTTCGGCTGGTATTAACACCTGTGTACAATAGTAGTTTATGATACAAGTGTGTGAAGAAGGGCACATGAGCGCAAGCACAAGCCGAAGGCGAGTGGTTTAATCGCAATGAGTGCACAAAAGCCTTTCACACACGTGTGTCATACATTATTTTATCTACGAAGCATATTCTGTTATACAATACTGTTGAATCTACAAGAAAATAATTGTTTCTTACCGATATTATTGTAAAAATTGTAATTTTGACAGACAACATACTTCAATTCACTGACACAATCATCAACTACCTACGTTCATAGTACATCTAACCTTACGTTACATACCTACGTACCTTACCTTACCTACGTACATCTAACCTTACGTTCAGCACCTCCATGGCATAAATTGCTAACTAGTAAAAACGCACAGTAACGGGATCACTATTTGGTCGTTGTCGATGAATAGGAAAAGATTTTTCCTTCTATACCCTCTTCCACATCCACTGACCTTGCTACTTCCGGTTTCGACTTCGATTTTGAATGCCTGCGCCGAATTTTGAATTTTTCCGTGCACAGTGCAGGAACCGGAAATGGGGCGGCCGGATGTGGGAAACCGGAAGTGGGAAACCGGATATGGAGAACCGGAAGTGGAAACCGGGAAGGCAAGTCGAAACCAGATCTCACATCCAGCGTGGGGTTACATAGACCTCATACGTGAGACTACATATAACTCACATCCAGCGTGGGGTTACATAGACCTCGCACGTGGGGCTACATAGGCCTCACACACTCAGCTGTAAAAAACAGGAAGTGGGAAATCGGAAACGGGAGTCGAAACCGGAAACTTAAGTCGAAACCGGGAGTCGGAACCGGAAGACGGAATCGAAAGTGTCACGGTCAATGGAGGTGGAAGGCCTAGAAGGCCATCTTTTTCTACTTCGATGTAATCTAGGTCAACCTAAATTTAATCTAGATTAGATTATGACTAGGTTATGTTATATTCGAGCCAGATAAATTCGGACTGAGGCCCAGACTTCTTGATTCAAAATCAGAATAATTAATTCAATTTTAATACACGTCAGAAAAATTATTTTCACTACGTCTATGTTTTTTGTTTAGTGATGCGAGTTGTTGCCATAGTAACAACAAACAGAAATCGTTTAATAATGAAACTCATAACATTTGGATTTGGATACTTTTACACACGATTATAATAATGGTATCCTTCACATACAATAATGTATTTATTAAGGTGTTTATTTTGGTGTGTGAGTAGATAAATTAATTTGTACAAATATTATATCAATAGTTACGACAAATAGTTACGACAGTTACGACCCTCACTAACAAAAGAGGAATATTCAAAGGCTGTGAAAGAACCGAAGAACAATAAAGCACCAGGATATGATGAAATAACTGGAGGAATGATAAAGGGATTGGATGATGAAACAGATAGTTATATATTTAAACTAATCCGAGAAATAAGCTCCGGAGAAATACCGGAAGACTTTAAAAAGTGCATCATAATCCCAATACCATTTGAGTCTATTTTCACACATGTCTAAAATATTAAGAAGAATAGTATACAACCGATTAAACAACAAAATTTATCAAAAATTAGATGAAGATCAGTTTGGATTTAGGCGGAATAGAGGAACAAGGGAGGCTATTTTAATGTTTAAAGACAGATTGTACATAAAATGCTGGACCATCACCATGTATGGACTATCACTAGTATTATTCAACTTGTATATTGAGGAGACAATTAAGGACTCTAAACAGGCTATGGGAGGAATTAAGATCAATGGAGTAGAAATTGAAATGACAAGGTTTCACTTTTCTTCAAACTTGGACACTTGGCACATACGATAAGAAGCATTTGAAATATGGTGTTGGAGGAGAATGCAGAAAATCACGTGGACAGCAAGGCTGAAAAATGAAGAAGTTCTTAGAAGAGTTGGTGAAAAAAGGGCCCTATTGAAATGAATAATGAGGAGAAGAGACCAGTTAATAGGACATCTGTATAGCCACACTGATTTTATAATCAATGTTATGGAAAGAATAGTACAATGCAAAAGAGGCAGAGGAAGACCCAAATTACAATGCATGAAACAAATTCAAGGAGATATAGGAGTAAAATCATATGATAAAATGAATAGACTGTCAGAGGGAAGTGGAGGAGAAGAATTGCTGCCAACCAATCTTCGAATTGAGAAAGAGAGACTTTTTGTTCCTGTTGAAATGTTTAATAAACGTTATAACATTATTACTATAACTTTTTTTCATAAATTTAAGGCCACCTTAACACTCAGCCAATCAAAACTAAAAACGCGCGATTACTAACCGTCCGAGCAATCGCTCACGTTTGCTAGAGTGAGATAAGTGACTGCAACGAATTTATAAAAGCACAAAAAAAACCATTATCTTAAATTTGTTGGCGATCAATTTATTAATAGGCTAAAATTGGCTAAAAGTTATTTACTAGGACTCAGTGTTGAGTCAGTAGTTAAGTCCTTGCGAATAACACAAATAGATGTTGTATTTCAACATAAAATTTGTTTTATAATCTTAAAAAACTTAAGAATATTATAGAGCTGCGGAAAGGTTGAATAGAATTATATATTCAAGCTGTGTTCTGCTGTAATAAGTTGGTATAATAATTTTATAACTACTATAAGAAGATTTTTCTTTGCAAGATTTTGAACACATTGTTTTTAAACTTGGCTTGGCAACAATTGATTTATAATAAACCACAATAAGATGTAAAAACTTTGATAATACTGAATAGGCAGTTTTTTTAACATAATTAATTCTGTAAAGGTTGACTAGTTTTTTTTAATGTAATTCTTGTTCTGATTTTGATTTAATTTTTTGTTGCACATGTGCATAAGTATTCACCTGATATTTTGGCAATTTCCAACAAGTATATGTTCAACATTTAATAATATTTATAAATGTTGAATGGGTAATTTAAGGTGTCAAGAAATACATATAAAATTTGAGTAAACAAACATATTTTTATTGCAAAATTATTTAGTTTGAATTGAAAAATTCACTATGTTTTTAACCACACTGAATATGTAAAAATATTATATCAATACCAAAGTTTTTAACACGACTCGAGTTTCGACTGAAGAATAAGTCGAAACTCGAGTCGTGTTAAGTGTTAAGTTATATAATATTTTTACATATTAAGTGTGGTTAAAACAAAGTGAATTTTTCAATTCAATCTAAATAATTTTGCAATAAAAATATGTTTGTTTACGCAAATTTTAAATGTATTTCTTGACACCTTAATTACCCATTCAACATTTATAAATATTATTAAATGTTGAATGTTTACTTGTTGGAAATTGCCAAAATGTCAGGTGAATAATTATGTACATGTGCAACAAAAAAATTAAATCAAAATCAGAACAAGAACAAGAATTACATTAAAAAAACTAGTCAACCTTTACAGAATTAATTATGTTAAAAAAACTGCCTATTCAGTATTATCAAAGTTTTTACATCTTATTGTGCTTTATTATAAATAGATCAATTGTTGCCAAGCCAAGTTTAAAAACAATGTTTTTAAAATTTTAATGTGTTCAAAATTTTGTAAAGAAAAATCTTCTTATGCTAGTTATAAAATTATGATTACAACTTATTACAGCGGAACACAGCTTAAATATATAAATCTATTCAACCTTTCCGAAGCTCTATAATATTCTTAAGTTTTTTTAAGACTATAAAACAAATTTCATGTTGAAATACAACATATATTTGTGTTATTCACTAGGCCTTAACTACTGACTCAACACTGAGTCCTAGTGAATAACTTTTAGCCAATTTTAGCTTATTAATAAATTGATCGCCAACAAATTTAAGATAATGTTTTTTTTTGTGTACTTTTATAAATTCATTGCAGTCACTTATCTCACTCTAGCAAACGTGAGCGATTGCGCGGACGGTTAGTAATCGCCCGTTTTTAGTGTTGATTGTCTGAGTGTTAAGGTGGCCTTAAATTTATGAAAAAAAGAATCTATTATATAATTGACAAATATTTATAACAGTCACATAGACAATGCCCACTCAAAATTCAAAAGTTTTAATAACATCCACTTTGGGACAGCTTTACTAATTAAATCAAGGGAGGGACACGGAAATCTTCTGTTACTCTTTAGCACACAGCGCTCAAGATGCATTGTCTTGACCTTTCTTTCGTTACTTGCTTTGATGTAGCGAAAGGCTCACACAATGCATCTTGAGCACTGTGTGCTAAAGAGTAACAGAAGATTTCCGTGTCCCTCTCTTGATTTAATTAGTAAAGCTGTCCCAAAGTGGATGTTATTAAAACTTTTCTATTATATAATGTTTATAAAACATTTCAATAGGAACAAAAAGTTTCTCTCTCTCTCTCTTTCTCAATCCGAAGATTGGTTGGCAGCAATTCTTCTCCTCCACTTCCCTGTGATAGTCTTATCATTTTTTCATATGATTTTACTCCTATATCTCCTTGAATTTGTTTCATGCATTGTAATCTGGGTCTTCCTCTGCCTATTTTGCATTGTACTATTCCTTCCATAACATTGATTATAAAATCATTGTGCCTATACAGATGTCCTATTAACTGGTCTCTTCTCCTCATTATTCATTTCAATAGGGCCCTTTTTTCACCAACTCTTCAAAGAACTTCTTCATTTTTCAGCCTTGCCGTCCACGAGATTTTCTGCATTCTCCTCCAACACCATATTTCAAATGCTTCTTATCGCATTTGCAAAGTGTCCAAGTTTGAAGAAAAGTGAAACCGTGTCATTTTAATTTCTACTCCATTGATCTTAATTCCTCCCATAGCCTGTTTAGAGTCCTTAATTGCCTCCTCAATATACAAGTTGAATAGTACTGGTGATAGTCCATACATGGTGATGGTCTAGCATTTTATCTACAATCCGTCTTTAAACATTAAAATAGTCTATCTTGTTCTTTTATTCCGTCTAAATCCAAACTGTTCTGCATCTAAATTTGTGTGTTTATTCGGTTGTATACTCTTCTTGTTAATATTTTAGACATGTGTGATAATAGACTTAAAGTACGGTGTTCTTCACATTTTAGAGTACCTGGTTTTTTGATATTGGGATTATGATGCACTTTTTAAAGTCTTCCGGTATTTCATCCAGTTTCATATATTTCTTTAGTTTAAATATATTTTAGTTTAAATATATAACTATGAGTTTCATCATCCAATCCCTTTATCATTTCTCCAGTTATTCCATCTCATCCTGGAGCTTTATTGTTCTTCAGTTCTTTCACATCCTTTGAATATTCCACTTTTGTTAGTGAGGGTCCAAACTGAAACTGACATTTGTTACATTTTCCTCGTTTTCCAGATTACTCATCTCACTTGGATCTTCATATAATTTTTCTATGTAACGTTATATGTTATAAAATTGGATATCGTGGTTTGAACAAAATTAATAATAGAATTGAAAGTAGGAGATTATTAAATCTGTCAGTAGCTGGAATTACACGGATATCTTCTGTTACTCTTTGGCACACCTCGGTCTAGATGCGTGGTGTGTGCCGTTCGCTGCGTCAAAGCAAGTAACGGGAACGGTCAAGACCAATTTTTGTCAGGGGCTGAAGACCAACGGATATTATGAAAAAGTAAAGAAAATAAAGTTAGAATTTGTGTAATTACTACCTTAGAGTCCAAGATAAGAAAATCTCGTCGGCTCCTCATCCAACGGGAACTCTTATCTGAAGGCAAACTGACAGATAGCGTAAATCAATAAACAAACAATAGATTCCGGTTTGGAATTCGTATCACAAGGCCACCATGGATTGTGGTTAGCAAATTAATTTACAGTAGAAATAACAAAGTTTAAAATGAGATGTCTGAGAGATCATGGTTTGAACCAAAATAATAATAGAATTTCTTCTGTAAATTAATTTGCTAACCACAATCCATAGTGGCCTTGCGATACGAATTCCAAACCGGAATCTATTGTTTGTTTATTGATTTACGCTATCTGTCGGTTTGCCTTCAAATAAGAGTTCCCGTTGGATGAGGAGCCGACGAGATTTTCTTATCTTGGACTCTAAGGTAGTAATTACACAAATTCTAACTTTATTTTCTTTACTCTTTCATAATATCCGTTGGTCTTCAGCCCCTGACAAAAATTGGTCTTGACCGTTCCCGTTACTTGCTTTGACGCAGCGAACGGCTCACACCACACATCTAGACCGAGGTGTGCCAAAGAGTAACAGAAGATATCCGAGTAATTCCAGCTACTGACAGATTTGAAGATATCGTAGTGATAATCTCCTACTTTCAATTCTTTATTTATATGTTATGTTTTCTATGGAACAAAAAGGATTGAAATTTATATAATATCCTATATAAAATAACAAAATTGGGAACATAGTTAATACTAATCTAAGATTAATACTAATAAGATCGATGGCATTGCATGAATATTTCAATATCTTCAAAGGCGGGAACATACGATGAAAGAGATAATCGTAAACATTGATCAAGATGTTCATCAGTTAAAGAATTTCTTATTTTTGATTTTGACACATTCATATCAGAAAATGCGGATTCCGCCAAATACGTCGAGCCAAAGCAACACATCAATTTTTGTGCCGCATTTGTCAAGATTGGGTATTTTTCTTTAGTGCATTTCCAAATACAATCTTTGGGATTTCAAATACAAATCATTTTGAATTTTGATTGTTTCCAATTCTAGTTTATCCTGATTAGCTTCAAACATTGTAGATATTTGACATGCAATTTGTTCTAAGTTGATATCTTTTTGAAACAAATTCGAAAAATATAGTGCAATATTTTCAACCTTACCAAAATCTTCAAATGTTGTCTGAAATTGTTTTTCAACGACTTCAATTTCGAGAATCATTTTATTAGGGTTGAATTGAGTAGGATATGTCTAAAAATATTTACCAATGCTTGGAAAATTCGCCTTCAACAGTATTATTAGTTGCTGAAAGGCTTTATCGAGCTTATTATGTCTAATACATTTCTGCCATTACCCTGTAGTTCAAGATTCAAATCGTTCAGTTTTGAACTAAAGTCTGTCAAGAATTACATATCAAATAAACACTCTTTGTTTGTCAACTGTCTGTCATCTCTTTGGGCTCATGGACTTGAGCTTCATGAAGCAACATTTGAACCTAGGCTAGCGAGAAGCGTGTTTTAATTTTTACTCTATATTTATCGAAATGTATTTTTAGTAAGTAAGTACATAGAAGCATGAGAAAACTAAAGATCCACTCAAAATCACGCCGCGGTCGACCGGTAGATCGCGATCGACTGTTTGGACAAAACCCTGGTCTAACCTGTAGTTGGTGGTCGGTCTGATGCCCGGACATACGGGTGAGATCGACCAGTTATAATGTTTTTACTTTTCATTCAAATAAAAAAAAAGTTTGTATGATATAATAAATTATTATTTATATATTATCTATCCCCTTTAGGCAATGCTTTAACGGTAAAAAAAATCTCAGAAAACAGAATAGTTGCTTTTTCCAAAAAGTGGCCCAACTTTCCCGGACTTACCCTATAGCAAAAGAGATCCCCATCAAGAACATGGCACATAGACTCGACCTATTAGCATGAATGGAACAATGTGGGGAAATACAATTAGTCTATAGGCCGCAGTGTTTTAAGAGGTAATTCCTTTGGACCCACATTGGTTGATGGGAAAAATATCAGATAACTGCTAGCTCGGAAGAGATAACTCGTAGCGTGGAAAGTAAAAACTGTTAAATAATTATAATTGGAAAAAGTATATGTAACCTAACCTGACATGTTTGCTTTTACTTAATCTATTAAGGTAATCATAATTAGTTATCAATTACCATAATAATCCAAATCATAAAGTCTTAATTAAGTTGAAATTAAAAACTCAAGCCTGAAATATTTGTGCAGGCTAATTTAACATAAGCTGACCTGACATAATCTAATCTAACCAAATTTTCGAAACAAATTGGAATTATAATCAAAATTTCCGTCCATAATTCCTCTAATTAAGTGTGCACTCTAATTCCTTCCTCAAATTATAAAGGCAGTTCTGAACAGTCTATTGGAAGCGTGCCGAATAGAATCGTGTGACAAGAAAAACTCATTCATAAAGCTTTTTTGCAACTTTCGAACCGCATATTACAACTAATGGCGACGTATCGAATTTCGAATCAGTTTCAGTGCGAATTTTTTATTTATTTCCTTGCTTTTGACACCGATATTTCCAATTACTTATAATTACTTAATCGGCTACAGTGCAAAAACGTTTTCCTGACGTAATTAGACCTAGATTATTGATTGCGCGGGATTAATAACATAAATAATTATTTTTTAACAGAAATTACAAACCAAATCTAAGAAAACAAAAACAGAAATTTTTATGTAATTATAAAAAAGATTAAACTGTAATTATACTAAATGGAAATAGTAATAGATATATGTTGTGTCTCTATTGTTGAAAATAATATAATTTTCTTATTATTGAAAATAACATGAAGAATCTTAAATTGTTTTGAGTGAAAACATTTTTTTTTTAGAATTTACAAATTGCAAAAGTAAACTGAACTATAAAATTATTAAAGGCGATATGTAACCTGAATTTATAAATATATTACAGATTTTATTTCGGGCTATAGTTTTAGAAATGTATTTGTCCCTGTTAGCACTGATGTTTGCTGTGTTAGCTCCATCCTTTACTAACTTGTCTGCCATTTCGTTTCCAAGCAGTCCCTTGTGGCTTGGAGCCCAAGCAAGTGTGACCTTGTGTTTCGGCAGGGCCTTAAGATTCTGATGGCAGTTCCATCTTGTTTTAGATTTAATATCATGGAACGCTAAAACATCAATATCAGTCTGACTGTCCATGAAAATGCTTTTGATTTTGACTTTGAATTTGATGATGTTGCTACTTTTGTAGTCCATCTTTAGATTTTCACGGACAAAGATCCTAATGGCGTGTATTTCCGGTTGTGATCCCAGGGGCAAAGATAAACTATACCCCAGGGATGGTACGTCCATTCCTGCGCTAGTTCCACTGTCCTTTTTGGTGCCGACTGTATACCAATCCATCCCATTGCCTTCTGTCTAACGTAGATGTGTTTTAAAGGGTAGATCGAATGATAGCCTTTTTGGAATTGAGTCTCCGTCAATATTGAGGTTTTGCTCTGATATTCAATCAAATCAAAATATTTATACCCAGTGAAATATAAAATCTATAGGGTTTGTCAAGACAAAAAATATACAGAGAATTAAGACAATACAAGAGTAAAAACTTAATTAATTAATTGAAAATTAAATTCTGCTAGGCTGTAAATTGTTTTAGTTAGTAGCAGTTCTTTCAGTCTCTTTCTAAATTTTTGATGGGACTTTTCTTCGGTTAAGTTGGTTGGTAATTGGTTATAAATAACAACTCCTTGATTATTTGGTCCTTTTTCACAAATCGTAAGATTGGTCTTGGGCTTGTATAAAATATGTTTTCCCCTTGTGGTGGTGTATATCCGAGTTCTTTTGGAAACGGTGTTTATTCTTTTGGATATAGCAGGCAATTTCCATTATGTAAAAGGCTCGTGATTGTTAGAATGCCTAATTCCATGAAATGTGGCCCACATAAACTAGTTATACTGATACCTCTAATGGTTCTGATTATTCTTTTTTGTGCCAGTAAGATTGTCTCTACCTGCGGTGAGGATCCCCATAGCAGTATACCATATGTAAGTAATAACAGTACTTCAGCAAAATAATATGTGAGAAGATCTTCTTTCCGTAAAAACTGTCGGAGGTACCTGATTTGAAATATCTTCTTGTGAAGTTTGCTGCAAATTTCTTGAATGGTGATATTCCAGTGCAGGTTTTCCTCTAAATGAATACCAAGAAATTTGGTTACATTAACTCTCTTAATGGCGTCGTTATTTAATTTAAGTGGAAAGTCTTTGGCACGAGAACTGCGTGCAGTCTGATATATCATATGTTCGTTTTTTTCTCTGTTGAGGTAAAGACAGTTTGCCGAGAACCATTTGTTAAGTTTTCCCAGAAGTATATTGGCTCGAGATGGGTTCTCAGTCCCAGTATTTTCAGAGACGATAAAGCTAAAAGTGATGTTTATTTATGAAGCTAGTCAAGTCTGAAATGTATAGAAGGAAAAGTGTTGGAGCGAGGACACTTCCTTGAGGGACACCCGTATTTGTAAACTTAACAAAGAATTGGCCGATTACCTTCCCCGATTTGACTTGAATAAGTTGCTGACGATCTTCGAGGAAGGACTTAAGCCATCTGGCGGATTTGCCATAATTGAAGATCTTGTCCAGAAAAAGACTGTGAGATACACAGTCGAATGCCTTCGATAGATAACAGAACATCCCAATCGGACATTTACCCTTATTTCCCTCAGCTATGATTCTGTTATAAAATTGAGGTGGATTAGTGCGGTCCTGGTAGATTTTCCTTTGCAAAATCCATGTTGTTGCTTTGGAATAAGTTGAAATTTTTCAACAAATGGGATAAGCCTAATTCACATAGAGTATTCCAAGGTCTCCCTCCCTCTGATGAATTATTACATTCGTTATCGTGGTGTGCCCTAACCTTGCCAGAGCCTCCCATTATTGACTTATGCATTTAAAGACTCCCATCATTGCCTCACCCATGATAATAAATATCCAGGGGAAGAAGGCCTATTATGATATCGAGAGCTGCAGTTAGGGCGGTTCACAACGATCCCGTAATTGCTAAGCAGACCAATCTTTGAACATTAGAGAGATCCTTTATGGCCTGTTCTTGTTTCAATTTGGACCACCATGCCGTGGAGCCATATGTCAGGATGGGTCTAACTACCATAGTATACAACCAGTGCAGCAAGCATGATTGTAGTCCCCATGATTTGCCAAGTGTTCTTTTGGTCATTATCAATGTCATTTTACACTTATTGGTAGCTTTCTTGAGGTGTTATTTCCAAATCAATTAGGATTCCATTGTTATACATGGACACTCGACTTCCTCACTAACTTTTAGACGCTCATTGTAGAAAATTGAGAGTCTTAGCTCCTTCATTTTTATCATTTTTGCGAATGGTACTAGTATGGAACTAGTGGATTTTAGAGGATTTTGTTGATGGTCTAACCCTACACCATCTCTCTACTTCATTCACTGCTTTTTGTATGACCTACTATTATTTTAGGAAATTTCTCTCTTATGTGTTATCTCATAGTTGGCTATGAGTTATCTCGTAGTTGGCTTTAAGTTAAGGTGACCACACGTCCCGATTTTGGCGGGACAGTCCCGCTTTTTGGAGGAAAGTCTCGCGTCCCGACGATTTTGAAAAATGTCCCGCTTTTTAGAAAATATCTGCATTCTTATTTTAAATGTACTGTAATATATAATATAAGATTTTTCCACATATTCCCATAAAATCTCATTTTTTAATGTCAACCAATGATTTTTTTTAATATCCTCCAATTGAACTTTCCATTCTTCAAGACATTCCAAGCAGTTATTATAAAAATTTCTAACTTCTTTCAGAAAATCCGGTCGTTTATTGACACCCGGTTCTGAAATTTTCATTGGGTGACATTAAAAAAGGATATTTTATGCGAATGCGTGTAAAAATCTTTTGAATATATTATTGTGGTGTTATTGGTAAAAAGTATACGTTACTTAAATTAAATGTTACTAGTTTGAAAATGAGGAAACAGACCAAAAAATGGACGGAGTTATTGCTTCATTTTAATAGAATAATATTCCTTATCAAAATATATTGAAAATTGTAGATTAGGCGCTTTCCCTTCCAGGAACAAATGCAGCAACAAAAAGTATTTTTTTCAGAATCATTAAAATATGGACAACTGAAAAACGCAATTGAACATTAAACTTTAAAATCTATATAACAAATAGCCTAAAAAAATTTAATTTGACCAATTCATGTGAGAAATTTCACAACAATTTAATAAATCATCCGAGTATTCACTCGAATCAAAAATTTTACCGTGAAAGAAAATCTTTCTTTTTTTTAAATAAAAAAGTTTAATTAACTAAAAATCATAAACTTCAAATTATTGTTTTTTACAAATATTTTTATAGTTACCAATAATTAATAATAAATACATTTTTGTATATTTATAGACAAGTATATGAATGTTTACAATAATAGTAGTTTATGATACGATTGTGCGAAGAAGGATAGGTTAAGTTAGGTTATAGGTTAAAAGTTAATTAAGTTAGGTTAAAACACAATAAGGTTAGAACGTTCAGCGCCTCCGGCGAAAAAAATGCTAATTAGCAAAAACGCACAGTGACTGGAACGCTATTTGGTCGTTGTCGATGTAACCTAGGTTAACCTAGATTTAATCTAGAATAGGTTATGGTTAGGTTAAGTTATATTAGAACCAGATAAATCCAGACTGAGAGGCCGAGAACTCTTGATTCCAAATAAGAAAAGTTAATTCAATTTTAATAAACGGCAGAAAATGTATTTTCACTACATACTTATGTTTTTTGTTTAGTGACGCAAGTTATTGCCATTTAAGAAAATACAGTAAAAATGCACCAATTTACTTTCTAAACTGACACACAAGGGTTCCTAAACTTCACATCTACCATGCTCTTGAAGAGAGTCGTCTTTACTCGTCTCTTTATTTCAATGTAACATTTATATGTATATTTTGCATATTACAAGGGGGGGGGGGGGTACCAAAACCCCCCTGGCTACGCCCATGCTTCACATACAATAATGTATTTATTAATGTGTTTATTTTGGTGTGTGAGTATGTAAAATATATATTTTTTAGTTATTGGTCTGCTCAAAACTAAATTATAATTCTCATTTCATCCCATTTGTCCCACTTTGTCTCAATGTAAATGTGGTCACTTTACTTTAAGTAATCTTGTAGTTGCTGTTTTAGTCGTAGTTGGCTACGAGTTATCTCCTAGTTGACTTTAAGTAATCTCGTAGTTGTAGTTTCAATCGTAGTTGGCTATGAGTTATCTCGTAGTTGTCTATGCGATATGTCGTAGTTGGCTATGAACTTCTCTCATAGTTGGCTCTGAGTTAACTCGTAGTCGGCTAAGAGTTTTCTCGTAGTTGGCTCTAAGTTGTCTCATAGTTGGCTATGAATTATCTCGTAGTTGGCTAAGAGTTATCTCCTAGTTGGCTAAGAGTTATCTCGTAGTTGGCTAAGAGTTTCCTCGTAGTTGCCTCATAGTTGACTATGAGTTATCTCGTAGTTCGCTAAGAGTTATCTTGTAGTTGGTTATAAGTTGCCTCTTAGTTGGCTCTGAGTTATCTCATACTTGGCTCTGAGTTATCTCATAGTTGGCTCTAAGTTATCTTCCTTTCAGCAAAAATAACTTCTAGGCCGCCGCTCCAACGCCTCTAAACTTGCTCTTCTTCGAGCCGCGAACCTTCCCCATCCTGTTCTTCTTTTCCGTGCGGTGCTTGCGTGTCTGCAGTCTCTTTTCGTACAGACCGTGCGGGGTAACCTATGTCCTAGATTCCAATTTCTTGGCAAAGTTTCAGGCAGGGATGGCGAACCTTTTTGAGTAGTGGGTCAAATTTTTTTTCATTATATTTCTCGTCCTTGCTCGTGGGTCACCAGGCCATTGGCATCACTTGAAAAAGAGGAGGTCAAAGTAGTAGACGTAGTAGACAAAGTAGTAGACGTTATTGAAGACGTTCTCACTTTTAAAGGCTTTTACAAAATTAAAGTTTCCTTCTTGTTTTACAACTTCTACTTTGAAAGTGTAGAGCAAAAAATAAAGACCGAAGTCAAAAAAAGTCCATAAACATTTCTGATGCATTATGCAATAAAATCCAATTAAAGGATGTGAAATATTCTGCCTAAGATATTGAATGTTTTTTAGAACGTTCAGCGCCTCCGTGGCAAAAATTGCTAACTAGTTCTCACTTTTAAAGCCTTTTACAAAATGCAAGTTTCGTTTTTGTTTTACAACTTCTACTTTGGAAGTGGAGAGCAAAAAATAAAGGTCGAAGTCAAAAAAGTCCATAAAAATGTATTATACAATGAAATCCAATTAGAGGATGTGACAATTAGAGCCTCCGTGGGAAAAATTGCTAACTAGTAAAAAACGCAAAGGACGGGAACACTATTTGGTCGTTGTCTATGTAATCTAAGTAAATGTAGATTTAATCTAGATTAGGTTATGGTTAAATTAATTAAGTTATGTTAGAGACAGACAAATTCAGACTGAGACTTCTTGAATAAGAAAAAATAATTCAATTATATTTCGCTTAGTTCTCTAGAAATAAGTCGAAGACGTGTTTTTAAAATTGCGTTTTTACGGCTTTTGCGGTGGAATTTCACCAGTTTTTCCACAATTTCTAAACGCCAGAAAATTTATTTTCACTACGTCTATGTTTTTGGTTTAGTGACGCGAGTTATGGCCATTGTGACAACAAACAGAAATCGTTTAATAATGACACTCCATTTGATGTACATTGGACTTTTACGCACGATTTGAATACTTTTATACACGATTATAATAATGGCATCCTTCACATACAATAATTTACTTACTAATGTGTTCATTTTGAGGTGCGAGCGGATAATCATATTTAAAATACAATAATTGGAGAAGAAATTTCGTTTTAATATAAATAAATTTAAACAATTTAATCATTTAAATACCTTTGTGATTTAGAAATTTTAATAAGGAAATAATAAAAATTGTATAATCAACGCTTGGGTCACTTAAAAACCCTGTATGGGTCACTGTCTGACCCGCGGGTCATAGGTTCGCCATCCCTGGTCTAAGGTATCATAGATGAGGGCAAAACCCGTCGACTTACCACCACCAAAGTTCGTACGGAATCCAAATACAAACACAACAATACAACATCAGGTAACTTCTGATGTTGTGTACCTTGTACATTTAACTAATTTTTCTCTGATGTGAGTTTTTTTTGACTGAATTTTTCTTAGATGGATGACATCCACTACCATTTGTTTGCGAAACAACAATGAACTTGCGGGTGCGTACAGTTGTGTGCTGAGAATATTTTAACAATGAGCTTGCTGCCGATGTCCGCCACCTGGGGGACGGGAGCGAATTTTTAAACCCTGCAAACGCTTTAGACTTAAGCATATCCTCGATTTTAGCTTCATAGAAACTAGCAGTATCCTTCAAATAATTAATAGCATTAATAGACCGAACAATTAGAAAATTTTCAATCAATATTAATGTTACAACTTTGTAAGGCGTTGAAAGGTAAGCGAATTCCTGTAATTCGTCGATCATTAAAGCTAAATTCTAAATTGATCTAATAATCGAGAAGTTTTGTCATTAGATTCAAAATGTCTGCATAAAGCGGGACAATGTTTCCAAACCGCCAATTGCACACGCTACAAGCTGCCCATCTAGGACCGAACACGCGACAGATTTCTATAATTTCCACGTCTATTTTCGTGTGTATATATACGTGGTCTGTTAGAAAAGTACCCGACCTTTAGCCGGTAACCACAAACTGGCATACCTGGAGCGTTGGAAACCTAATCACCCTGAAAGTAGTCTCCTTGGGACTCCACACACTTCTCCCAGCGGTGCCGCCATTGTTGGAAGCATTCCACAAAAGCCTCTTTCGGAATCGACTTTAGATCGGCTGTCGTTGCAGCCATAATGTCCTGTCTTGTCTGAAATCGCGTTCCTTTCAATGGCCTCTTGACTTTGGTGAATAGCCAGAAGTCGCAGGGGGCCATATCAGGAGAGTAAGGAGCCTGTCGAACCAGAGGAGTCTGGTTTTTCGCTAAAAAATTGTGAACCAAGTGCGAAGAATGTGCTGGAAATTCACGCATGCACTGGAAGGTTCAAGGTCGGGTCAAGCAAGCGCGCTTGATTCAAATCCATCAGGTTTTCAAAATAAAAAATAAGGTCGGATACTATTCTAACAGACTACGTACATTCGTGGCACTAGTTTCGTTGGTAATACTACGTAGGATATTGAATTATACAACGGACATTTGTATGTTATTACTAGCCCCGGTACACATTCCTGTAAACGAGAACCAGATAAATAACATTGTTTTTAAGATTATTTCCTTCTATTTAGATTAAGTGAATAACCATCTGTTTAATTGAATAGCCATGTATTCACTTAATCTAAATAGAAGGAAATGATCTTAAAAACAATGTTATTTATCTGGTTCTCATTTAGTGACACGAATGTGCACCGTGGCTAGTAATAACATACAAATGTCTTTTGTAATTTAATATCCTGCATGGTATTGCCAAGGGAAGTAGTTGTTTCAACATGGGATTTGTTTGGTAGTCTTAATAAGAGTTAATATTATATAGCTACGAACAGTTTGAATATATTTATGTATTCAGGCTGCATTAGATCTTTTATAATTTTATAAGTTCTTTTATGTTTGTTTAGGAGAAACGATGGTATATTATTCTTAGTTAATGTGAAAGTACAAACATAAAATATATTTTTTTAAATAAAAGCGATAATAACATTGGGATAATGGAAACTGTGAAAAGTTAATTTTCAAAAAACTAACAATGGGTTCGCAAATTTCTAAAAAAGTTAACAATACGTTCGCCAATTTATACAAAATTAAACAATGGGCTCGCACCAGCCCCCGCGAGCCCACTCCAGCTCACCACTGGGTGCGTATCGCTGCTGTTCCTTTAGTCATGATAAGTATTTAATGAAAACTGGGAAAGTTGATGAATTTTTTGTGAAAATATTTGTTGGTACGCTTTGTAGACTTTGTTTTAGCGTTTTTAGCTAAATTTGTTGAGGAATTGATGCGAATGAACGAGAAAAAGTCGGATTTATTTACATACAATTTTGCTGGCTGACGTAGTTAGCAATCAACGTGTTAAATATTCTGGAAATGAGGGGAAAAGCAAAAAACCGCCGATAAATTACCGGCATGTGTTGAGCAATGACAAATTGATTAATCGATTCGCAGTTTGTGGAGCAGTCGAATTTACTTTTCGTCCGAAGGTGAACGGGCGGATTTGTTATTTCGATTGCACAAAGCTGGAAAAAAAAAATTAAATAATAATCAAATTATTTATTAAATAAATAAACGGTTTAGACTAATTTATTGCACGAGACTTCGTCGACCCGTGTAATTTCGTCGAAATGCCAAAACAATCAGCAAATTGTTGTTACACAGCGATCTTGAAACTAACTCGATTATTCAATCGGAATTACCAACTAAGATTTTCGTTGGTCCGTTTGCCCTTCACTTATCAATTCACACAAACAATGTTTTTTTTTTAAGAAGCAAAGTCGTTTTGTTATCAATTGAACTAAATCTAGATCTAGTTTAAGCAGTAAATTATAATTACAAGTTAGAATTGGTAACACCATCCTACATTATAGATAATCATACAAACTTAAAACATTTATACATAAACAATTATAATTACATTTAATCTCAAAAATGGCTCATTCTAGCCTTATCTATCAAGTCTTGCATGTCAGGTTTATCTATCTTATATGTCTAGTGTTTATATCAGACTTTCTATTTCAGTAAATTTGTGAGTAGGTAAAGTTTAATTCGTATAATTTAATTTTTAATGCAATAAATGAATGTAGTTCGTGTATAAAACGAGCAATTACCGATTGACACGCGAATTTAAAATCAAGTACAGGCCGCAGTTAAAATACTGTAAATCTTTGCGAAACTGTGTCACGTCTGTTTCGATTATCTAACCGACAATTAATAATTGATCAATCAATTTGGGTGCTTGTAGCGTGGGAGGATTTGTTTTTATACAGAACACCGTCTCACTCGCACGCACCCATATCTACCACACAATTTAGTACCGTCTCTGTTTTCAGCCCACGTCAGCACTTTATTTCTAATAAGTGTCTATTTTTCTTTTTCTAGTCTAATCGTACGTATGTCTAATCTTGTCTTTCCAGTCTTGTGTGTCTAGTCTTGCCGATCTAGTCTTACCTGTCTGATCTTGTCTGTCTAGTCTTGTCTGTCAAGTTTTGTCTGTCTAGACTTGTCTGTTTAGTCTTGTAGGGCTAGTCTTGTCTGTCTAGTCGTGTGTGTCTAGTCTTGCCGATCTAGTCTTGCCTGTCTGATCTTGTCTGTCTAGTCTTGTCTGTCAAGTCTTGTCTGTCTAGTCTTGTCTGTCTAGTCTTGTCTGTCTAGTCTTGTTTGTCTAGTCTTGTCTGTCTAGTCTTCTCTGTCTAGTATTGTCTGTCTAGTCTTGTCTGTCTAGTCTTGTCTGTCTAGTCTTATCTGTCTAGTCTTGTCTGTCTAGTCTTGTCTGTCTAGTCTTATCTGTCTAGTCTTGTCTGTCTAGTCTTGTCTGTCTAGTCTTGTCTGCCTAGTCTTGTCTGTCTAGTCTTGTCTGTCTCGTCTTGTCTGTCTAGTCTTGTCCGTCTAGTCTTGTCTGCCAAGTCTTGCCTGTCTAGTGACAAGCACGCTAATATTTATTTACCTTAAAGGTAAATAAGTATTAGAGTGCAATTACAAACATAATTATGATTACCAATCGGTGTTAAAGGACGGGTTAAAATGATCTAACTATTGCGTAAGCGCTGGAATAATTTCAGTGCACTTAATGAATACGCAGTTTGTAGCGTGCATCAATGTTCCTGAGCGGAGATGAAGATGCACTTTCCAATTTTGGCTGGCATTTGTTAGTTTCTAGATTGGATTAATAGTGTGGGAGGAATCAATCTTGTCTGGAGTTAAACTACATGCGAGTCGTGTCTAGAAAGTTTGGAATCGGTTAACTTACAATGATTTTCTAATTTTGTCTCTCTGGTTTTGTCCATCTAGTTTGGTCTAGTCCTGTCTGCCTAGTCTTGTCTCACAAGTCTCGTCTGTTTAGTCTTATCTGTCTATTCTTGTCTGTGTAGTCATGTCTGTCTAGTCTTGTCTGTCTAGTCTTGCCTGTCTATACTTGTCTGTCTAATCTTCTCTATCTAGTTTCATCTGCCTAGTCTTGGCGGTCTAGTCTTGTCTATCTAGTCTTGTCTGTCTAGTTTTGTCTGTCTTGTCTTGTCTGTCTGGTCTTGCCAGTCAAGTATTGTCTGACTAATCTTCTCTGTGTAATCCTGTCTGTGTAGTATTGTTTATTTTTTGTTATCTGTCTTATCTTGGCTCTCTAGTCTTTACTGTCTTATCGTGTTGGTTTTGTCATGTCTGTTTAGTCTTGTATATCTAGTTATGTATGTCTAGTATTGTCTCTCTAGTCTAATCTTGTCTGTCTAAGTCTTGTCTGTTTATTCCTATCTGTCTACTCTTAACTGTCTCTAGTCGTCTCTGTTTAGTTTTCTGTTATTGTGTAAAATTTTGTTAGTTCTATTTAGTTCAAGTAAACTAGAATAGAGTCGTGCAAGGTCACAAGTAGATCCTATTAAAACAATTACGAAGCTTTTCCTTCTAGTTTCGAGTCGAGGTTAAGGTTTTTATCAAAACAATAACAAACCGAGAAATTCTCGTTGGCTAATTAGTGATTAGTTAGGATCGGTCGTGACTTACTGGAACCATTGGGAATTGTAAGTGAGTAACAATGGACAAGCGATCCTTGATCTGAATAAATTCGAGTTTCCAGTTGCGCTTGTAACACAATCAAGAGACTTTTGGGTTTAGTGTATAATTATTTGTCGATTAGTGCTGGTTTTTTTTGTTGTTCGGTTGTTGCTGCAGAGTTTGTAAACGGTTTGATTTAAAACAGATTAAGTGATCTAGCTGCTAGTCAATTTCACTAACTAGATGATTAAGTTATTATCTATATACTATCAACATGTTTAAATGTAAGAGAAAAAACCAAGCTGGTAATATGTAATCTAAAAGTGTTAATCACCACAAAAAATGTTACAGGCTAAATTACAGCTTGATTACTAACAAAGCCATTTCACCTTTAACTAGGATGAGTTGACACCCTATTTTTAATTCCACGTACTTCCAATATAAAATGTGTAGCGTATTGAAACTACGCAAGTTGTTTATAAATTGAGAGAATCTAGTAAACTATTTAGTTTATGAAGTTGATATTTAGAGTTACAAACATTTCTCGCATTTTTTGTCTATTCGTGGAATTCTTCTGCGTTGCAAAACGAACTTTTGTCCGTTCGCATGTTCGAACATCTGTCGGCTAATTAGCCGCTGAACCAATCACCAAAAATTCATCAAGCACATATCGCTAGAAATCTTCTAAAGGAAGAATTCAATTTATTTCATTATTTACGACCTGGGCAATTTCACCAAAACATAAAATAATTAATTAGATAAATTAACAAATTGTAAGAAATCCATAAATTGAAAATCACAAAATGTTACATGTGAGAACGACAAATTATAAAATATAAATACGACAAGACTGAACAGAAAAGACTATATAGACAAAGATAGACTATAGAAAAGACTATAGAATAGACTATAGAAAAGACTATATAGACAAGACTGGATCGAAAAGACTAGACAGAAAAGTCTAGACAGACAAGACTAGACAGACAAGACTAGACAGACAAGACTAGACAGACAAGACTAGACAGACAAGACTAGACAGACAAGACTAGACAGATAAGACTAGACAGACAAGACTAGACAGACAAGACTAGACAGACAAGACTAGACAGACAAGACTAGACAGACAAGACTAGACAGACAAGACTAGACAGACAAGACTAGACAGACAAGACTAGACAGACAAGACTAGACAGACAAGACTAGACAGACAAGACTAGACAGACAAGACTAGACAGACAAGACTAGACAGACAAGACTAGACAGACAAGACTAGACAGACAAGACTAGACAGACAAGACTAGACAGACAAGACTAGACAGACAAGACTAGACAGACAAGACTAGACAGACAAGACTAGACAGACAAGACTAGACAGACAAGACTAGACAGACAAGACTAGACAGACAAGACTAGACAGACAAGACTAGACAGACAAGACTAGACAGACAAGACTAGACAGACAAGACTAGACAGACAAGACTAGACAGACAAGACTAGACAGACAAGACTAGACAGACAAGACTAGACAGACAAGACTAGACAGACAAGACTAGACAGACAAGACTAGACAGACAAGACTAGACAGACAAGACTAGACAGACAAGACTAGACAGACAAGACTAGACAGACAAGACTAGACAGACAAGACTAGACAGACAAGACTAGACAGACAAGACTAGACAGACAAGACTAGACAGACAAGACTAGACAGACAAGACTAGACAGACAAGACTAGACAGACAAGACTAGACAGACAAGACTAGACAGACAAGACTAGACAGACAAGACTAGACAGACAAGACTAGACAGACAAGACTAGACAGACAAGACTAGACAGACAAGACTAGACAGACAAGACTAGACAGACAAGACTAGACAGACAAGACTAGACAGACAAGACTAGACAGACAAGACTAGACAGACAAGACTAGACAGACAAGACTAGACAGACAAGACTAGACAGACAAGACTAGACAGACAAGACTAGACAGACAAGACTAGACAGACAAGACTAGACAGACAAGACTAGACAGACAAGACTAGACAGACAAGACTAGACAGACAAGACTAGACAGACAAGACTAGACAGACAAGACTAGACAGACAAGACTAGACAGACAAGACTAGACAGACAAGACTAGACAGACAAGACTAGACAGACAAGACTAGACAGACAAGACTAGACAGACAAGACTAGACAGACAAGACTAGACAGACAAGACTAGACAGACAAGACTAGACAGACAAGACTAGACAGACAAGACTAGACAGACAAGACTAGACAGACAAGACTAGACAGACAAGACTAGACAGACAAGACTAGACAGACAAGACTAGACAGACAAGACTAGACAGACAAGACTAGACAGACAAGACTAGACAGACAAGACTAGACAGACAAGACTAGACAGACAAGACTAGACAGACAAGACTAGACAGACAAGACTAGACAGACAAGACTAGACAGACAAGACTAGACAGACAAGACTAGACAGACAAGACTAGACAGACAAGACTAGACAGACAAGACTAGACAGACAAGACTAGACAGACAAGACTAGACAGACAAGACTAGACAGACAAGACTAGACAGACAAGACTAGACAGACAAGACTAGACAGACAAGACTAGACAGACAAGACTAGACAGACAAGACTAGACAGACAAGACTAGACAGACAAGACTAGACAGACAAGACTAGACAGACAAGACTAGACAGACAAGACTAGACAGACAAGACTAGACAGACAAGACTAGACAGACAAGACTAGACAGACAAGACTAGACAGACAAGACTAGACAGACAAGACTAGACAGACAAGACTAGACAGACAAGACTAGACAGACAAGACTAGACAGACAAGACTAGACAGACAAGACTAGACAGACAAGACTAGACAGACAAGACTAGACAGACAAGACTAGACAGACAAGACTAGACAGACAAGACTAGACAGACAAGACTAGACAGACAAGACTAGACAGACAAGACTAGACAGACAAGACTAGACAGACAAGACTAGACAGACAAGACTAGACAGACAAGACTAGACAGACAAGACTAGACAGACAAGACTAGACAGACAAGACTAGACAGACAAGACTAGACAGACAAGACTAGACAGACAAGACTAGACAGACAAGACTAGACAGACAAGACTAGACAGACAAGACTAGACAGACAAGACTAGACAGACAAGACTAGACAGACAAGACTAGACAGACAAGACTAGACAGACAAGACTAGACAGACAAGACTAGACAGACAAGACTAGACAGACAAGACTAGACAGACAAGACTAGACAGACAAGACTAGACAGACAAGACTAGACAGACAAGACTAGACAGACAAGACTAGACAGACAAGACTAGACAGACAAGACTAGACAGACAAGACTAGACAGACAAGACTAGACAGACAAGACTAGACAGACAAGACTAGACAGACAAGACTAGACAGACAAGACTAGACAGACAAGACTAGACAGACAAGACTAGACAGACAAGACTAGACAGACAAGACTAGACAGACAAGACTAGACAGACAAGACTAGACAGACAAGACTAGACAGACAAGACTAGACAGACAAGACTAGACAGACAAGACTAGACAGACAAGACTAGACAGACAAGACTAGACAGACAAGACTAGACAGACAAGACTAGACAGACAAGACTAGACAGACAAGACTAGACAGACAAGACTAGACAGACAAGACTAGACAGACAAGACTAGACAGACAAGACTAGACAGACAAGACTAGACAGACAAGACTAGACAGACAAGACTAGACAGACAAGACTAGACAGACAAGACTAGACAGACAAGACTAGACAGACAAGACTAGACAGACAAGACTAGACAGACAAGACTAGACAGACAAGACTAGACAGACAAGACTAGACAGACAAGACTAGACAGACAAGACTAGACAGACAAGACTAGACAGACAAGACTAGACAGACAAGACTAGACAGACAAGACTAGACAGACAAGACTAGACAGACAAGACTAGACAGACAAGACTAGACAGACAAGACTAGACAGACAAGACTAGACAGACAAGACTAGACAGACAAGACTAGACAGACAAGACTAGACAGACAAGACTAGACAGACAAGACTAGACAGACAAGACTAGACAGACAAGACTAGACAGACAAGACTAGACAGACAAGACTAGACAGACAAGACTAGACAGACAAGACTAGACAGACAAGACTAGACAGACAAGACTAGACAGACAAGACTAGACAGACAAGACCAGACAGACAAGACTAGACAGACAAGACTAGACAGACAAGACTAGACAGACAAGACTAGACAGACAAGACTAGACAGACAAGACTAGACAGACAAGACTAGACAGACAAGACTAGACAGACAAGACTAGACAGACAAGACTAGACAGACAAGACTAGACAGACAAGACTAGACAGACAAGACTAGACAGACAAGACTAGACAGACAAGACTAGACAGACAAGACTAGACAGACAAGACTAGACAGACAAGACTAGACAGACATGACTAGACAGACAAGACTAGACAGACAAGACTAGACAGACAAGACTAGACAGACAAGACTAGACAGACAAGACTAGACAGACAAGACTAGACAGACAAGACTAGACAGACAAGACTTGACAGACAAGACTAGACAGACAAGACTAGACAGACAAGACTAGACAGACAAAACTAGACTGACAAGACTAGACAGACAAGACTAGACAGACAAGACTAGACAGACAATACTAGACAGACAAGGCTACACCGACAAGACTAGACAGACAAGGCGTTGGAAACGGACTCGGGCGAGAATCGGACCCCGGATCACCACCCACGCAGACGAATACATGGAAAATTCATTTGGATTTTATCTAGCACATTAAATTATCCTTCGGATCGTGAATTCTGCGTCGGAATCGGTTGAAAGGCTACCGAGTTACAACCATTTCAAATACAAACCAATTTAAAACAAAAACTAATTAGAGTAACAAGCTTAATCCAGTTGTAACTCGATTAATTCTTGGCCAATCTCCAAAATTCTTACAGCTAGTTAAACTAGATGGACTCTTCTACATTTTGTTTATGTAAGATATTTTGCTGTGGCTGCTAGTTTTTAAGTTATTTAGTTTCAAAATTAGTTTATGAGAATTTTGAAGGCTAACATGAACAACTTGACTATTAAGCTTAATCTAGTGGTAACTCAGTTAATACTAATACAATTTCCGAAATACTTTCAGATAGTTAAACTAGATAGACTAGGCTACATTTTATATATGTAGGAAGTCTTGCTGAGACTGCGAGTTTTTGAGTTTTAAAGCAATTAAGAAATTGAACGTTTCCTTTTGTTATCGAAGGAGGGTCTATTTGTATTGGTAATGCGGGCTTGTAAGGACTTGTATAGGCAAAAATAACCGCACAAATTCATTCTATTTAAAGCTACATTCCCGATTTTTCACTTTCTCTTCTAAAAAAAAATTCAATTTGCATGGAAGCAAGAGAGCGATCGAACCCCGCCGAATCTTCGGCGATATCGCATTAAATGAATACTCCCTCTCGTCCCTCGATACACACAAAAAGCACTCAGTAAAATGATTCCCGAAGAACTTACAGCTCAGAATCAGCCAAGAAGCTTACAGCGCGATAAATACATTTTTAAGCGAGTTCAAGTGACTATAAGTTGAAAGGCTATTGTCCAATTTAAAAATATATCAAACAAAACTTTTAGATAATTCTGTTATCTAGATATTATCTAAATAAAGTTTCTTGGTATCTGGTCTAGTTTTCTAGATATCATTCAGTAAAATGATTCCCGAAAAACTAATAACTCGCAGTCGGCCGAAAAGCTTCCAGCTCGACAAAAACATTTTTAAGCAAGTTCAAGTCACCATAACTTGAAAGATTATCGTCCAATCAAAAAATAGTTTAAACAAAACTTATAGATATTTGTTTTATTTTATTGTTAAAACTTATTGATAATTGATTAAATGTTTTATCTAGATATTATCTATACAAAGTTTTCTACTATCTAGTTTAGTTTTCTAGATATCTTGAGAAATTAGAAGTAGTCTACTATTAAGACGAATTGAGGCAATTAGTTGTTTAAACGGCAACAACTTTTGAGTCTAAGCTTGGATTTTAAAGTATCGTACAGACTATGCAGCTAGACATATAAGTCTTGAGAAACAATACTGAACAGGTTGGACTAGACAGACAAGGCTAGAGAGGCAAGTCTAAACAGATAAGGCTGGACAGGCTATACTCGACAGACAGGACTAGATAGACTAGAATAGATTATTAAGTGTCATATAATATTGCAATTATGTAAATTGAAGATTCTCATTTATTCTTGTTGGTTAGTTGATGAAATTGGTTGGAATAACTTTTGTATAATAGTTATGTAATTCATTAAACAAATAGCTATTAGTTTGAAGAGTCTGTAGATGTTGACTTACGAGGATTTGTAGTGGAGATATGTAAATGTTGTCGAGATCAGATGGACAAGATAGGTGAGATGTAAATGGAATTGAGCTGTTAAGAATTTCAATTAGCCGACTAAATTGTCGGTTTGATGATTGCAAATTGTGGCGAGAAATTTAAAATTCAAGTTTTGTATTGTTCGGTATTCAAACTTGATATCTCAAATTTTAGATTGGATCATTCAAAATGTAAACAAGAAATTTAAAATTTTCATATAGAGTTCGAAATTTGAAATAATCATCGTTAGATAGCGCAATCCATTCCCCGCAACAGTTGCACCAACCTCTGTAGGGAAAGATCCTATGTTCTGGAACCTCCACCTGCACTTTCAGCTGTATCAGTTTTTAATCAGCTTCAATCCGCTTTAATCAGCCCTAATCAGCTTCAAATCAGCTTTTAAACACTAATAGAGCGTGAGGTCTATGTAACCCCACGTTAACCAGGGTGTAAGGTCTATGTAACCCCACGCTAAACAGGGTGTGAGGTCTACGTAACTACACGCTAAACAGGGTGTGAGGTCTATGTAGGCCCACGCATCGGGTGGTTTTTTGTTGTCCGGAAGTGGAGGTGGAGGTTCCAGAACATAGGATCTTCACCTACTAACCTAATTTTCGAAAAAGTAAAGTCCAATAACCCCGTCAAAAACCGTACCAAACAGTTACACAGTTGGGGATGGAGAGGCTTTTCAACAATAATTCTTGGGTTTTCCGAGCCCCAAATGCGACAATTCTGCTTGTTAGCGTAGCTTCCGTGGTGAAAATGGGTCTCATCACTAAAGATGATTTTTCGGTGAAAATCCGGATCAGTTTGATGCATTTCAAGGACCCAGTCAGTGAAGACACGACGTTGTTGATGGTCGGTAGGCGTGAGTTCTTGTGTTATCTGAACTTTAAAAGCCTCAAGACCTGAGTCTTCATGCAAAATACGGTCGGTATAATGTCGTTTTTGTGGAATGTTCAATTCCAAAGATCGGCGAGAAATGGACAAACCTGGGTTTTTCTCAACTCTATGGCTACAACAGCAATATTCTCAGTTGTTCTTGAACGACGTGCACGAGTTCGGTTCTTCACATGACTAACTTGTCCCAACAGCTCAAACTTTTACACCAGTTTCACAATTGTTGGCCGAGAAGGTGCATCACGACGACCCAAAAATGCTTTAGTTTTGCGAACTGTGACCGCGATATTTCACAATTTTTGTAGTGAATTTGAATAATTTCAATGCGTTGTTGAAGCGTATGTCGTTCCATTTTTATTAATGCCGTAGTTTTCACTTCTCATCTGTCAAGTAGTTAAAGGTTGACGCATGACAACTGTTAAAATACCGGACTATTGAAAATGAAACCTCTTAATGGAGACCCATTATATTTTAAATTTAGAGACAAGATGAATGAAAATTGAGGCAAAAAATTCCAAACTCGAAATATTAGAACAACAAAGAAGAAAATAAACTAAAATTTCTATTAATTAGCCAAGAAAGCAAAAAAAAAATTGTAGCAGGTGTAGTGAGCAAAAAAAAAACCATTTGGATTTATGAAACACCTGGACAAAATCCGCTTAGTATTCACTGTGGGTGAGAAAGGAGCAAGCTGTGTGAGCGAGCAGAGCCGACCGATTGCGTAATTGCGAACAGACGGACCGAGTCCGGATCGGACATTAAAACACATTTACGACCACACGAATTTGTCGTTAATATATTCAGCGCCGTTAAGTGCGTGCACACACACACAAACCACTTTTAATTTCCATTTTATGTTCCGCCGGCCGATTTATCGCGACAAATTTTTATCCTCACACTTTAAAACGTATTACACAATATTTCATCAAATATTTCTACCGTCGTCTTAAATCACAAAATACTTTTACTGGTTTGGATATCTTTGTTCTACTTTGCCTAAAATCCCACAATATCAAGGTCTGTCTTAATATATATTATCTAAAATTACTCAGATTTTTCTAGCTTCAATCAGAAAAAATATAGATCTAAATATCAAGTATTATATAATTTACATTCCAATAATCTAATACCAAATAACATAATTCAAACCTTAACTTGCTATATACTTACTTCGTCCAATTATAACATATTATACTGCCTCTCATTTATTTTGTCTTATCGTGTCTATTTTTTTCTTAATATGTCCAAATTTATGTTAATCTATAGATAAGTATATTAGATTAAGTATAGTTCAACACCGAACTAGATCATGCAAGACAAGATAAGATCAGACAAGACCAGACAAGACTAGACGAGACCAGACAAGACTAGACGAGACCATACAAGACTAAACAAGACCAGACAAGACCATACAATACGAAAATCTCACATTGCCAAGGTCTGCTTTAATTTGTATTGTCTAAGATTAGTCAGATTTTTCTAGCTTTGCCCTAGACCGCACTACGGCCTCACTTGCGGTTTCTTCCCGCGACTGACTTTAATAGCGTAGTGTGCTTCTCGAGCGGTTTCGCGCTTATAGTGGCTAACCGCTGCTGGAAAAAACCGTAGTGCGGCCTCGGCCTTTAACAAACATCAAGTGTTGCTACGATCTTAAACCAAACAGCAAAATGCACATATTTACTAATTTGGATATCTTTGTTCTACTTTGCCTCAAATCTAACTCTGTCTAGATCTGCCGTGATTTGTCTTCTGTTTCCAAATTTCTTATTTTTTTTAATTTTAAGATTTGTCCACATTACATTGAATTGAAAAATTCACTTTGTTTTTTACCACACTTATATTATGTAAAAATATTATATAACTTATTATTCACAGTTATATAAATTTCTACACATATCACGACTCGAGTTTCGACGTTTGACGGTCATTTTCAAGTCTTGAAGCACTTGAAAATGACCGTCAAACGTCGAAACTCGAGTCGTGATATGTGTAGAAATTTATATAACTGTGAATAATAAGTTATATAATATTTTTACATAATATAAGTGTGGTAAAAAACAAAGTGAATTTTTCAATTCAATGTAAGTATGGATTACCACGTAGTAACTGTCGCAACCATCCTATTCATTGTCCACATTAGTCTATTTGTCCCTTAATTTTTCCCACATTGTCTAGTCTAACTTTGTATGAGATTATACTAAATTGTTTTAAATTTGCAGAAGTTTATTTTAAATTGTCTAAATTGGCCTAACATTGTCTAATTTGTCTTGATTACTCTAATTCTTGATATAATTTACTTTTCAGGAATCCAATACCAATTAGCAGAATTCAAGCCCAAACTAGTATGAGCATCTTTTATCTTACTTCTTCTAATTCTAATATATTCTATTGCCTCTTATTTATATTATCTTATCTTCTCTAATTTCATCTTAATATTAATGTACAGCTAAGTATATTATATTAAATATAGTTCAAGGCCAGACAAGACCATACAAGACCAGACATGGCAAAACAAGACCAGACAAGACTAGACAAGACCAGATAAGACCAGACAAGACCAGAAAAGACCAGACAGGACCAGACCAGAGCAGCCAATAGCCGACAAGGCTAGACAAGAGCAGACAAGAGTAGGCAGGGCGGACAAGACCGGGCAAGACCTGACAAGATCAGACTAGATTAGACAAAATCAGACAGGACCAGGTAAGGCTAGACAAGACCAGAAGGTATTAGAAAGACAAGACTAATTGTGTTTAATAAATCTAGACTAGACGATTTTTTTCCGGTCGTGTTTTAGATTTATTTGAATAGAATTGGACATAAATGGAACGGATATTTGCAATATATTTATCGACTATGACTAATTAAAGAAACTTTGACATAGTAGGCAATGCCTTAATTAGACAGCATGCTAAGATTGTTATATAAATTCTAATTAATCAAGTATTTCTATAATTTTCTTCAACAAATTTCTTGTACAGACGTTGTGTCTAATCCAATCCACATACGTCTAGTTTTGACTTGAAGCGAGGTCCAGTCTAAGTCCAGTCTTGTTTAGCCTACTCTATTCGAGTCTATTCTAGTCTGGCCTGGTCTGGTTTGCTTTGGTTTGGTCTGGTCTGGTTTGGTCAGGTCTGGTTTAGTCTTGTTTAGCCTTATCTCGTACAGCCTTGCCTTGCTAGTCTAGCCTAATCCTGTTTATTCTTTTACCCAGTCTTGTTCAGTCTTGTCTAGACATATTTTGTTCTGTGTCGTCAAACTTGTGCAGTGTTATTTTAATTCTTATAGACTTATCTAGACTTGGCTAATGTTACCAAGACTTATTTATTCTTGACTATTTATTCCATTTCTATTCACCTATTTTAAAACGACTTTGTGGTTTGTTCTAGACTAGATTTGTAATTATCAAGTCTGCTTGTAAGGATTAAACTTGGTCTTCGATATATCATCTAAAATAAATTTGTAATAGTTTGGTCTTCAATGTGTCATCTAGACTAGATTTTTAATAATTTAGTCTGATTAAATAGACTAGTCTTGGTCTTCAAGGTTTCATCTAGACTAATCTCTTATAAATCCAGTGTGATGTGCAGACTAGACTTGGCCTTCAAGGTTTCATTTTTACAAGATTTTCTTCATTTTATAGAAATTCCAAATTACTATTTTTTTTGTAGAAATTGCAAATTAAAAAATTCCAAAATTTGCAATTTTTTGTTCAAAAAGCGGAGATTTGGCAAAAATATTAACACTTAAGAAATATGTAGATCGATACCATCTAGAACTATATAATAAAAATTTAGTTCAAGAACTTGTAAAATGAGTGAAAACTCAATGAAAAAAAACTCAAAGTAAATTTGAAAAGCATTAAATTTAAAGTGAACTTAGGGCTTCACACGAGAACGATATTTTTCTCGTCTCGTCTCGTTTCGTCTCGTAAAAGCGAGATGAGACCGAGACGAGACAGTTTTGAAATTTATTTAGTCGAGGGCGAAATCGTATGTGGTCTCGTTCTCGAGAGACACGAGAGCGTATGTGGACTTACTCTTGCGAGACACGTGAGTCTCGTTTCTGATCTCGTTAATTAATACTTCTTCAATCTTGGACTCTGACACGAGCAGTCATAATATTTTCTTGCATAAACTGCTCTTTCTGGGCATTTATTAATTAGGTTACAATGAAATTAATAATCACCTCGTGTTGGACTATCTTAACAATAACTTCTAGCAAGAAGGATATCTGACGAAACGAAACGAGATGAGACGAGACGAGACGAGACACACGGTTACAAGAGCGAGAGCGAGACGAGACAGACGGTTACGAGATGGAGACGAGAGTAATTTTTTTCAACTAACGAGAACGAGACGAGATTCTTGAAACTCTCGCCTTATCTCGTCTCGTGTGAAGCCCTAAGTGAACTTGGTGGAGACGAGGTTATAAGTTTTAAGGTGAAACAAGCCCTTATTTTACTAATTTGAGCAGAAATTCTGTTCGGTGAACAGTAAATGGCAGCGATTTGTAGCGTTTCGTTGGTTTGCTGACCTTGGTGATGCAAAAAATGTAAACAAATCGGGTCGAAACGAGTGTAAAGGTAGGAGACACACTGGTCCCACGTACGCAACGTTTGCATTACGATATTTGGATTCTTGATTTTAGATGAAAAACTATGCCATGGAAACACACTTATCGTATGCAACGCAATCACACGCCTCACATGCAACGTCTATCTGGGATGTCCACATCGGCGTGGGAAGGTGGAGGGGATGTTCGTACCCTATCCCCGCGTGTGATCAGTGTGTTTTTAGAACTCATGCGTAGCACGTCATAAACAAATAGACCTTTGATGCAAGCGTTCTCTTCAAACTGTATTTTAGACATGCGAAAGTACATAAAGAATCGTTTTTCATAAGATTCCAGTTTCTGCATTAATGTGTGGTATTCTCCAACTTTTTCTCTTTGTTTATTTATTTCATGAACCCATCTTCTCTTCTTAACTTTAGTTTTTGTTTTTGTGGCGCAGAAATATTCATTTAAAAATAGTAAACTCAATAAATCATTCTCAAACTCGCTATCAGAATCCGAAAACTTGACTTAAAGACGCACTAGTGCACCTTCTAAGAAATTACAACAGCGTCTGATGCAAAATTTACATTGAATACGCGGGACATGTGTGCACACCAATTCTACGTATACGTTGCGTGCTTTGGACCAGTGTGTCTCTACCTTAATCCATGCAAATAAAGTGATTTTGAACAGGATTCTTAACGTTTTTAGTTATAGCGTGCGCTTATCGGCTGTGAATGAATTTTCTTCTGAGCAAAAATTGCGGAAATTCAATGAAAATTGTTTCAGTGAAAATTCACTAAAACTTTGTGAGATTGTTGTGACTTTTTGTGAGTCTCTTTGTGAAATTGTTGGTGAAATTTCTGTTTTGGGGGCGAGTTTATGCATTGATTTATTAACTAGATTTAAGTAAAATTTGTTCCCTGAATAAAAATTTATTCTATTTATAAGTTATTAAATCAAAATTTCAGGTTTTGTCGTTTATAAAATTTTGTTAAAATTGTTTAAAATTTTTGTAAAATTTGGCGAAAATTGAGGAAACTTTGTTAGAATTTATGGTCTTCGATGTTTTGAACTTCGATGAAACTTCGTTAAAATTATGCGAAGGTTGTGGAAAAATCTTGAGAAATCAATAAAATTATCTGATTTGTTTTATAAATTCAATAATGAAAATGAATTTCTCAAAACTTTACGTAATAACCTTTAATAATTCATTTAAAACCTTTACAATATCAGATTTCTTGAAAATCTAAATAGGATTCAATGGGATTCTAATAAGATTATGTAAATTCGACGCACTAAATGGATGGTAAATGTAAGTTGAACTTACATTTACTAACCACGTTGGCAAATGTATATATATATATATATATATATATATATATATATATATATCTTTTTATTTCAAAAGTTGGGATTGTCCGAATAAATAAACCAAATTAGTTTCTCTCTAAATAAGAGTTTTATTATTAACTTATTTTACTATTTATAATATATACAAATTACCTATAAATAAGAGAAACGACAATTAAGATAAATTATTCGTCTCTCTTTCAGAACTTCTATCTAACTGTCGACAACTTTCGATATTGATTAATTTTTATTTATATTTAACAAAACATAGCCGTTGTTACAGAAGCGCGCGCGGAGCCTACTAAGCGCGCTATAATTTTAAACAGAGTATATTCTCTTTACATCTCCCCTCTTCAAGATGAAAATTGCACAATTCTTCCATCCTCATCTTCTAATATCGGAGTTAATTTTGTCACATGGAATAGACGTATCTTGATTTCTTTTTTCTGTTTTTAATCTATAAATTGAGTTTGAATTTTTATCTTCTATTGTGAATGGTCCGATTGTTAGTTCTTCTAGCTTTTTCCTATTGAGTTTGTTCCCATTTTCTATGAATACCATATCTCCCACTTTCAATTCACGGTGTCTTCTATTTTTGTCAAATATACTTTTATTATACTTATGTGATCTTAGTGTTCTTTCCAAAGCTAACTTCTTATCTCTTATCCAGTCTTCTCCGTTTTTCTTTATTTTTAATTCTTCTAGTATGATACTGCTGTCTGTGCCATGTAATAGATACTCTGGTGTAAATCCTGTGATTGTATGTTCTAGTTTATTATACTTATTCACAAATTCTCTCGCTATCGATGTCCATGCTCTTTTCTTTTCCTCTTCGTTTATTTTACATCTTATTTTATTTTCTAACGTCTGGTCAAATCTTTCATTCAAACTATTAGAAAAACGTGCATTTATTGCAGTAAAAATTAACTTCACTTCTTTCCTTTTTATATAATCTTTAAATTCTCTCGAATTTATTCCAGGATATTGATCCGTTAAGATTGTTTCGATCTTTTCTATTTCTAGTACAGTTTGAACTAATTTTATAAAATCATTGGCGTTTTGTGTTTTTGACGTTAGAATAAACGCGTATCTCGTGAAATGATCGACAAGTAAATGTATATATTTTTTCGTCGATCTAGTGCTTCCAAATCCTCCAATTGTATCTTTGGACATAATTTCGAAAGCTTTAGTCGCTGGTCCTAATTGGGACATTGAGCCGAATTTATGTTGTCCTCTTGATTTATTCCTAATACATATATCACATTCTTTACAAATTTGTGTTATATTCTCTATGTATTTTCTTAATTAAATCGATACTGTACTTTTCGGATAATATGATTTTTTCTCTTTTTTTAACTTTTTTATAATATATTCCATTTTTCTTTATTAATTTTTATTTTGTAATAATATGTTATTCATCTGATCTAACTTTATTTCATCTATCTCAATAAAATTTACCGTTTTTCCTCTTCTTCTTCTATATTCGATTCTAGCACAGGGTTTCTACTTAAGCAGTCCGCTTCTGTATTATCTTTCCCTGGGACGTATATAATTTTAAAATTGTATTGAGATAGGTAGTGTGTTAGATCGCCTAATTCTTCGCCTGTTCGTGCTTTTATGTTCATATTTTCTAGAGGTTTGTGATCAGAATTTATTTCGAAGTATCTCCCTATCAGCCAGTGTTGCCAATACTTTATTGCCTCTTTTATGGCTAAACATTCAAGATATATTACTTTTTTCTTTTTTGTGTCTCATTGAGGTTCTTCGAGAAGTAGGCAACAGGTTTTTCTTTTCCATCATCTTGTGTTTCTTTTAATAATGCGCCTATGCCCTCTAGTGATGCATCTGTATATATCTTAATTGGAAGATCGTTGTCAAATATCTCTAGGACTTGTTGGGAACAGCATTTCTTTTATCTTTCTGAAAGCTTCTTCGCAATCCTCTGTCCATTTAAATTTTACATTCTTCCTTAATAATTGATGTAATGGATCTAATAATATTGAGCTCTTTTCTATATATTCATGATAAAAGTTTATTTTTCCCAGAAATTGTCTGATCTGATTTTGTATTTTTTTTGTATTATTTTGATTTGATGGTTGGAGTCGGGAATTTTTTAATTGATATTATTTTATCTTTCAATGGTGTAACTGTATTTTCTCCTATTACATGTCCTAAATATCTAACTGAACTGGCAGCAAACGTACATTTCTTAAATTTTAACCTAAATCCTTCTTTTGTTATTGCATCTAATAGTTTTTCGATATGATCTAGATGTTCTTCGAACGTCGGTGAGTGTATTAGGATATCGTCTATATAGTTTACTGAAAATTCAATTAGTTCATGTTTTCTCAATGTTACCCAGAATTCGTTGAAATATAGCTGGAGAAGTTTATAAGCCAAACGGTAGACATGTCCATTGAAAATGACCATCTTGCGGTACAAATCCAGTTTTTCTTCTATCTTCAATTCTTAGTGGTATTGACCAAAAAGCCGAGTTTATGTCCAGTATCGTGAAATATCTACAGTTTCTAGCTCTTATTATTATATCATTTATTAAAGGAAATGGTTGTGCTTGAGGGACAATGTTTTTGTTTAAATCTCTAAGTCTATGCACATATGCGTCTTTCCTTCATTTTTCTTATATGCTAGTGTGACAGGTGCAGCAAAAGGACTACAAGATTCTTCGATTAAATTCCTCTCTAATAATTTGGTTATTTGTTTTTCTATTTCTTTTTTGTCATCTATATTACATCTATATGGTCTTTTACTGCAGTATTTCTCCACCAGTAAATCAATTCTAGCTTCATACTCATTAACAGTTCCAACATCGTATTTGTCTTTTGTAAACGCTGATTAGTTGTCATCTATTAATCTTTCTATCTTAATCTTTTTATCTCTATCTAAATGTTCTATTTTGATTTGGAATTCATCTGTTTCTACATATTCATTAAAATTAACTGAACAATTTATAACGTCACATTCTATTTCACTTAATATTTTCTTTGGTTTTTCTATTTTCTAAGAAATTTCTAAATTTTCATTCAACCTCAACTTGAACATGGGAATTAAATCTAATCCTATTATGAAATCTTCAAAATCTTCTCTTTCAACTATGTGGACATATATATATATATATATATTCTTCTATACACTTCTTTATCTATATTAAATATTTTTATTCTTATTCTTACCAATCCATTTGTTGAATTCACACCATTGACAGACTTTGAGTATTTTGTTTACATCTTCTCTATTATCTTTTATATTTGTCCATTTCGAGTTTATTAAGGAGATTTGAGATCCTGGGTCATATTTTCCCATTATCTCTATCCTATTCTCAATTAGCATCTTAAGACTGATCAATGGTGTGACTATTCGTTTTTTCTCTCTGTACAAAGACCTACTTCTATAACTGAATTGCTCCCTATAACTTTGGATTTCCTTTTTCTCTAGTTTAAACCAGAATTTCTCTTCTGGGTAGTATCTTACACCTTTACCCATATCCTCACATCTCTTGCATGTTTTTTTTTCTACATTTCTAACTTTGTGTTTTGGGTAAACTTCTTTTTTAAATATTTTCTTTTTTTCTATTATTCCTTCGAGCTTTTGTAATTCCTTAATTAAATCTTTTGTATCTTCCATTTCATCTCTGTCAATTTTCTCTCTGATAAATTCTGGCAAACCAAATGCAATCCTATCTATCATTGTATTAGCGTCCATGTTCTTATTTATTTCTAATAATATTCGTTCTTTCTTTATTGCATATTGCACAAATGAACCTTCTTTGTATTTAAAATAATGAGCATATGTTTTGCTACTCCATCCTTTACTTGAAAAGGTTTCTATTAGTACCTGTTTCCATCCATGCCAATCGTTTTCATGCTCTCCTTTTATCACTGTAGTAGTATACCAGTCTTGACAAGTTCCATCTAAATATACTCTCAATAATTCGATTTTGGTTTCACCTTTTTCAATTTTTAATCTTCTACATTTTTTCTCGAATGTGTCTAACCATTGTCTAACATTACATGTTTTATAATTAAATTTTTCTAATATAAATTTATCTACAATGTGTTTTAAGTTTTTTTTCTTTTTTCTCTTTTTTCTGATTTTTCCACTAATTTTTCCAATATCTTTGCCAAGTTTGAGTGTTGTTTAATATCCTCTTGAAATATTTGTTTTAAATATTTTCCTCCAAACTGGATATTTCCTGCATGGTCCAAATATATCTTTTTAAATTTTTCTAACAGCGTTATCCATATTTTCAACTCATCATTCCTTTTTCCCAATGAATCTCTTACCCTCTTGAAAGCATCCGTATTTTTTAACTCCTCATGAAAATCTGCATAGATAAGCTCATCTGGAATAGCATATTTCTCCTTGTTCTGTAACAATGGAGATTATGGGTACCACTGTAGTTTTACTGTCCTTTGGGGAAGCTACAGCTCTGAACTCAAATTTTAATTTCATTTTGTGACGAAATTATCCTTTTATAATATCTTTTTATTTCAAAAGTTGAGATTGTCCGAATAAATAAACCAAATTAGTTTCTCTATAAATAAGAGTTTTATTGTTAACTTATTTTACTATTTATAATATATACAAATTACCTATAAATAAGAGAAACGACAATTAAGGTAAATTATTCGTCTCTCTTTCAGAACTTCTATCTAACTGTCGACAACTTTCGATATTGATTCATTTTTCTTTATATTTAACAAAACATAGTTGCCGTTGTCATAGAAACGCGCGCGGAGCCTACTAAGCGCGCTATAATTTTAAAGAGAGTATATTCTCTTTACATATTTTACGTATATATATATATATATATATATATATATATATATATATATATATATATATATATATATATATATATATATATATATAATGAACGTGGTCTGAATGGACTTAAATAATAATAATCTTCCCCCACTCAATAACTTGTTTACATTTATATACTAGGTGGGCCATTCAAAACAAAACGGAGGGATTTTCGAATAGTTAAAGTTGAATCTTAAAAAACGCTCGGACACGTCAACTTTGTTTGTGAGATTAGGTTAGGTTAGGGGACACCTTTCACAAGAAATCACTTAACCCCTTAGCGCTGGGACCACAAACCCTAAACTTTTAAATGGCATGGTTTTTTGTTTATGTCGTTGAAAGCAAGTGCAATTGTTCTTACTGTTCTTACTGGGAAAAGTGTTGAAAAAAAACACCATTCAACGCCAGAAGTGATTTTTATTTGTCCAACAAATACTCAAATTGTTTCTTTTTAAGACATGTGTACATGTTTTTCTATTAAAGGGCTATCTATACCACTGTGACCGCTGAAGATTTGGTTGATTTTCGGGAATTTTTTGGACGAAAAATACTCAACTAAATGTTTCAGGAAATTATGAACATATTTTTCTATGTTTCACCTTTATTACATAATTTTTTCATAGAAAAATATTAACATCCAAGCGACTTATGCACTGCCTTCGGAAGCGCAAAAAAAGTTCCTCCATTGCCCCCCTCCATGAAGCCGATTGAATAACTGAAACCGAAAAAAAAAATTTCGTTAAACTGAAAGGTATTTCCTGTACCATGAACTAGCATTAGCGAAAAATATCAAAATTCAACAAATTTGCATAGTTATGAAAAAAAGTCTATTTTTTGCCTAAAAAATGGTCGTTTTTTCAATGCCAACTCGTCAATTTTCATCCAATCAAAAATACGCTAGTTGACGGTACAGTAAATATATTCAAGAGTACTCAGTCCAAATTTCAAGTCAATCGGATAATTTCTCTTTGAGTTACAACCGGGGTAAATTTCAAAAATGTCATTTCGAGAAAAACGCGTTTAATGTTAAGGACGTTCGGCCTATATTTTCTCAACCTCTCAACTTTTATCTGATGACAATTCATTTACTTCCGAATACGACAAAAATCTGAAAAAAATCAAATATATTGGAAAGATATCGGAAACATTACTTTTACATAATAATAATGTTGAAAAATTATGAACAAATGGATTTTTTTAATGTTTTTTAACAAATTTTTGGAAAACCTATTCTTTTTTTGTTTCAAATAAATGAATTGATTTTTCAGAATCCGCCTAAAATTTCCCAGATTTTTATTATCTTTTTGACTTTTTTTTCAATTTCGAAAAATGGTCCTAATATTATAACAATTGAAGTGAAGAACGCCATCAATCAAAGCAAGGATGGTAAAGCGGTGGGTCCAGATAACACGCATGCAGAAGTTTTGAAGCTGCTGGACGATGAAAGTATATCGGTAATAACTTCTCTATTTAATAAAATTTACAACAGCGGAGTGATACCAAGGGATTGGCTAAAAATGCGAAGATTATCGAACTATCAGCCTAATGAGCTATATCTTAAAACTATTCCATGAAGATTATTCATGGCAGAATCTATAAGAAATGCAAGGAAAACATCAACAGCACGCAGTTTGGATTCCGAAACGCACTAGGAAGAAGAGAAGCATTGTTTTGCATCCAAGTACTGTTTCAGAGATGCAGGGATGTGAATTATGATATATAAGTTTGTTTTATAGATTATCAAAAAGCATTCGATAAAATACACCACGATAAACTTATCAACAAAATTCAGAAGATTGGACTAGATCAAAAAGATATTCGCGTAATAGCCAACTTAAATTGGAACCAGACTGCTGTGGTAAATGTAGAGGACCAGACCACCGACAATATTGATATTAGGAGAGGAGTAAGGCAAGGATGTGTTGTATCACCTCTGCTATTTAACATCTACTCTGAAGAAATATGTAAAGAAACACTCTTAAATATCAACGAGGGGGTCGTGGTTAATGGTTAAATAATTAATAACATCAGATATGCCGATGATACGGTAGTCTTCGCGGATAGTCTCGAGGGTCTTCAGCGGTTGATGTCGAAAGTAGTAGCCTCTAGTAAAGAATATCGTCTCTTACTGAATATCAACAAAACTAAATATATGGTATAAGTAAGGTCCCAGCACCACCAGGCCAACCCTTTATCGACGGTACAGTTGTCGAACGTGTAGCAACAACTACATATCTTGGTTGCATGGTAAATGGGACCAATGGGACCAGTCGCTGGAGATAAGGAGAAGAATCGAAATAGCCAGAGCCGCATTTATAAAAATGAGAAACTATTTAGCAGTCATGATCTCTCACTGAACATCAAGATGAGACATATTAGATGCTATATTTTCTCCATACTTTTATATGGTGTTGAGTCGTGGACCTTAACTGAAGCATCCTGCAAGAAATTAGAGGCATTTGAAATATTGCTTTATATACGCTTGCTAGGATATCTTGGATGAAGAACCTGAGGCAATGGTTCAATTCAACAACAACGGAATTATTAAGAACAGCCGCAAATAAAATCCAGATTGCAATGATGATCACCAACATTCGAACCGGATAGGCACCCGCAGAAGAAGAAGATCGAAAAAATATTTTTCAAAAATATATGAAAAATCCGAAAAAATTCATACGAATTCAGAAAAATCGATCAACTTACTGAAACATATAGAAAAATAAGTTTTACAAAAATGTATTGATTTTCTTTTTTAAACTTGGGGTTGAGAAAATATAGGCAGAACATCCTTAACTATCGATTTTTGCAAGATAAAACTATATTTACCTTAAAAACTGCTATCAGCTATGCCCATACAATGGACTCTCCTCTTTCTCGAATAGCGTCTGCTGAGGCTGAAGCTCTTCTCCGATCTGTTCGTTATTTTTTCGAGGATGCTGTATGACGTTCCTCCGCCTGCTTGATTCGACTGTCATCTCTCTCCATAGCATATTATTGTGTAATAGGACCGATGATGACATTCATTATCTTGCATCATTTTTAGGATAGCATGAAAACCATCGTTAAACATTGAAACTCCAAAGAAATTAGCGAGTTCGATCGTTTTGGATCCATTATGAAGGTGTTTTGGAACAAAGTGCCAGAGCATGCCTAACTTTCATTGTTAATCTGCATGTTCCCTTCTTTGCATCGCTCTAGTAATTCCCTTGAACTCAAATCAGTATAAATAGTCTCCAAAGCTTCCGTAACATCGTTGTCTGATAATCATGCTTGAACTCTGATAAGTCCATTCCTTCAGCTTCCGCGCGACAATATAAGCACCAGCTATTCGCACCTGCGGGGAAATTTCCGTGGTTCGGATTTTCGTCACTCGAAGACAAATGATGCAAGGTAGCCCAAAGTTCTTTACACATTTCATCAACACTATCTTGATGCCTGATTATTGTCAATCCATAGTACTTCTGGAGTCTATTAATCACTTTATCAGTTAGCTTTGTGGTATTCTTACTCCTTCCTCCCAAACCTTTGCTTTTTTTCTTGAGATTGCGGTTACGCGTTCCCATTATTTTTTTCGCATGTAAGTAGCATTCTAGTTTTTCTACATGTATATCGTACGGATTTTACCTTTGTAGGTGGCACTATCACCGTCGCCAATATAGCGAGTATATTTTACTTCGTATTGATCGATCGAGCGACAAAACATTTCCTTCACACTATCAATCTCCATTTTTCCAGCTGATGCAATATGATTCACATCACAGTCGACATGTCCATCAAGCCATGTTTTGTAGTTTTCAGGATGAGTTTCTTCTTTCTTTTCCCATACTTCACAACTCTTACAATAAGTCGATTTTACGATTGAATCGATGATTTTTTTGCTGAATTTACTAGTGGCACTTAGTTTTGTTCTGTTATCGTAATATTACAGATAATTTCTTATTCCACTTTTTATTAGGCTCTTCTTTCTTAGGCTCTTTTCTTAGGCTCGTTAGGTGCTTATTAGCCACCTAACAGATCCCATTCAATCCGCATTTAAGCTGCTTTTCGAAAAAACACTTGTCGTGTTTTAAAATGAACTTGGTTGTGCAAAAATGGTTTACTCTATTGCGGAGAGGGTCGAAATGATCGCGTTGTTTTTCAAAAATGGTAAGAACGGCAATCGTACGGCAGACTTATTTAATCAAGAGCATCCTGATAAACACGTAAGCAGAAAATACGTGTTGGAGTTGATCACGAAATTTCAAGAAACAGGTTCAGTAGCCAATAAAAAACGGGACCCCCAGTGTGAACTCCCGGAGAGAAATGAGGCTACTGTGGTTGGAGTTATCGGACAAGTTGCTGCAGGCCCAACTCTGAGTACGAGGAAATTGGGCACTGTAACCAACATCCCCAGAACTATTATTCGTCGAATCCTAAAACAACATAAATTTCATCTATATAAAATTCATTTAGTACATGAACTGAATGATGATGATTTCGATAGGCGACAGGAGTTTTGCGAAGTGATGACTGAAAGAATTGGTGCTGATGCAAATTTTCTTTTTAACATTTATTTTTCTGACGAGTGTTCATTTTTCCTAAACTCTACTGTAAATCGCCATGACTGTCGATTTTGGTCGGACGTGAATCTAAGAATTTTCCACAAAAAGTCCATACTCAAAATCCACTAAAACTCAATGTCTGGGCCGGTATTTTTGGAGACCGCATTATAGGTCCCATTTTTCCTGATGGTAATTTGACGGGTGAGCGTTACCTGGAAGATGTTGTCCCATTGCTTGTTGATATCGTTGAAAATGATGATCGTTACTCAGACCATTTGACTTTTCAACAAGATGGAGCTCCACCACATTATACGCAAGTTGTTCGAGAGTTGCTGGATAGAGTTTTTCCAGGAGAATGGATTGGACGAAGAGGTGCTCTGGAATGGCTGGCCCGCTCACATTATTTAAGTCCTCTGGACTTTTCCTTGTGGGGTCGTCGAAAGAGTAGAATGTATGCAACAGAATCAGAGTCTCTGGAAGAGCTGTGTCAAGAGAACGTTTCGAGCGGAATTTGTATTTTTGTATGGAAGTTGTTGGCGCATAATTTGAACATTTGTTTAAATAATAAAAATCTTTTTTGGCGTTGAATTGTATTTTTTCCTTCATTTCTGCAGTTTTTGTAAGGGCAGATTGAACAATTGAACTTCCTTTCAACGTTTCAATATAAGAATACGCGTTCATAACTTCTCGGCAACACTACTAATACTCGGCAACAAATACTCGTACTAATATCGGTAACAAATCAATAAATTTTGAAGATTTTATCCGTTTAGTATTCAGGGCAAAACGGGCTTTCAAATGAGGTATCATGAGGTATCATAAGGTTGTGGTCCCAGCGCGAAGGGGTTAAGTGATTTGGCTACAAATTTTCTTACAAAAGGTGTCTCCCTCACAAACAACGTTGACGTGTCCGAGCGTTTCTTCAAAATACAACTGTAACTATCCGAAAATCCCTCTGTTTTGTTTTCAAACAGACGGCAGTTCGTGTAGTTCGCCTAGTTCGTGTAGCTCAGCAAATCGCTGATTTTAGGAGGCACTTGTTTAACTGCAATTTATCCTATCTTACCTACTTACCGATTCCTTTCAAGAAATATATAAGTACTGATAGTATAAAGCTACGTAGTCTTAATTATCAGTTCTGTTAATGAAGAAAAAAATATAGAAACATATGTGAGGTGATTTCATAAAACTTTCATGAACTACCTAGTCATATTGTGTAGTTGAATTAGAATACACGAACTGCTAGCAGATCATGCAATGACTCGGTTTTACATAATCTCATGGATTCAACTATATGACTACGGCATACACACATGCGCACACACACACACACACACAAACATATATATATATATATATATATATATATATATATATATATATATATATATATATATATATATATATATATATATATATATAATGTGTACAATGTATACCCCATGTGTATATATTTACATTTATAGAAACACATTCATTTACAATAGACACAACCTTTTGGTCTAGTCTCCACCACTTTTTTATTATTCAATGAAGGAAACGGGTTTTTTTAAAGGCAACAACCTATCTATTTTGCTGCACATCATTAACAATGTAATGTTAATTCGTGAGCAATTCCTTAATTTTTTCGTGGAAGATCTTCCTCCATTCACCGTGATAATTCATTTCGTTTTAATTAGGATCGCTGTGGTAAAACGGATGGTTTTGTGTCCGCCAGCATGAAAGAGCAAGCGTTATATAATTGCGATTCTGCGGTGTGTGCTCATCGCCGATATAAATGTTAGATCTAATGGAGGCGCATCGCCAGAGGAAGATTTATAAAATTACAGAAAGTTGAAATTCATTTTCATGTTCCAGTCAATTTACCTAACAGAAACACGCTTTATTGGGATTGTAAATCTGATTGGATTAGTTAAGATACAGTCCAGGTTAGACGGACAATAATTATCTTATCTGTTCAGTCTTGTCTGTCCAATCTTGTCTAACTAGTCTTCTCTATGCCCGGTCTTGTGCGGTCTTGCCCGGTCTTGTACGGTTTTGTTCGGTCTTGTCCGAACTTGTACGGTCTTGTCCGGTCTTGTCAAATCTTGTCCATCTTTGTCCGGTCTTGTCTGGTCATGTCTGGTCAAATGTCTAATCTTGTTAATCTCAATTACATTCATTACATTATAATGTCAATACGATTTTATCTGTTTATTTTTTAGAACATTTATGCACGGTCGTTACACAATGTAACACGGTCTTGTGCGTGCACCGACAGACAAACGGACACCGACCGAACGAAACGATTTTGTTCGTTTTAAAAGGACGAAGAAAATATCGTTCTGTGTGTAAAGAAATATCGAACCTTTCACTTCTCTCTCGCCGGCCCAAGCGTTCCCAATTATCGATGTCATAATAACCACCGGCTTAATCTCAACTTTATCCCGTTCTGAATTACATATAGCCCACTGAAAATGTTTCCAGTGCGTAATTGCACAACTTAGTTACGGGAAGATATACTATTTGGACGCGTCACCATATCAGTGCAACTTTCATCGGATAGGATTTAACGAAATAACAAATTTTGTCGTTAAGATACATATTTTGTAGTTTATTAAAATACGAAATTTTTCTTCGTCCTTTTAAAACGAACAAAATCGTTTCGTTCGACCGGTGTACGTTTGTCTGTTCCTAATTAATAGACAATAGACTCGTATAATGTATTGTCCTATCGTTAAGTATTATGTTGTTAATTATCTCAATTTTATCGGAACATTACGATCCATTTGCTTTCTACTAAATCGCCGTTTTGATTGTCATTGGGTTGGGTGCAAACTTGTTTGTTTTGTGTTCGGATTTAGTGTTAGCCGATGGCTTCGGGCTAGAGCACGTACGATCCTGTAGGAGGATCAAAGACCTGTGTAGGCTGCAACCGCCTTGTAACTCGATCAGATACCGATCTTGTTCCTAATTTGTTAGATTTAGACAGGCTAAATGCATAACTAGTGTGTCAGTTTATTGTTAAGTTTCTATATAGAAACCAAGACGATGAAAACAGTGAACTAGATAGTAAACATTAGACAGATTCGATTTGTCATATAAGACTAAACAAACAAAACTAGACAGGTGAGACTAGAAAGACAAGACTAGACAGACAAGACTAGACAGACAAGACTAGACAGACAATACTAGACACACAAGACTAGACAGACAAGACTAGACAGACAAAACTAGACAGACAAGACTAGACATACAAGACTAGACACAAGTATAGACAGACAAGTAGAGACAGACAAGACTAAACAGACAAGACTAGACGGACAAGACTAGACATACAAGACTAGACAGATAAAACTAGACAGACAAGACTAGACAGACAAGACTAGACAGACAAGACTAGACAGACAAGACTAGACAGACAAGACTAGACAGACAAGACTAGACAGACAAGACTAGACAGACTAGACAGACAAGACTAGACAGACAAGACTAGACAGACAAGAATAGACAGACAAGACTAGACAGACAAGACTAGACAGACAAGACTAGACAGACAAGACTAGACAGACAAGACTAGACCGACAAGACTAGACAGACAAGACTAGACAGACAAGACTAGACAGACAAGACTAGACAGACAAGACTAGACAGACAAGACTAGACAGACAAGACTAGACAGACAAGACTAGACAGACAAGACTAGACAGACAAGACTAGACAGACAAGACTAGACAGACAAGACTAGACAGACAAGACTAGACAGACAAGACTAGACAGACAAGACTAGACAGACAAGACTAGACAGACAAGACTAGACAGACAAGACTAGACAGACAAGACTAGACAGACAAGACTAGACAGACAAGACTAGACAGACAAGACTAGACAGACAAGACTAGACAGACAAGACTAGACAGACAAGACTAGACAGACAAGACTAGACAGACAAGACTAGACAGACAAGACTAGACAGACAAGACTAGACAGACAAGACTAGACAGACAAGACTAGACAGACAAGACTAGACAGACAAGACTAGACAGACAAGACTTGACAGACAAGACTAGACAGACAAGACTAGACAGACAAGACTAGACAGACAAGACAAGACAGAGAAGACTAGACAGACAAGACTAGACAGACAAGACTAGACAGACAAGACTAGACAGACAAGACTAGACAGACAAGACTAGACAGACAAGACTAGACAGACAAGACTAGACAGACAAGACTAGACAGACAAGACTAGACAGACAAGACTAGACAGACAAGACTAGACAGACAAGACTAGACAGACAAGACTAGACAGACAAGACTAGACAGACAAGACTAGACAGACAAGACTAGACAGACAAGACTAGACAGACAAGACTAGACAGACAAGACTAGACAGACAAGACTAGACAGACAAGACTAGACAGACAAGACTAGACAGACAAGACTAGACAGACAAGACTAGACAGACAAGACTAGACAGACAAGACTAGACAGACAAGACTAGACAGACAAGACTAGACAGACAAGACTAGACAGACAAGACTAGACAGACAAGACTAGACAGACAAGACTAGACAGACAAGACTAGACAGACAAGACTAGACAGACAAGACTAGACAGACAAGACTAGACAGACAAGACTAGACAGACAAGACTAGACAGACAAGACTAGACAGACAAGACTAGACAGACAAGACTAGACAGACAAGACTAGACAGACAAGACTAGACAGACAAGACTAGACAGACAAGACTAGACAGACAAGACTTGACAGACAAGACTAGACAGACAAGACTAGACAGACAAGACTAGACAGACAAGACAAGACAGAGAAGACTAGACAGACAAGACTAGACAGACAAGACTAGACAGACAAGACTAGACAGACAAGACTAGACAGACAAGACTAGACAGACAAGACTAGACAGACAAGACTAGACAGACAAGACTAGACAGACAAGACTAGACAGACAAGACTAGACAGACAAGACTAGACAGACAAGACTAGACAGACAAGACTAGACAGACAAGACTAGACAGACAAGACTAGACAGACAAGACTAGACAGACAAGACTAGACAGACAAGACTAGACAGACAAGACTAGACAGACAAGACTAGACAGACAAGACTAGACAGACAAGACTAGACAGACAAGACTAGACAGACAAGACTAGACAGACAAGACTAGACAGACAAGACTAGACAGACAAGACTAGACAGACAAGACTAGACAGACAAGACTAGACAGACAAGACTAGACAGACAAGACTAGACAGACAAGACTAGACAGACAAGACTAGACAGACAAGACTAGACAGACAAGACTAGACAGACAAGACTAGACAGACAAGACTAGACAGACAAGACTAGACAGACAAGACTAGACAGACAAGACTAGACAGACAAGACTAGACAGACAAGACTAGACAGACAAGACTAGACAGACAAGACTAGACAGACAAGACTAGACAGACAAGACTAGACAGACAAGACTAGACAGACAAGACTAGACAGACAAGACTAGACAGACAAGACTAGACAGACAAGACTAGACAGACAAGACTAGACAGACAAGACTAGACAGACAAGACTAGACAGACAAGACTAGACAGACAAGACTAGACAGACAAGACTAGACAGACAAGACTAGACAGACAAGACTAGACAGACAAGACTAGACAGACAAGACTAGACAGACAAGACTAGACAGACAAAACTAGACAGACAAGACTAGACAGACAAGACTAGACAGACAAGACTAGACAGACAAGACTAGACAGACAAGACCAGACAGACAAGACTAGACAGACAAGACTAGACAGACAAGACTAGACAGACAAGACTAGACAGACAAGAGTAGACAGACAAGACTAGACAGACAAGACTAGACAGACAAGACTAGACAGACAAGACTAGACAGACAAGACTAGACATACAAGACTAGACAGACAAGATTAGACAGACAAGACTAGACAGACAAGACTAGACAGACAAGACTAGACAGACAAGACTAGACAGACAAGACTAGACAGACAAGACTAGACAGACAAGACTAGACAGACAAGACTAGACAGACAAGACTAGACAGACAAGACTAGACAGACAAGACTAGACAGACAAGACTAGACAGACAAGACTAGACAGACAAGAGTAGACAGACAAGACTAGACAGACAAGAATAGACAGAGAAGACTAAACAGACAAGACTAAACAGACAAGACTAGACAGACAAGACTAGACAGACAAGACTAGACAGACAAGACTAGACAGACAAGATTAGACAGACAAGACTAGACCGACAAGACTAGACAGACAAGACTAGACAGACAAGACTAGACAGACAAGACTAGACAGACAAGACTAGACAGACAAGACTAGACAGACAAGACTAGACAGACAAGACTAGACAGACAAGACTAGACAGACAAGACTAGACAGACAAGACTAGACAGACAAGACTAGACAGACAAGACTAGACAGACAAGACTAGACAGACAAGACTAGACAGACAAGACTAGACAGACAAGACTAGACAGACAAGACTTGACAGACAAGACTAGACAGACAAGACTAGACCGACAAGACTAGACAGACAAGACTAGACAGACAAGACTAGACAGACAAGACTAGACAGACAAGACTAGACAGACAAGACTAGACAGACAAGACTAGACAGACAAGACTAGACAGACAAGACTAGACAGACAAGACTAGACAGACAAGACTAGACAGACAAGACTAGACAGACAAGATCAGTCAGACAAGATAGACAGACAAGAATAGACAGACAAGACTAGACAGACAAGACTAGACAGACAAGACTAGACAGACAATACTAGACCGACAAGACTAGACAGACAAGACTAGATAGATAAGGCTAGACAGATAAGACTATACATACAAGACTGGACGGACAACACTAGACAGACAAAGCTAGACACACAAGACAAGACTAGACAGACTTGATAAAACCAGACAGACGAGACTAGACAGACGAGACTAGACAGACGAGACTAGACAGACAAGACTAGACAGACAAGACTAGACAGTCTTGTCTAGACTGTCAGTCTAGTCTTGTTTGTCAAATCTTCTCTTTCTAGTCTTGTCTGTCTAGTCTTGTCTGTCTAGTTTTGTCTGTCTAGTCTTGTCTGTCTAGTCTTGTCTGTTTAGTCTTGTCTGTCTAGTCTTGTCTGTCTAGTCTTGTCTGTCTAGTCTTGTCTGTCTAGTCTTGTCTGTCTAGTCTTGTCTGTCTAGTCTTGTCTGTCTAGTCTTGTCTGTCTAGTCTTGTCTGTCTAGTCTTGTCTGTCTAGTCTTGTCTGTCTAGTCTTGTCTGTCTAGTCTTGTCTGTCTAGTCTTGTCTGTCTAGTCTTGTCTGTCTAGTCTTGTCTGTCTAGTCTTGTCTGTCTAGTCTTGTCTGTCTAGTCTTGTCTGTCTAGTCTTGTCTGTCTAGTCTTGTCTGTCTAGTCTTGTCTGTCTAGTCTTGTCTGTCTAGTCTTGTCTGTCTAGTCTTGTCTGTCTAGTCTTGTCTGTCTAGTCTTGTCTGTCTAGTCTTGTCTGTCTAGTCTTGTCTGTCTAGTCTTGTCTGTCTAGTCTTGTCTGTCTAGTCTTGTCTGTCTAGTCTTGTCTGTCTAGTCTTGTCTGTCTAGTCTTGTCTGTCTAGTCTTGTCTGTCTAGTCTTGTCTGTCTAGTCTTGTCTGTCTAGTCTTGTCTGTCTAGTCTTGTCTGTCTAGTCTTGTCTGTCTAGTCTTGTCTGTCTAGTCTTGTCTGTCTAGTCTTGTCTGTCTAGTCTTGTCTGTCTAGTCCTGTCTGTCTAGTCTTGTCTGTCTAGTCCTGTCTGTCTAGTCTTGTCTGTCTAGTCTTGTCTGCCTAGTCTTGTCTGTCTAGTCTTGTCTGTCTAGTCTTGTCTCTCTAGTCTTGTCTGTCTAGTCTTGTCTGTCTAGTCTTGTCTGTCTAGTCTTGTCTGTCTAGTCTTGTCTGTCTAGTCTTGTCTGTCTAGTCTTGTCTGTCTAGTCTTGTCTGTCTAGTCTTGTCTGTCTAGTCTTGTCTCTCTAGTCTTGTCTGTCTAGTCTTGTCTGTCTAGTCTTGTCTGTCTAGTCTTGTCTGTCTAGTCTTGTCTGTCTAGTCTTGTCTGTCTAGTCTTGTCTGTCTAGTCTTGTCTGTCTAGTCTTGTCTGTCTAGTCTTGTCTGTCTAGTCTTGTCTGTCTAGTCTTGTCTGTCTAGTCTTGTCTGTCTAGTCTTGTCTGTCTAGTCTTGTCTGTCTAGTCTTGTCTGTCTAGTCTTGTCTGTCTAGTCTTGTTTGTCTAGTCTTGTCTGTCTAGTCTTGTCTGTCTAGTCTTGTCTGTCTAGTCTTGTCTCTCTAGTCTTGTCTGTCTAGTCTTGTCTGTCTAGTCTTGTCTGTCTAGTCTTGTCTCTCTAGTCTTGTCTGTCTAGTCTTGTCTGTCTAGTCTTGTCTGTCTAGTCTTGTCTGTCTAGTCTTGTCTGTCTAGTCTTGTCTGTCTAGTCTTGTCTGTCTAGTCTTGTCTGTCTAGTCTTGTTTGTCTAGTCTTGTCTGTCTAGTCTTGTCTGTCTAGTCTTGTCTGTCTAGTCTTGTCTGTCTAGTCTTGTTTGTCTAGTCTTGTCTGTCTAGTCTTGTCTGTCTAGTCTTGTCTGTCTAGTCTTGTCTGTCTAGTCTTGTCTGTCTAGTCTTGTCTGTCTAGTCTTGTCTGTCTAGTCTTGTCTGTCTAGTCTTGTCTGTCTAGTCTTGTCTGTCTAGTCTTGTCTGTCTAGTCTTGTCTGTCTAGTCTTGTCTGTCTAGTCTTGTCTGTCTAGTCTTGTCTGTCTAGTCTTGTCTGTCTAGTCTTGTCTGTCTGGTCTTGTCTGTCTAGTCTTGTCTGTCTAGTCTTGTCTGTCTAGTCTTGTCTGTCTAGTCTTGTCTGTCTAGTCTTGTCTGTCTAGTCTTGTCTGTCTAGTCTTGTCTGTCTAGTCTTGTCTGTCTAGTCTTGTCTGTCTAGTCTTGTCTGTCTAGTCTTGTCTGTCTAGTCTTGTCTGTCTAGTCTTGTCTGTCTAGTCTTGTCTGTCTAGTCTTGTCTGTCTAGTCTTGTCTGTCTAGTCTTGTCTGTCTAGTCTTGTCTGTCTAGTCTTGTCTGTCTAGTCTTGTCTGTCTAGTCTTGTCTGTCTAGTCTTGTCTGTCTAGTCTTGTCTGTCTAGTCTTGTCTGTCTAGCCTTGTCTGTCTAGTCTTGTCTATCTAGTCTTGTCTGTCAAGTCTTGTCTGTCTATTCTTGTCTGTCTAGTATTCTATGTCTAGTCTTGTCTGTCTAGTCTCAAGCAATAAAGTTCAAGAGGTTGAAAATGTTGCAATTTAAAATGTTTTATATGTAAGTGTTAAAATCTCCATAAAACGCGGTCTGAAATCGCGTATGCAAATCGCGCTGCTAAATCACCGTTTTGTCGAACAATACCAACAGCTTTAAATGGAAAGAAAGATTGTTACAAAACACGGGCGTGAAAGTGTTAATGCACCAACGCCAAACCGCAACAAAAGAAATTGTCGAAAAGAAAAAATAAGAACGCGACAAGAAATTTCTTAAGGGAATTCCAACGAAAATTATTGAACAGTTGAGGTAACTGAACAGTTTAGCATTGGTAGAATATCATTTGGAATATGACGATCGCGCCTTTGGCATCTTGATAGTCTGTTGTAAACATATTGTCTGATCTGTTTTAACCAAATAGATCTTGTCCAGTTTAGATTTGTTGATATCAAATTTCAGCAAATCTAAATTTCAACAAAGCCAAATAATAAACTCTTCCCATAGTTTGTTGCCCATATATATAATGTTTCATTACTGTTTTGGTTTTGAGAATTTCAGAACCTGCGCAGATATAATCTAGGAGTAGGAACTCAATTTCTCTTTAAATTTATAAATGTAAACAATATTGATTTAAACTTTATTACTAAATTAGTCAATGGACGACACCCAGACACCCGATAGAAAATCTCGAGGCAGAGTTCTTGCACTACCACCGGAGCTCCCGCATCCTACTTCAAACAATTTTGCCAATAAAACAACTAGTAATCCATAAATCTGTACCCATACTGTACCCATAAAATAATACTGGAAAATATAAAAATATCAAATGAAATAAACAAATGACAGGCAATGCTCAAAAGCGTCTCAACAATTAGTTTTAACAACGTCGATCTAGTTTCAATTTAAAAAATTCAATTTTATCGTGTTAAAACTTTAAGAAATCCAAATGAACTTTTCCAGAGTTTGTTGACCATAAAGTACATGAAAGCATTTCTGGTCGATGCGCCTCGGTCACGTTAATAACAATAATGCAAATTGACCGTCCGTCCGTGCGGTTTATTAACATTGAAAATCACCACCGACGTCGTCAACCGGCGAAAAGAAAGCGGAAACGATCAATTCGGGGATGATTCGGTTAATCGTCGGAGAAACGTTTATAAATTTCGCAAAAATCAGATTATTATTGCTGTATTGCACTATTGATTGCTAATATTACTATTATCATATATTATTTAAGCATTGCTATTTATTTGTCGCGCTCGAGAGGAACACTACGATCAATGTTATTTAAACGCTGCCCGTGTGCGTCCGTCCGTACGTGAGCGCCTTTCAAATGCTGAATTTATCGCGAACTCTTGACCCCCGCATTTCGCGTAAATTTATTTTCTTTATTGTTTCAATTATACCCGGAATTATTATTTATTTTGATTTATTGCAAACATGAATTTATTAAGCTTAAGACAGGTTAATAGAATTCAAAAGATAAACTTAGAGAGACAGGACTAGACAGGCAAGACTAGTCAGATAAGACTAGACAGACAAGACTAGACAGACAAGACTAGACAGACAAGACTAGACAGACAAGACTAGACAGACAAGACTAGACAGACAAGACTAGACAGACAAGACTAGACAGACAAGACTAGACAGACAAGACTAGACAGACAAGACTAGACAGACAAGACTAGACAGACAAGACTAGACAGACAAGACTAGACAGACAAGACTAGACAGACAAGACTAGACAGACAAGACTAGACAGACAAGACTAGACAGACAAGACTAGACAGACAAGACTAGACAGACAAGACTAGACAGACAAGACTAGACAGACAAGACTAGACAGACAAGACTAGACAGACAAGACTAGACAGACAAGACTAGACAGACAAGACTAGACAGACAAGACTAGACAGACAAGACTAGACAGACAAGACTAGACAGACAAGACTAGACAGACAAGACTAGACAGACAAGACTAGACAGACAAGACTAGACAGACAAGACTAGACAGACAAGACTAGACAGACAAGACTAGACAGACAAGACTAGACAGACAAGACTAGACAGACAAGACTAGACAGACAAGACTAGACAGACAAGACTAGACAGACAAGACTAGACAGACAAGACTAGACAGACAAGACTAGACAGACAAGACTAGACAGACAAGACTAGACAGACAAGACTAGACAGACAAGACTAGACAGACAAGACTAGACAGACAAGACTAGACAGACAAGACTAGACAGACAAGACTAGACAGACAAGACTAGACAGACAAGACTAGACAGACAAGACTAGACAGACAAGACTAGACAGACAAGACTAGACAGACAAGACTAGACAGACAAGACTAGACAGACAAGACTAGACAGACAAGACTAGACAGACAAGACTAGACAGACAAGACTAGACAGACAAGACTAGACAGACAAGACTAGACAGACAAGACTAGACAGACAAGACTAGACAGACAAGACTAGACAGACAAGACTAGACAGACAAGACTAGACAGACAAGACTAGACAGACAAGACTAGACAGACAAGACTAGACAGACAAGACTAGACAGACAAGACTAGACAGACAAGACTAGACAGACAAGACTAGACAGACAAGACTAGACAGACAAGACTAGACAGACAAGACTAGACAGACAAGACTAGACAGACAAGACTAGACAGACAAGACTAGACAGACAAGACTAGACAGACAAGACTAGACAGACAAGACTAGACAGACAAGACTAGACAGACAAGACTAGACAGACAAGACTAGACAGACAAGACTAGACAGACAAGACTAGACAGACAAGACTAGACAGACAAGACTAGACAGACAAGACTAGACAGACAAGACTAGACAGACAAGACTAGACAGACAAGACTAGACAGACAAGACTAGACAGACAAGACTAGACAGACAAGACTAGACAGACAAGACTAGACAGACAAGACTAGACAGACAAGACTAGACAGACAAGACTAGACAGACAAGACTAGACAGACAAGACTAGACAGACAAGACTAGACAGACAAGACTAGACAGACAAGACTAGACAGACAAGACTAGACAGACAAGACTAGACAGACAAGACTAGACAGACAAGACTAGACAGACAAGACTAGACAGACAAGACTAGACAGACAAGACTAGACAGACAAGACTAGACAGACAAGACTAGACAGACAAGACTAGACAGACAAGACTAGACAGACAAGACTAGACAGACAAGACTAGACAGACAAGACTAGACAGACAAGACTAGACAGACAAGACTAGACAGACAAGACTAGACAGACAAGACTAGACAGACAAGACTAGACAGACAAGACTAGACAGACAAGACTAGACAGACAAGACTAGACAGACAAGACTAGACAGACAAGACTAGACAGACAAGACTAGACAGACAAGACTAGACAGACAAGACTAGACAGACAAGACTAGACAGACAAGACTAGACAGACAAGACTAGACAGACAAGACTAGACAGACAAGACTAGACAGACAAGACTAGACAGACAAGACTAGACAGACAAGACTAGACAGACAAGACTAGACAGACAAGACTAGACAGACAAGACTAGACAGACAAGACTAGACAGACAAGACTAGACAGACAAGACTAGACAGACAAGACTAGACAGACAAGACTAGACAGACAAGACTAGACAGACAAGACTAGACAGACAAGACTAGACAGACAAGACTAGACAGACAAGACTAGACAGACAAGACTAGACAGACAAGACTAGACAGACAAGACTAGACAGACAAGACTAGACAGACAAGACTAGACAGACAAGACTAGACAGACAAGACTAGACAGACAAGACTAGACAGACAAGACTAGACAGACAAGACTAGACAGACAAGACTAGACAGACAAGACTAGACAGACAAGACTAGACAGACAAGACTAGACAGACAAGACTAGACAGACAAGACTAGACAGACAAGACTAGACAGACAAGACTAGACAGACAAGACTAGACAGACAAGACTAGACAGACAAGACTAGACAGACAAGACTAGACAGACAAGACTAGACAGACAAGACTAGACAGACAAGACTAGACAGACAAGACTAGACAGACAAGACTAGACAGACAAGACTAGACAGACAAGACTAGACAGACAAGACTAGACAGACAAGACTAGACAGACAAGACTAGACAGACAAGACTAGACAGACAAGACTAGACAGACAAGACTAGACAGACAAGACTAGACAGACAAGACTAGACAGACAAGACTAGACAGACAAGACTAGACAGACAAGACTAGACAGACAAGACTAGACAGACAAGACTAGACAGACAAGACTAGACAGACAAGACTAGACAGACAAGACTAGACAGACAAGACTAGACAGACAAGACTAGACAGACAAGACTAGACAGACAAGACTAGACAGACAAGACTAGACAGACAAGACTAGACAGACAAGACTAGACAGACAAGACTAGACAGACAAGACTAGACAGACAAGACTAGACAGACAAGACTAGACAGACAAGACTAGACAGACAAGACTAGACAGACAAGACTAGACAGACAAGACTAGACAGACAAGACTAGACAGACAAGACTAGACAGACAAGACTAGACAGACAAGACTAGACAGACAAGACTAGACAGACAAGACTAGACAGACAAGACTAGACAGACAAGACTAGACAGACAAGACTAGACAGACAAGACTAGACAGACAAGACTAGACAGACAAGACTAGACAGACAAGACTAGACAGACAAGACTAGACAGACAAGACTAGACAGACAAGACTAGACAGACAAGACTAGACAGACAAGACTAGACAGACAAGACTAGACAGACAAGACTAGACAGACAAGACTAGACAGACAAGACTAGACAGACAAGACTAGACAGACAAGACTAGACAGACAAGACTAGACAGACAAGACTAGACAGACAAGACTAGACAGACAAGACTAGACAGACAAGACTAGACAGACAAGACTAGACAGACAAGACTAGACAGACAAGACTAGACAGACAAGACTAGACAGACAAGACTAGACAGACAAGACTAGACAGACAAGACTAGACAGACAAGACTAGACAGACAAGACTAGACAGACAAGACTAGACAGACAAGACTAGACAGACAAGACTAGACAGACAAGACTAGACAGACAAGACTAGACAGACAAGACTAGACAGACAAGACTAGACAGACAAGACTAGACAGACAAGACTAGACAGACAAGACTAGACAGACAAGACTAGACAGACAAGACTAGACAGACAAGACTAGACAGACAAGACTAGACAGACAAGACTAGACAGACAAGACTAGACAGACAAGACTAGACAGACAAGACTAGACAGACAAGACTAGACAGACAAGACTAGACAGACAAGACTAGACAGACAAGACTAGACAGACAAGACTAGACAGACAAGACTAGACAGACAAGACTAGACAGACAAGACTAGACAGACAAGACTAGACAGACAAGACTAGACAGACAAGACTAGACAGACAAGACTAGACAGACAAGACTAGACAGACAAGACTAGACAGACAAGACTAGACAGACAAGACTAGACAGACAAGACTAGACAGACAAGACTAGACAGACAAGACTAGACAGACAGACAGACAAGACTAGACAGACAAGACTAGACAGACAAGACTAGACAGACAAGACTAGACAGACAAGACTAGACAGACAAGACTAGACAGACAAGACTAGACAGACAAGACTAGACAGACAAGACTAGACAGACAAGACTAGACAGACAAGACTAGACAGACAAGACTAGACAGACAAGACTAGACAGACAAGACTAGACAGACAAGACTAGACAGACAAGACTAGACAGACAAGACTAGACAGACAAGACTAGACAGACAAGACTAGACAGACAAGACTAGACAGACAAGACTAGACAGACAAGACTAGACAGACAAGACTAGACAGACAAGACTAGACAGACAAGACTAGACAGACAAGACTAGACAGACAAGACTAGACAGACAAGACTAGACAGACAAGACTAGACAGACAAGACTAGACAGACAAGACTAGACAGACAAGACTAGACAGACAAGACTAGACAGACAAGACTAGACAGACAAGACTAGACAGACAAGACTAGACTAGACAGACAAGACTAGACAGACAAGACTAGACAGACAAGACTAGACAGACAAGACTAGACAGACAAGACTAGACAGACAAGACTAGACAGACAAGACTAGACAGACAAGACTAGACAGACAACAGACAAGACTAGACAGACAAGACTAGACAGACAAGACTAGACAGACAAGACTAGACAGACAAGACTAGACAGACAAGACTAGACAGACAAGACTAGACAGACAAGACTAGACAGACAAGACTAGACAGACAAGACTAGACAGACAAGACTAGACAGACAAGACTAGACAGACAAGACTAGACAGACAAGACTAGACAGACAAGACTAGACAGACAAGACTAGACAGACAAGACTAGACAGACAAGACTAGACAGACAAGACTAGACAGACAAGACTAGACAGACAAGACTAGACAGACAAGACTAGACAGACAAGACTAGACAGACAAGACTAGACAGACAAGACTAGACAGACAAGACTAGACAGACAAGACTAGACAGACAAGACTAGACAGACAAGACTAGACAGACAAGACTAGACAGACAAGACTAGACAGACAAGACTAGACAGACAAGACTAGACAGACAAGACTAGACAGACAAGACTAGACAGACAAGACTAGACAGACAAGACTAGACAGACAAGACTAGACAGACAAGACTAGACAGACAAGACTAGACAGACAAGACTAGACAGACAAGACTAGACAGACAAGACTAGACAGACAAGACTAGACAGACAAGACTAGACAGACAAGACTAGACAGACAAGACTAGACAGACAAGACTAGACAGACAAGACTAGACAGACAAGACTAGACAGACAAGACTAGACAGACAAGACTAGACAGACAAGACTAGACAGACAAGACTAGACAGACAAGACTAGACAGACAAGACTAGACAGACAAGACTAGACAGACAAGACTAGACAGACAAGACTAGACAGACAAGACTAGACAGACAAGACTAGACAGACAAGACTAGACAGACAAGACTAGACAGACAAGACTAGACAGACAAGACTAGACAGACAAGACTAGACAGACAAGACTAGACAGACAAGACTAGACAGACAAGACTAGACAGACAAGACTAGACAGACAAGACTAGACAGACAAGACTAGACAGACAAGACTAGACAGACAAGACTAGACAGACAAGACTAGACAGACAAGACTAGACAGACAAGACTAGACAGACAAGACTAGACAGACAAGACTAGACAGACAAGACTAGACAGACAAGACTAGACAGACAAGACTAGACAGACAAGACTAGACAGACAAGACTAGACAGACAAGACTAGACAGACAAGACTAGACAGACAAGACTAGACAGACAAGACTAGACAGACAAGACTAGACAGACAAGACTAGACAGACAAGACTAGACAGACAAGACTAGACAGACAAGACTAGACAGACAAGACTAGACAGACAAGACTAGACAGACAAGACTAGACAGACAAGACTAGACAGACAAGACTAGACAGACAAGACTAGACAGACAAGACTAGACAGACAAGACTAGACAGACAAGACTAGACAGACAAGACTAGACAGACAAGACTAGACAGACAAGACTAGACAGACAAGACTAGACAGACAAGACTAGACAGACAAGACTAGACAGACAAGACTAGACAGACAAGACTAGACAGACAAGACTAGACAGACAAGACTAGACAGACAAGACTAGACAGACAAGACTAGACAGACAAGACTAGACAGACAAGACTAGACAGACAAGACTAGACAGACAAGACTAGACAGACAAGACTAGACAGACAAGACTAGACAGACAAGACTAGACAGACAAGACTAGACAGACAAGACTAGACAGACAAGACTAGACAGACAAGACTAGACAGACAAGACTAGACAGACAAGACTAGACAGACAAGACTAGACAGACAAGACTAGACAGACAAGACTAGACAGACAAGACTAGACAGACAAGACTAGACAGACAAGACTAGACAGACAAGACTAGACAGACAAGACTAGACAGACAAGACTAGACAGACAAGACTAGACAGACAAGACTAGACAGACAAGACTAGACAGACAAGACTAGACAGACAAGACTAGACAGACAAGACTAGACAGACAAGACTAGACAGACAAGACTAGACAGACAAGACTAGACAGACAAGACTAGACAGACAAGACTAGACAGACAAGACTAGACAGACAAGACTAGACAGACAAGACTAGACAGACAAGACTAGACAGACAAGACTAGACAGACAAGACTAGACAGACAAGACTAGACAGACAAGACTAGACAGACAAGACTAGACAGACAAGACTAGACAGACAAGACTAGACAGACAAGACTAGACAGACAAGACTAGACAGACAAGACTAGACAGACAAGACTAGACAGACAAGACTAGACAGACAAGACTAGACAGACAAGACTAGACAGACAAGACTAGACAGACAAGACTAGACAGACAAGACTAGACAGACAAGACTAGACAGACAAGACTAGACAGACAAGACTAGACAGACAAGACTAGACAGACAAGACTAGACAGACAAGACGAGACAGACAAGACTAGACAGACAAGTCTAGACAGACAAGACTAGACAGACAAGACTAGAAAAACCAGACAAGACCAAACAAAACGTGACAAGAGCAGACATGACCATGCATGACCACACAAGGCAAGAGCAAAAAATCTTCATCTTACATTACTTTTTATTCTTTTTTATTCTTTATTCACCTATATTTATTCTTTTTAATCTAACTAGAAATCTCTCGCTTTGGAGTGTGTGGATTATGCAAGATTCTATATAGATCCAGATAAGATCTTAATTGCGCCGAAATCTGACACACTAATGAGATGTTATGCATTCATTAGGAATTTTCAACAACAGCCTTTAGATGCTATCTAAATTAATAGAAATATTATTGGTATACTAACAGAACAGATGGACTAGTTAGTTAATATTGAATATACAAATAAACAAGTGTTGACTAATAAAAATGCATTAGATTGGAAATACATAAATGGCCGGACATCACTAGCTAGATAAGACTAGGCACACAAGAATACACAGACAAGGATCGATAGACAAAACTAGGCAGACAAGACTACACAAACAAGACTAGAGAGACAAGGCTGGACAGACAAGATTAGACAGGCAAGACTAGACAGGCAAGGCTAGGCAGACAGAACTAGACACACTAGGCAAGGCTAGACAGACAGGACTAGACACACCAAACAAGACAAGCTAGACTAGATAGACAAGACTAGACAATGCCTGAGTTAGAATGGTAGTAACTCTAATTAAAAAGTCTAGTTTATTCGTTTTAGTTTATATAGGGCAGTTTGTATAGTCTCTAGTTTAACCTTGCGAGACAAAGTTAAAATCGACCCAAACTAGATCAATTTGATGTAAATTAGGTGAATTAAATGAATAAATAATGATTCACATGAATCAAAGAAGAAAAAACCAAATCTGCATTAGAAACTAGAATTGAAAAAAGAATAAATAATTCCGACCAGTATGTTCGGTTCGTGACATTTGACAGTGATACCACGCCCAATAACAAAACCCAAATGATAATAAAAAACCTCAATTCTGTTAGCAATACAATAATATATAATACTGGCATACAAACACAAGAGCAAACATAAATCCTGTGCAACGACCTTGTTCTTTTTCTCTCACCAAAATCTTTTAACGTTATAATTTTTGTGCGCGACTTCATCGCCGTTACCGATTCCGATCGCTGATAATAATTCAATCCGATCTTATCAGGTTTCACTGCAACGACAAAACTAATAACGCGTTGCGGAAAACTGGTCCCGTTCAAACAGATTGGTTTCGGCGGTGCGGCAATAATTCAAACATTTGTTGCACAACCATGCTCGGATTTTTTACGACTAGTTCTCTGATATTAATTGAATAGGTTTGTAATTATAATTATTATTGAATAGTTTTGATTTGCTCTTTGTTACCGATTAAACTCGTTCCTGTCGGACTAGATATAGTAGTCTCAATATATTTGGTGAATTTGAAACCAATACCATTTAGTTACAGAAGGAAACTTGTAGCTGACTAGATAATCAACATAAAAAGACAAGATTTGATAAATAAAACTAGTCTGTATAGTCTTTTCTCTAGTTTTGCCTGTCTAGTTTTGTCTGTGTGTTTCTTTATTGAGAAAAGGGTTTGTTACAATATAAAAGACACAGTATAACCAAACACATTTTCCTCACACTTACCCCTGGAAACCAGCGTAGTATTACTTCAGGAAAAAGCTGTGTCGGCAATTTTTCCTGTCTATTTGTCCTGTTCACCTCTTTAGTCATTTTCTTTCTTTTTCGTCATTTCTGTTATAAACAAGACAAGATCAGACAAGACCATGCAAGACCATACAGAAACAGGCAAGACCAAATAAGACCAAACAAGGCCAGAAAAGTCCAGACAATACCAAACAAGACTAGACAAGACCGTCTCTTGTTATAGTTCTCCATGTTTCCTCACTCTCCAGCATATACCCATTAAAATTTTCCGCAGTTACTCTTTCACCTATGCTTTCCGTCGTTTTTTTCCTTTGCGTTTCCCACCTTGGACAATCAAAGATTGTATGTTCCGCTATATCGTCCTCTTCACATTAGTCACAGTCCGCCGTTTCTGCTAGTTTGAACCTTTTAAGGTAGTAGCCAAAACATCCATTCCCCGTCAATACTTGTGTCAGGTAATAGTCCACTTCACCATGATTCCCGTTTATCCATTTTTTTTTTACATTTGGTATGAACCTTCGCTCAAATTCCGCCTTTCCCTTCAGGTTCTCCCAACTTTTCTGCCACAGGTTAGTTACCTGTGTCCTGCTCTCTGATGCGGATGGTTTCTTGCTTGTGTTTTCCAGCCTTCTACATCTTCCTTATATTATTAGATCGATGGGTGGGCTTCCCGCCACCACTTGCAGTACATTGCTAGATACAGTCCGGTATACGCAACAGACTCCAATCAGTATTTTTCGCTAGATACGTTCTAAAATTTGATTATATTTTTTCTTTGCCATGACCTTTCGCCATATAGGTGGACCATAGAATATGATGGAGTAATCTACCGATGCGATCAGCCGCCGTTTGCTACATCGTGGTCCTCCGATGTCTGGCAATAGTCGTCCTAGATTGGCCGCCACGGCCTCGGCTTTCATAGCTATTTGTATCACGTGTTGTGTCATACTCATATTTCTGTTGAATATGACTCCAAGATACTTGGAATCTCTGACAAGAGAGTATCTGTCTAGTCTTGGTATCTCTGATGCCGTATTGCATCTTCTACTTAGATTTCCATGTGTGAGAGCTTTCTCCTTCCTGTTAATATTATAGCTTCCGTTTTAGTCGGTGCCCGTTTTAGGCTTTTGGAGTTCATCCACCGGCTCACTCTCTGTATCGCTTGGTTTATTTTAATACACAGCTCCTTTTCTTTCTTGCCTCTTAAGATCACAGCCAAGTCATCCGCATAACCTATTAGGGTTACTTCTGCAGGAATGCGCAGGCCTAATACCTGATCGTGCAAGATGTTCCAAAGTAGCGGTCCTAGTATAGATCCCTGAGGAGCGACTCTTGTTATATTTATCTTGGCAGTCTTTCCTATCGTTAGGTCTCGTTGACTAAGGTAACTGCATATCATGTACTAGGCAATTTCCATCCATGGAACAGAGTTGAATGCATTTTGCGCGTCTAGGGTCACCATAACCCAGAAATCTCTGCGTTTGTAGCATCCCGTATTCGCCTTGGTTGCTATTTCCTGTACTACGCGCATTGCATCGATTGTAGATCTTCCTTTCCGGAAACCGAATTGCTTTTCTGATAAATTCCCCGTTTTTTCGATATTTTCCTCGATTCTATCGCTTAGTACTTGCTCCAGCATTTTCCCCATTGTGTTTAGCATATATAGTGGCCTTTATGTTACTTCCGCATTTTCTTGTTTCTTTCACTTAGGTATTAGTACTAGTCTGGCTGTTTTCCATATCCTAGGGAATTTTCCTCTCTGTAGCAATCTATTAAACATATTTAAACAATATTGGGAGCTTCCATCCTTTAAAGCCTTCACGACCTCCACCGGTATTCCGTCTGGTTCTGGAGCCCTTCTGTTTTTATTTTTCCGGCCCGCCTCTCTCATTTCGTTCTCTGTGAACAGTGAACAGTTTTTTATGCCAATAAAGGTTATTATACGTGGTCTGTTAGAAAAGTATCCGACCTTTAGCCAGTAAAAAAACTGGCATACCTGGAGCGTTGGAAACCTAATCACCCTCAAAGTAGTCTCCTTGGGACTCCACACACTTCTCCCAGCAGTGCTGCCATTGTTGGAAGCATCCCGAAAAAGCCTCTTTCGGAATCTTCTTTAGCTCGGCTGTCGTTGCAGCCATAATGTCCTCTCTTGTCTGAAATCGCGTTCCTTTCAATGGCCTCTGGACTTTGGGGAATAGCCAGAAGTCGCAGGGGGGCATATCAGGAGAGTAAGGAGACTGTCGAACCAGAGGAGTTTGTTTTTTCGCCAAAAAATGGTGAACCAAGTGCGAAGAATGTGCTGGAGCATGGTCGTGATGGAGTCGCCAATTTTCTGATGACCACAACTCCAGTCGAAATTTCTCGGATAGTCACACGACGGTGGTCAGTCACATGGTCATTTCGGCATTTTGATGGCCGACCAGAGCGTGGCTCACTTTCCACCGATGTGCGACCGTCTTTAAACCGGTTGTACCACTCCTTAATCTGTGTGATGCCCATAGGATCGTCACCGAAAGCCGTCTGAATCTTCCGAATGGTTTCCATCTGGTTGTCGCCCAGTTTCTGGCAAAATTTGATTCAGTAGCGCTGCTCCAGTCGTTCCATCATTTCACTTGAATTGAAAAACCGACGAGAGAAAAACCGACACACTACGTCATTCGAACACTGCTCGACAGCAACTGACGCTATCTACAGGCGGGAAAAAATTCACGCATGCGCACGAAGGTTCAAAATAAAAAATATGGTCGGATACTTTTCTAACAGACCACGTATATAGTGGACAGTTTACCCGATCTTCCTTTTGCATAAGCTGGCTCCAGTCCATATTTTCTCCGCGTGATTTAGCCTTTCTTTATCCAACTGCTCTATTTTAGGACGCAGGTTTAATTTTTTCCGCACTATTTTATATCCCAGACCCCACATATTGTTACGAACTTCTGCTTATACTTGTTTATATACTTGTTTTCATGCATTTTCTTGATTCTCTTCCTTTAGCGTATTCTTCTCTAAGTTCTTGTTTCTCTTCATTTGTTTTATTTTTCTTAGCGTTTTCTCTGGCCATTGGTCTTCTTTTCCCTTTCAGACATATCCTCCTTTGTTCCGCCACTTGTCTCGTCCACCAATATACAAGTGCTCATCTACTTCTTCCGCAATTTCTTGGAAATATTTGATCGCGTGTTTGTATAACTACTTTCATACATTCGCTTGGTTCAGCCTCTATATTCGCCTATATTTTCTTTTAATATTGTAGAGAAAAGCTGCAATCGGTTCTGGTTTATTATCCATCCGTTTTCCAGTTTGATTCCGTTTTCTTAGATCTGTTCGGTCCTGTAGCTTTATACTATATTCGATATTTCGGTGATCGCTTAGGTTCTCATCATCCCTCACCTCCCAGTTTCTGACCTGTCTCACTAAGTTTGTTGTGCAGAAAGTTATATCGATGTACGATGAGGCTTGACCCCGCCGGAAGTAGGCTTTAATATTTCAACATCTTGTTCAGCTAGCCATTCAGTCAGATTTGCTCGCCTAGCATCTTCAAAACGTGAGCCCCATTCGGGTGATTTGCCTCCCATATCTGGGAGGTGTTCCCCTATCCGCCACCTTGGGGACGCGCCCGATGCAGGAAATACAAAAAAACCCACACGGCTAGTTTTGTTTGTCTAGTCTTGTCTGTCTAGTCTTGTCTGTCTAGTCTTGTCTGTCTAGTCTTGTCTGTCTAGTCTTGTCTGTCTAGTCTTGTCTGTCTAGTCTTGTCTGTCTAGTCTTGTCTGTCTAGTCTTGTCTGTCTAGTCTTGTCTGTCTAGTCTTGTCTGTCTAGTCTTGTCTGTCTAGTCTTGTCTGTCTAGTCTTGTCTGTCTAGTCTTGTCTGTCTAGTCTTGTCTGTCTAGTCTTGTCTGTCTAGTCTTGTCTGTCTAGTCTTGTCTGTCTAGTCTTGTCTGTCTAGTCTTGTCTGTCTAGTCTTGTCTATCTAGTCTTGTCTGTCTAGTCTTGTCTGTCTAGTCTTGTCTGTCTAGTCTTGTCTGTCTAGTCTTGTCTGTCTAGTCTTGTCTGTCTAGTCTTGTCTGTCTAGTCTTGTCTGTCTAGTCTTGTCTGTCTAGTCTTGTCTATCTAGTCTTGTCTGTCTAGTCTTGTCTGTCTAGTCTTGTCTGTCTAGTCTTGTCTGTCTAGTCTTGTCTGTCTAGTCTTGTCTGTCTAGTCTTGTCTGTCTAGTCTTGTCTGTGTAGTCTTGTCTGTCTAGTCTTGTCTGTCTAGTCTTGTCTGTCTAGTCTTGTCTGTCTAGTCTTGTCTGTCTAGTCTTGTCTGTCTAGTCTTGTCTGTCTAGTCTTGTCTGTCTAGTCTTGTCTGTCTAGTCTTGTCTGTCTAGTCTTGTCTGTCTAGTCTTGTCTGTCTAGTCTTGTCTGTCTAGTCTTGTCTGTCTAGTCTTGTCTGTCTAGTCTTGTCTGTCTAGTCTTGTCTGTCTAGTCTTGTCTGTCTAGTCTTGTCTGTCTAGTCTTGTCTGTCTAGTCTTGTCTGTCTAGTCTTGTCTGTCTAGTCTTGTCTGTCTAGTCTTGTCTGTCTAGTCTTGTCTGTCTAGTCTTGTCTGTCTAGTCTTGTCTGTCTAGTCTTGTCTGTCTAGTCTTGTCTGTCTAGTCTTGTCTGTCTAGTCTTGTCTGTCTAGTCTTGTCTGTCTAGTCTTGTCTGTCTAGTCTTGTCTGTCTAGTCTTGTCTGTCTAGTCTTGTCTGTCTAGTCTTGTCTGTCTAGTCTTGTCTGTCTAGTCTTGTCTGTCTAGTCTTGTCTGTCTAGTCTTGTCTGTCTAGTCTTGTCTGTCTAGTCTTGTCTGTCTAGTCTTGTCTGTCTAGTCTTGTCTGTCTAGTCTTGTCTGTCTAGTCTTGTCTGTCTAGTCTTGTCTGTCTAGTCTTGTCTGTCTAGTCTTGTCTGTCTAGTCTTGTCTGTCTAGTCTTGTCTGTCTAGTCTTGTCTGTCTAGTCTTGTCTGTCTAGTCTTGTCTGTCTAGTCTTGTCTGTCTAGTCTTGTCTGTCTAGTCTTGTCTGTCTAGTCTTGTCTGTCTAGTCTTGTCTGTCTAGTCTTGTCTGTCTAGTCTTGTCTGTCTAGTCTTGTCTGTCTAGTCTTGTCTGTCTAGTCTTGTCTGTCTAGTCTTGTCTGTCTAGTCTTGTCTGTCTAGTCTTGTCTGTCTAGTCTTGTCTGTCTAGTCTTGTCTGTCTAGTCTTGTCTGTCTAGTCTTGTCTGTCTAGTCTTGTCTGTCTTGTCTTGTCTGTCTAGTCTTGTCTGTCTAGTCTTGTCTGTCTAGTCTTGTCTGTCTAGTCTTGTCTGTCTAGTCTTGTCTGTCTAGTCTTGTCTGTCTAGTCTTGTCTGTCTAGTCTTGTCTGTCTAGTCTTGTCTGTCTAGTCTTGTCTGTCTAGTCTTGTCCGTCTAGTTTTGTCTGTCTAGTTTTGTCTGTCTAGTCTTGTCGGGTCTGGTCTTGTCTTGTCTGGTCGTCTCTGGTCTTGTCTGGTCTTGTATGGTCTTGTCTGGTTTTGTCTGGTCTTGTCTTGTCTAGTTTTGTCTGGTCTTGCCTGGTCCAGACAAGTCCTCTCTGATCTTGTCTGATCTTTCCTAATCTTTTCTGGGCTTGTCTAGTATTGCCAAGTCTTGTCTACTCTGGTTTGGTCTGGCTTGTTCTTGACTAATCAAGTTGAGTTAATAATAATTTTACAAAATTGACCTAGTCTAATTAGTTTTTTCTGTCCGAGTATTAATAAATGGTCGGTTACAAAACCGCAATCGCAGCGTGCAGTCGAAAGAAACGATTAGGAAAGTAGTAAACCAAGAAATAAAAAATGGAAATATCCAGTGCAATTAATAATTGTAGGAACGGCGCGGCCGGCATGAAAGACCGCGTCTGCTTATCGCCCGTTCGCACTAGTTTTACCCATTTGTCCGCTCACTGTCCCTCAACGGTTATGATTAATAATAAACGTTATTAGCGCGTAGAGTGTGCAATATCTGCAATAGTCCGACTTATGTAACAGTTTGTTGGACTCGTGTCCAATTCGGAGCCAAGGTTGTCTTCTCGTTTGGCGTTCACTCCACAGACTACATGCTCGGACTACATCCATCACGTATTTCAATCATTTTCAGCTTTTTGCTAAATAATCAATAGATTAAATGGATTAAATAGATTGAATGAATAGAGTAGATTAAAGGGTTAGACGAGACAAGGCTAAATAAAAACTATGCAAGACTAGACCATACTACAGGGTAAAGTAGTCTAGTCTAAACAAGTCTTATCTATCCCTTGTCTAGCCTTGTCTACCCCTATCTAGCCTTATCTAGAGGAGGCTAGATAAGTCTAGACAAGGGTAAACATGACTTGAGATGACTAGACAACGCTAGATCCGGCTAGACAAGACTAGAGCGGCCTAGACAAGGCTAGAGTTGCCTATACAAGCCTAGATCTGGTCGAACAAAGCTTGACTTGGCCAAACAAGGCTAGACCTGGCTAGACAAGGCTATACATGACAAGAGAAGATCTGGCAAAACCTTACAACACCTAACAATACTAGATCAGATTAGGCCAGACAAGACTAAATAAGTAAACAAATTAATTTCAACAACAAACACAATGTCTTTATAGACCATTTCAATACATTTTTTACACCTGCAGACAACCATGAGACAATTATGGCGTTGTGACCTTGCCACCTGTAAAGGTCAAATGCATCTACACCCAGTAGTGCACTTAAATATCAAGACACAGCAAGCAAGAACTTGGTCTTCGCCTTAAGTAGACTTTCAAGATTTCATTTATAAACTTAAACAAGAACAGATTAACAGTAAGTCAAATACTTACTGTTTTGTCTTATCTTACTCTTTTGTTGTCTTGTTTTGTCTCTCTAGCTTTGAATCTTTAGTCTTGTCTGTCTAGTCTTGTCTATCTAGTCTTGTCTGTCTTCTCTAGTAGTAGTAGTCCGTCTAGTTCGCCTAGTCCGTCTAGTCCGTCTAGACAGATACAGATTAACACTAAGTACTTGACTGTCTTGTTTTGTCTCTCTAGCTTTGAATCTTTAGTCTTGCCTGTCTAGTCTTGTCTATCTAGTCTGCCTAGACAGATACAGATTAACACTAAGTATTTGACTGTCTTGTTTTGTCTCTCTAGCCTTGAATCTTTAGTCTTGTCTGTCAAGTCTTGTCTATCTAGTCTTGTCTGTCTTCTCGGTCTAGTGTGTCTAGTTTGTCTAGTCCGCCTAGTTCGTCTAGTCCGTTTAGTCCGTCTAGAAAATCTAGTCCATCTAGTCCGTCTAGTTCGTAGTCTTGTCTACCTAATCTTGTTTGTTTAGTTTTGTCGATCTTATCTCGTCTGTCTAGTTTAATCTAGCTATATAGTCTAATCTTATCTAAGTAGTCTAGTGCAGTGGTGCGCAAACTATTTTCTTTAGCTACCCAACATTTTGTGTAAAATTTCATCGCGACGTTTTTGAAAATGCACACTGAGAAGTCAGTCGACAACAAAAAAAAAATTTTAGATTTCCACAATTTGTATATTTACAACCAGCAGGGAAAACACTTTCAGATACACTTTTCCATTTTACAAATTTTCCATTCATTAATGATTTTAAGGAAATACTCTCGCATTTGCCGCAGAATTCACGATGTCATAACTTTTGAACCGCTTATCACAGAGTTCCGCTTATTCAGATTTCTAGTTTCCACCAATTACTTCAGCGTCCCAGAATTAATCGGAAAACGTATATAATATTCCCTAGAAAGCTTTAGATTAAAAAGTACCAGCGACATGGGAAGTCGAAACCGCGGAAACGACGAATTACGAGAAAACCGATTTTGCAACTATCGTTATTTTTTTAGTTACAGCAAAATTAAAAAATGTTTCTGAAAGCATTTTTGCTGCTGATTACAAATATGCAAATTATATTTCGCTAGCACCTTTCTTTCACTATTGCGTGCTAAAATTGAAGAAAATTTTAAGAAATCTCGAGTATAGATCTTGAAAAATATTGAGTTTTTTAATATATGAGATAATCTGACTGTGTTGATAGGAAAATGACCTTCTGAAAAAGATGCCGTAATCCGTTTTTGATTATCTGCAATCGTTTCTGAGATATCAACTTGTCTTATTAACTTGTCAAATCGAAAATCGGAAAATTTCAGTTTTTGACGAATTATTGAATATTTCCGGACAATTTATACATAGACTTGTTCGTCTTGTCGAGTAGTTTCTGAGTGCCGAAAATTATTTTGTTGCTATTCATCGTTTTTGAGGAAGTTGAAAAAACCGAAAAAGCGAATTTTGACGAATTTTTTTGAAAATTTTGTTGTGATATTTTTTTTCTTACCCGAAGGAAATCAAAGTGTTCAAACCGATTTTCTAGTTAGTTTCGCTCTAAAGTTACAAATAAACAGATATATAGTTTTTCGCTGTTGTATATCACTGTGTCTCTTCGTTTTCGCCGTCTGGGTTTTTACAAACTCTCTGAAACTACAAATCCCAAAGAACATTTTCGGCACACTGAAACCAGACGACAGGACGAGCAAAACGATATATAAATTGTTCGGAACGATTCAAGTTTTTATTGCGAAATTCCGAATTCAATTTCCGAATTTCGACTTCATGAGTCTATATCTCCTAACGGTTGCAGATAATTAAAAACGGATTGCGGCATCGTTTTCAGAAGGTCATTTACCTACGGACGCACATAGATTTACTGAGAAATATCAATTGGTTTCTCAGTTCTATGCTCGACCGACCAATGTTCCCGAAATTTCAGGTCATATCTCGCGAACGGAAGCCCCTAGGAAAATGCAATTAGTACATTTGCAACCAGCAGGGAAAGCACTTTCAGAGATACTTTGATATTTTCGATTCACTTGATAAATAACGATGTTTTTTTTAAAGTATTTTTAAAAGACTTTTTCACCAGTCGATTCAGCGTCCCAAAATTAGCCGGAAAACATATATGATATTCCTGGGAAGTCTTAAGTTAAGAAAATACTATCGAACCAAGCATCGATCCTCTGGAGCAGTGGTGAGCAAACTATTGTAATTTGCTAGCCAACATTTTGTATAAAATTTTATCGCGACCCCTGGATAGAAAGTATTTTACTGCTACCTGATACACACGAAAAGTTTTAAATTTTTCATGGATTCGACGACCCAAAAAAAATCTCTTTCGACCGCTCTTGGGGTCCACCCACAGTTTGCGCACCACTGGTCTAGTGCGTAAATATCGGATATAGATAATTGAGATTAGATAAACGTGAATGAGTAGATGGGAGAATTCAGATCATTCCGCCGCGTATAAATAAAGGTAGAAAAGTCTATTGATATCTTCTTCGAGATAACTAAATATACATGTTCTCAAAGATACCTGTGACATATCAAAGCACTTTCTTAATATACTCCGTACAAGCAAAACTAGGCTAAAGCAACTCTAGTTTCTTCACAGACTTCCTTTACATATCTAAAATAAAACGATTAAGTAGAATTTTTTTTTCCAGTTTTTTTCTAGTCTTGCCCAGTCTTATTCTGTTTGTATCTTGTTCCGGAATAAATCTTGTCTTGTCTAGTGTTGCACTACAGTAGCACTATTGTTGCTCTCGTGTGACGTCTTGTCCAGTCTTATCTTGTCTTGTTGTTGCACTACTTCTTGTCTTGTTGTCTTGTCTTGTTGTCTTGTCAGTAATAAAGATGTACTTCTATTTTTTCTCTAAAAGCATTACCAAAGCGCAAAGGCTCAAGACTTGTTTGACATTATTGACAAGTTTATAACAGAAAATGGTTCAGATTGGGAAAAGTGTATCAGTATATATACTGGTAGTGCTCGATCAATGTCTGGCAGGTATGGAGGAATACAAGCGCATATCCCTAAAAAAACACCCAATAGGGACTCATTGCATCATCCATAGGGAAGTGTTAGCGTCGAAGTCAATGAGCTCTGAATTAAATTAGGTATTAGGTGTCATTGACGTGTCAAAAAGTAGGTCGCTAAAAGCCTATTAGATAGGAAATTCTGAGAAATCCGCCGGGAAACAGATGGACTTACATAATCCATGGCGAGGAACACAAACGCCGTCTCACACACGCAAATGACATGTAATCAAACTTATCTGAAATCGCGAAGATAATTCACACTCACTTACAGTTACAAGTAAGACAAGAAAATTAATACAAATTTAATCGAATTTAGCTTAACTAGACTAGCTAATCTACTCTTAATTGCCTAAACTGCTCTGTGTAATTTGAATTGTCTAGTTTTGTCCGTCTAGTTTAATTTATCTAGTCTTGTCTATCTAGCCTTGCCTGTCTAATCTTGCTTGTCTAGTTGTGCCTATGTAGTCTTACATATCTATTATTGCCAGTGGTGATATTGTGCTGATGGTCTTGCTTGTCTGGTCTTGCCTCTCTAGTCTTCTCTGTCTGGTCTTCTGTGTCTAGTCTTGTCTGCCTAGATTTGTCTGTCTAATCTTATCTGTTTAGTCTTGTCTGTCTAGTCTTGTCCACATACTAAATTTAGTTGTACTGAAGTCATTAGATCTCGTACGTTGTGCAACAGACGATAAACGTAAACGGCGTTCGTTAATCTAATTCCGGGCGGAGAATTGGAAAGCCAACAATGGCCTAAAACGCTTTCCCGGCTCGACCGGCCATTACTTAGAATACCCGCTCATTGTTTATGCCACAATAATTCTCTTTCTCCCGTGTCCAACGAGTCTTATGCAACCGCACCGACCGGCTAACAACATAAATATTTCGATTATGTAACAGTTTATTATAATAGAACTTTACTAGATTTGCGAACAGATAAGACGATTGTCTCCTTAGCTTGTTTTGTGGCTTGTTAGTCTAGTCTTGCGTGTCTAGTTTTGTATGGTTAGTCTTGTATGTCTAGTCTTGTCTATCTAGGCTGGTCTGTCTAATCTTGGCTGTCGAATCTTGTCTGTTTTGTCTTGTATGTCTAGTCTTGTCTCTCTAGTCGTATCAGTTTAAGCTTGTGTGTCTAGTCTTGTCCGCCATTGTCCATCTAGTCTTATCCATTTATTCTTGACTCTCTAGTCTGGTTGAGTCCACTTATCTAGATTTGTTTGTCTAATCTAGAAGATCTAGTCTATATTAATTCATATATGTATACATTTTTTTTTCTAATTGATTTCGATTAATGATAAAAAAGCTGTGATTAATTTGCTGGATCGGTCTAGGCGAAATTTATTGTTTCGATAAATACGTTCGAGCGGCAATTAAAAGTCAATAAATTAGATAAGAAAACGGAATGCCATATGAGTTATTTAACGGTGCGGTCTCGACGGTTTTGTGATTATTCGAGCTGGTTCAGTGCAGAACGGAGCAAAACTTGATCCGCCAACGACGGACCGAACGGAGCAAAACGTCGAGGAAAAAGGTTGAAAGCCTTGAAAGTAACAACAATTATTTCATTTGGTTTCTTTTTTTGCTCAATTTTCTTTTGGGCTGGCGAAGAGAGGTCAGTCTAGTTTTGACATTGTTTTTTTTTGGAGGATTTATGAAAAATTAGATTATAATTCGGGTTTGTTTTCGCTGCCAAATTTAGTCGTTGCAACTTTAGCAAAGACCAGAAAATGATCTTTAAATTACGACAAAACAAGAAACCAAGGAGAATTACTTATTAAATCTCACATTAAAATACAATTATCTAACAAAATATCAAGCATTTAGGTAAGTTCAGTCCGTCTAGTCTTATCTGTCTAATGTAGTCTGTCTAGTCTTGTCCTGTCAAGAGTTTAGTCTTCTTTTCAATTGCGATGTTGAGCACGTAAATGGTCGACAATTTTATTTGCTGTTGTTCCAGCGTAAGTTACATTGCGTCCAAATAAGGCCTTGGGAAATCCGATTTGGACGATTGTATAGAAACTTTCACAGCCAATAATATCGAAAAGAAAAGGAGCAAAAAAGCCGACATCTTATACCACACACAGACTCAGGAAAACACAAATAAGTCGACGAGAGATGGAAACTAAAACTTAACAAACCAGATCTAAGAAAATGGACGGAACTAGAATAGAACTAGATAGACTGGACTAGACATACAAGACTAGACAGACAAGACTAGATAGACAAGACTAGACTGACAAGATTATACAGACATGAATAGATAGACAAGACTAGACAGACAAGACTAGACAGACATGACTAAACAGACAATACTACACAGACAAGACTAGAGAGACAATACTAGACAGACTAGATAGACAAGGATAGACAAACTATACTAGACAGGCAAGACTAGACAGACAAGACACGACATACAAGACTAGACAGACAAGACTAGATAGACCAGACTGGACAAACAAGACTAGACAGACAAGACTAGAAAAACGAGACTAGACAGAGAAGACTACACAGACAAGACCAGACAGACAAGACTAAACAGTTAAGACTAGTCAGGAAAGACTAGACAGACACGACTAGACCGACAAGACTAGACATACAGGACTAGATAGATAACACTAGACAAACATGACTAGACAGACAAGACAAGACAGACGAGACTAGACAGACAAGACTACACAGACAAGACTAGATAGACAAGACTAGATACACATGACTAGACATACAAGACTGGACATACAAGACTAGACAGACAAGACTAGACAGACAAGACTAGACAGACAAGACTAGACAGACAAGACTAGACAGACAAGACTAGACAGACAAGACTAGACAGACAAGACTAGACAGACAAGACTAGACAGACAAGACTAGACAGACAAGACTAGACAGACAAGACTAGACAGACAAGACTAGACAGACAAGACTAGACAGACAAGACTAGACAGACAAGACTAGACAGACAAGACTAGACAGACAAGACTAGACAGACAAGACTAGACAGACAAGACTAGACAGACAAGACTAGACAGACAAGACTAGACAGACAAGACTAGACAGACAAGACTAGACAGACAAGACTAGACAGACAAGACTAGACAGACAAGACTAGACAGACAAGACTAGACAGACAAGACTAGACAGACAAGACTAGACAGACAAGACTAGACAGACAAGACTAGACAGACAAGACTAGACAGACAAGACTAGACAGACAAGACTAGACAGACAAGACTAGACAGACAAGACTAGACAGACAAGACTAGACAGACAAGACTAGACAGACAAGACTAGACAGACAAGACTAGACAGACAAGACTAGACAGACAAGACTAGACAGACAAGACTAGACAGACAAGACTAGACAGACAAGACTAGACAGACAAGACTAGACAGACAAGACTAGACAGACAAGACTAGACAGACAAGACTAGACAGACAAGACTAGACAGACAAGACTAGACAGACAAGACTAGACAGACAAGACTAGACAGACAAGACTAGACAGACAAGACTAGACAGACAAGACTAGACAGACAAGACTAGACAGACAAGACTAGACAGACAAGACTAGACAGACAAGACTAGACAGACAAGACTAGACAGACAAGACTAGACAGACAAGACTAGACAGACAAGACTAGACAGACAAGACTAGACAGACAAGACTAGACAGACAAGACTAGACAGACAAGACTAGACAGACAAGACTAGACAGACAAGACTAGACAGACAAGACTAGACAGACAAGACTAGACAGACAAGACTAGACAGACAAGACTAGACAGACAAGACTAGACAGACAAGACTAGACAGACAAGACTAGACAGACAAGACTAGACAGACAAGACTAGACAGACAAGACTAGACAGACAAGACTAGACAGACAAGACTAGACAGACAAGACTAGACAGACAAGACTAGACAGACAAGACTAGACAGACAAGACTAGACAGACAAGACTAGACAGACAAGACTAGACAGACAAGACTAGACAGACAAGACTAGACAGACAAGACTAGACAGACAAGACTAGACAGACAAGACTAGACAGACAAGACTAGACAGACAAGACTAGACAGACAAGACTAGACAGACAAGACTAGACAGACAAGACTAGACAGACAAGACTAGACAGACAAGACTAGACAGACAAGACTAGACAGACAAGACTAGACAGACAAGACTAGACAGACAAGACTAGACAGACAAGACTAGACAGACAAGACTAGACAGACAAGACTAGACAGACAAGTCTAGACAGACAAGACTAGACAGAGAAGACTAGACAGACAAGACTAGACAGACAAGACTATACAGAGAAGACTAGACAGACAAGACTAGACAGACAAGACTAGACTGAGAAGACTAGACAGACAAGACTAGACAGACAAGACTAGACATACAAGACTAGACAGACAATACTAGACAGACAAGACTAGACAGACAAGACTAGACAGAGAAGACTAGACAGGCAAGACTAGACAGACAAGACTAGACAGAGAAGACTAGACAGACAAGATTAGACATACAAGACTAGACAGGCAAGACTAGACAGACAATACTAGTCAGACAAGATTAGACAGACAGGACTAGACATACAAGACTAGACAGACAAGACTAGACAGATAAGACTAAACAGACCAGACTATAGAGACAAAATTAGACAGACAAAACTACCCAGAAGAGACTACACAATTTAGACAAGTTCAAACAAATAATAAAAGTGACCATCTGTGTGGTTTTGTGTTGTTCTTATTATTATTGAGTATTGATTGCAGAGGGCGAGATGAAAAGAAGATCTCATCTCCTAATTTATCACTTTCTCTGGCGGTGTCTCTCGGCCGGTCCGTCGTTCGCACTTAAATCATCCGCTCATCAAACGCGCGACGAAACAAAAGCCGACTCGGCTGACACCGATGCCCTTTAGCGGACCGCTCCGGACTTCCTCAGACACCCAAAACGAGAACTTGCTCCACACGCAACAACCACAGTTTCTTGAACAACATTAATTATATTTTCTCGTATCTGGTGTAAACTTATTAATCTTGACTTTTCTGTCTAATCTTGTCTGTCTAGACTTGTCTAGTCTTTACTAAAGTGGTTCAGGGTAAGCTCTCACCAAATCCCCATTTCCACCTTGGCTTTTAGTATGCGCCACCCCGGTATCGCATATATTGCATTCATTCAGGGTGGGCAGCCCGGACGGTTAATGAAAACCGCCCTAGTTGTCGCCTCCCCGACCAGGATTCGAACCCGGGTCTCCCGCATTGAAAGGCGGGTATGTTGTCAACTACACCACCGAGGAGGACAGACTTGTCTAGTCTGTTTAGTCTGTGTAGTCCGTCTAGTGGGTTTTGTGCGTCTAGAGCGTCTAGTGCGTCTAGTATGTCTAGTGCGCCCAGTGCGTCTAGAGCGTCTAGAGTGTCTAGTGCGTCTAGTACGTCTTGTCTGTTTCGTCTTGTTCGTCTGGTATTGTATGTTTAAGCTTATTTGTCTTGTCTTATCAGTATATTCTTGTGTATCTAGTCTTACCTGTCTAGTCTTGTCTCTCTAGTCTCGTCTCTCTAGCCTTGTCCGTTTAATTTGTATGGCTATTGCCTTTGTTATTAATATTATTTGTTTATTATTCATGAATTTTGGATGAATGTAAATGGAATAATTGTTGATGGTGTCGTCCCCTTTTGTGTAAAAATCATTGACATATCAAATGAGTAACGAGAAAGTAGTTAGGTGTAAATGTCGCCGCGGAATAAAAGTAGATTAGGCAATTAGCTATTGTCTTATTTACTGTCCGGTTTGTCTGCTGATCGTCCATAATGTATGTAAATGTGTCGAAAGTTTGTAAAACAATGAAAGAAACTGCCGAATGAAACCGGAGTGGGTGGGAAGAAATTGAAGCCAGAATCGAAATGTTTCGATGGGATATTGGAGGAAGTTTTCATTGTCCAAGCTAATTTTTCTCATTCGTTTGAATAAATTGTATTCGATTATTTTAAATTACGATTTGGTTTCTTTTTATAAAAAGAAATAAAAACGTTTTGTGATCCAACAATTAGAAATTATCACATTAATTATTCATTTAGAAATGGCTTTTTGCTCGTTCACGTTCACGCCGTGACTTCCTCACTAATTGAGTTGTATTTATGTAAAAATTATTCCTATTTATGCACACTTTTTCTTACACTCATTTCTCGTCAAAACACAATATTACATCTAGACTCTGCTAAATATTTATTAGTTTTATTAACCAAAACCAAAGATAAATAGTGAAGACTAGATTGACACAAATATACTAGACTAGATAGACAAAACTAGGCAGACTAGACTGAGAAGTCTATCTAATCTTATCTTATCTTTGTATCTTTATTTATTATTATTATTCGTTGAGGCCATCTAAGACCCCGTTAAGTCGTGTTACACTTGGCAGTTTGTATCGCTTCCTTCTGAGACAGGAATTCCCTCATTCTCTGAGAGTGGGCGAGCTTGCGCTCCGCTGTCGGGGTGGTACCTTGGCTTCCTTTTGGTTCATCTCGGTTTATTCCATTCGTTAATATCTTTTTGCGGAACAGATTTCTATTGAAGGCATCGTCTGGTTTTAGATGCATTTTGAGGTCTTCTTTGGTATTTATAAACAAATTCTTTGGTATTTATAAACATAGTTTTGTGTTTGGAGTCAAAAAAGTGTAAAATCTATTTTGTCGGTCTGTTTCCGTCCATTCGTTTGAGATGACCATAATACCGTACCCGCCTCTTACGGATCGTATCTGTAATTTTCTATATTTCACTGTAGACTTCTCTGTTGGGTTTTTATGATGAATGCCATTCTTGTAATCCGATCCCATTACACCTCGCAAACGATTTTGCGCTCTTTCTTCTCTACTTCATCGAGGAGTCATTTGTTAGCATTTAAGGATAGGGTTTCGGCTGCAAACATAACTACTGGCTTCAGAACAGTTTCATAATGGCGGAGTTTGGTACCTTTGGACAGGCATTTTTTGTTGTAGATTGAGAACGACGCTATTTCGAGTTTTCGTATTCGTTCCTTAAGTGCTTCTTTGTTCAGTCCACTTTTCATGATGATATCTCCCTGGTACTTAAATGTTTCCACTCGGTTGATCCTCCCGGATTTTGTGGGGAGTTTTGCTAGGGCATCTTTGATGTTGGTCATTAATTCTGTTTTTTCAAATGATATCTGCAAGCCAGTTTGTTCCGCGTTTGTTCTTTTAGAAGGTCGATTGCATCCTAGCAGTGTCTATGTCGTTTGACAGAATGGCAATGTCAGCGAAAAATCAGCGAATGCTAGAGAGTAAACCACAATTCCCTAGGATTTTGTTCCCATTCTCATAGGGCTTTACTCAGCTTCTAATAATTTTGTTCGCCAGGTCCTAATGATCTTTTTGAGAACGCAGTTGAAAAGCATTGGAGGAAGTCCGTCACCTTGTCTGACTCAAAGGAGTCCGATAGACATCCTAAGAACTTTACTTTGGATTTTGTTTCATATAGGGTGGCTCTAATTATTGCTAGAAGTTTCAGGTCAACCCCAAATTCGTTGAGGATGTTCAGCAGGACGCCGCGGTATATTGAATCATAGAGCCTTTTAAAGTCCACAAAGACCGACACGTACGGTTTGGACCTGAGATTGCAGTATCTGATGATTGTTTTGAGTTTGTGGATCTGTTCGGTAGTTGAACGATCCTTTCTGAAACACCCTTGATATTCGCCTATTTGATTCTCTACTTTAGCTTCTAATTTCTCTAGTATAGCAAGTGAGAGAATTTTGTATGTTACTTGTAAGAGGGATATTCCTCTATAGTTGTTGACGTTTTTCATGCTGCCTTTCTTGTGTAGTGGATGCATCAAGGCTGTTTTCCAGTCTTCTGGTAGGATTTCTTCTGTCCAAATTTGTTCTATTTGCTTCTGCAAAATTCCAGGGGCATATTTCCAAAGTTCTACAACTACAGAGTCTTCTCCTGGTGCCTTATTGTTTTTGAGTCGAGCAATGTGACGTTTGATTTCATCTTTGTTGGGTGGTCTCAATTCTGGGTATCTGTGAGTGGGTTCCTCGCCCTTGATGGGATTTTTGGGTCGATCGCAATGTAGTAGGTTCTTAAAGTAGTCATCTAGGATGTTACAGCATTCTTCATTTGATGTCGCCAGTGTACCGTCTTTTCGCTGAAATCATAGCGACGGAGGTTTATAGCCCATAAGTTTCCTTTTGAACGTTCTGTAATACCTTCTGGTGTAATTTATGTTAAGGTTTTGGTCAATCTTCTCAATAAGTGACTCTTCAATTTACGCTTCTCAGCTCGGGTCGCTTTAGCTGTCTGGGCTACTTGGGCTTTCTAGGATTCCCAATCAGATTGCGATTTTGTTGAATAATATTGTTTCCGTGCATCGATCCTTTTTTGAGAATTGTAACGCAGGTATAATTCCACCACGCATGTTTTTGCTCCTTTTAATTTCAGCAATTTATTTGGAATCAGACGTTTTCTTGTGTTGTTTCAAGTCAGAGTCAATTGGTCGGGCCTTTTCCTGGAACTCCATTACTTTCTGTTGGAGTTTATCATTGTCAAAGCGCATAATATGTTACGGAGTCCTGTTCGTATTTGCAGGGACTGGTTTGAATTTAATTATCGACATGTAATGGTCTGAGGCCACGTTTGCTCCTTTTTAACCTTTACATTCATAATCTCAGTGCTGTTTTCCGGGAAATTGCGACGTGATCTATTTGGAACTCTCCGATGGTGTCGACATGAGATCGCCATGTTGTTTGCTTTCAGAAAAGGTGGCGAAAGTGTGTTGACATGATCTGGAGGTTATGGTTTGCACCAGGGGCGGATGGGCCATAAGACGAACCGGGAAAGTTCCCGGTGGGCCGGCTGTTCAGAGGCTCGCAGGGCCGGTGGCTGAAAGTACGTCTAACAATAAGTGATGTACAACCTATATTCATGAACATGTATTTACCGAAAATAAAGAACCGGGATGAATTTTTCATTTTCTTAACAAATTTTTGTATGTCTTTTGTACATTTTTTTTCTGTATTTTACACTATTATTTGACTATATAATTAATTAGCAAAAAAATTAGTTTTTATATTTCTTCTTCCGTCTGTCCATAAATAACTCTCAAACTTTTGTTTTGTTTATTTTGTGGTAATTAAGATAAGTCACGCGCTGTGGATTGCTTACTATTCAATTTTATGAAATGAAAGGAACAAATTCAATTGTTGTTCAAATGTAATAAGGGGTATGTTTTGGGTTGAGAAATCTATGAAAGACTGGTTTCCGTTGTAAGTTGTACAGACTACAGACCGGGAAAGGTATGTTTAACCTCATTCAAAAAGAATTTTCAGCTTTAAATATTCCACTAAACGATTGCGTCTCTAATGCCACTGATGGTGCGCAAATATGCAAGGGGCTTACAAAGGTTTCTCTAAATGGATGTCTGAAAATACACCTAGTCAATTACATGTGTAGTGTTACAGCCATATCCGGAACCTAGTTGTGTCCGACATCGTCAAAATAACAATAAATGCAGCATCTTTATTTACCTTATATTCCATTGCAATTTTCTTCAAAGAATTCTACCAAAGAACGAATATTTGGAAAAGCACATCCTTAGGGGCAAAAAAAGAAATTAAAAGTAATTGGAGAATCTCTTTGGTGGGCAAAAGAAGCAGCTTTGAAAAAAATAAGTAATCAACAATGAATTAATAAATTTCAACAATACAACATACTTTTGTTTAAATTGTTACCTATGTATTTAACTAGTTACGTACTTATCTAGTTATGTAATTATCTATTTAATCAATGTTTTATACCATTATATGGTTACCTACCTTAGCTTATGTTTTATTTATTTATACATCGTACTTTTCATTATTGTTACCTACTTGCAAAGAAAAGTAATAAATATTTGACAAATTTGTTTTGTCATATTTTTGCCCTAAATGATCATTCCAAGGAAAATTTTTTAAGTGAATACTTCTTTAGCCGCGCTGAATCAGTTTTTGATAGGGGGTAAACTCATAGATTTCCGTCATCGTCATCAATAGCTGCGTTCTATAGAAAAAATTTCTATTACTCAAAGATCTTTTCAAAAGAACCCATCTATACGCATATATTTAAAGTTGGCTATTAACGTCAAACTTAGTCAAGGTACAAATAGTCAAAATTTTTGGCAGCGTTGACAGAACGCAGCGTTTCATGGGATCCCATCGTCCCATTCCATCCCATCGTCCCATGGTATGGGATGAGTGGTATGAACATAGCGTGGGATGGGATGTGATGGTACGACAAATTTGTATGGGACGGAGTGGGACGGATTTTGATAATCTAGTAAATCTAGTTCGTGCATAATTATATTGCTTTCTTATACGAATCTTTTTATTTTCAATTGTTTGTAGACAAAAGTAGGCTTCCGAATACAAATCACTGTATTTTTGTTAAATATTTCTAGATTTTGTTTTTTGCAGCGCATATCGTTTTTGTGTAGGCTTCAGTAGGGTTTAGTTTTTTTAGACTCGGCGCGGCAATTTGTCGGTTTCCGAATCGCGCTTGCGCAGTTCGGCTGGTACTTTTCTTTTGTAAAAAAGTCCTATTTTCTCCTTGAAAGTGGTGCAGCTTTGTCTTATTCGATTACGATACGATATTCGATTCAATATTCGATAACGATTTTAACGATTCTATTGAAAATTGACAATAATCCAAAATTAACGTTTATCGTGCCAATACGCAAAATTTTAATACACGTCCAGCTCAGGAGATTTCTGGGATAACGATGTAGTTTCTGACAAATCTTCCGATCCGTTTGCAACGAAAAAAATTACTCTTTGTCGAAAAACAGAAAATAAAGTCTGCTGTATGGGGAAAATGGGATGAATGGCACGGGCCGGGCGACCGGGATGGGATGGGATGAATGGGATGGGACGAAAATTTTACGTTTGTGGGATGGGACAGTGGGACGAAAATGTGATGGGATGGGACAGTGACAGGGATACGTCCCATGAGATGGGATCTTAGACGAGAAACTCGTTCCATGCTCATCTCTATTGTAGAATCAGTGTGCAGTACAAGAGTAAGTACTTTTACCGGATATACTAGTAGATGTACTAGTACTGGATTATTGAAAAGATTATTGAAAAGGAAATATCAACCCCTATAATCAGTGTGCAGTACAAGAGTAAGTACTTTTGCCGGATGTACTAGTAGTTACGGATTATCGAATTATTCAGATTACTGGATTATATCGAATAATTCACGGTAAATTACTAATAAGACCCATTGCATAAGACTCATTGTGCTCCAAAGGAAGGAAACTACAAAATAAAATTAATAGTCAGCGATTTAGGGATAAGAATAAAAAAAACTGTTGCAATAGTTAGTTCAGAAATTTCTAAACATTGAACACTCACAGCTGAGGAGGAGGAAAAAATTAAACGTCGTAAAGAATATTCCAAACAAAACAGTCAGCGGTACAGAGAAAAGAAAAGAGCCACTACTAATTTTATTAATTTACATACAGATAAATCCTCAAAAGCAGTCATAAGGCATGTTTCTAAAAGTAAAAATTTCCATATCTCACAAATTGCAGGCCCATCAACAAGAAATGTGCCATATATCCTACCAATTCATTTTGCTGACCTATCAACACCGAATCAACCAAACATTCCGGATTCAAATTCATATTATGATGATGACATTAACAGTTATTCTCCTTCCCAAGTAAATTGTGTTCCAGAATTACAAAAACCAATACTAACAAACTATGTATCAAATTTGATTAATTTACATACTGATAAATCCTCAAAGCCAGTTTTAAGGCTGTTTTTTTTTCAAAAGTTTTCACTTCAGTCGGCAGTGCCTGACTGCCTATATATTTTGTGTACGTAATTAGTTGTTAGGTTTTATAATTTCTGATAATATTGGCCTAAGCCATAAAATACCTCTCTTTCTATGAGTTTCATCAGTCAGGACAAAGTTACCCCAATAGTGGGTAACTGACCCATTTTTTTTTATAGCGGACTAACAAAATCAACGTACAGAATGCAATGTTAAAGTTTTATTTAAATCAAAGCTCAAGAGATATATCATGGTTAATTTTTGCTTAAAGTTTTTACTCATTATATTGAAAACTTGTAAAAAGTGGGCCAATGTTATCGCAGTTGACGGTAAAACTCTGCAAATGTATATTTTAGCCATATCAGGGAATTAAAAAAGGGCCAACAATATTATTTCCCGGGCCGCGAAATTGTTTCCCATCCGCCCCTGGTTTGCACAAATGGAGATCAATCTCGTGAAATTAGTTCTTTTGTGGGCAGGATAGTTGATTTTCCAATACTGGTCAATGATTTTCCTATACTTGTGTTCTCGTCCAAGTTGGCCATTGAAGTTCCCCAAAAGAAGTTTAACGTGGTGTTTTGGCAAGTTTTTCATTCAGAAGGTCCGAAAAGTCATCCACTTCGTCCGGGTCAGATCTATTCTTATCATTTGTGCGGGGGCATGTGCGTTAACTGGACTGTAGGTTTTGTAGGCGCATTTGATTCTTAATACGGATAATCTGTCATTTACTGGTTCAAAGTTTGTGACCGACTCTCGAAGGATTCTCGTTCTCTCAGCAAACGCAATTCCATTTTTGCGAATTTGCTCGATAGTGAAACTAACAATTTCGCCCGTGTTACAACCAATTATTTTTTATCACCCATGCGGGGGGATGTATCTTACAAGTTTGGGATCCAGGTGCCATCCAAAAAATATGTAATTATAAATGAAGAATTTTATTTTTTAATTGTCTCCGGTGGTGTGGATTCGTCATAAGAACTGTCCTCAGTCTCCTGTATCACCATAGAATTTACACTCACTTTAAAACGTTTTCTTTATTTTTACTTTGTTATGAAAAAAAAAATCTGACACTGAAAAACAACTAATATTGACAATATATCGCACTAAAAAACGTGCACCAAGATAGTACTATTATGCATGAGTGAATAAAAATAAATAAACAACATTTGATTCCATGTTTTTTGACAATTTGAATATCCTGTTGAATATTTGAATTACCTGAAGAAGCCACAGTGTTGGTGTATCATATATTGTATTTTTAAAACAAATTTGAGACTTAGAACAATCTATGTTTTTATCTTTAATATCGAAAACTTATATTCTCTCATTTTATAAATCTTGTATTATTCATAATAAAACATTTATAAAATGAGAGAATATATGGCAGTTTTTGTTATAACCCTACAAGTTTGGAGATATGTACATTGAGCACAGTTCACTTTTTTTAGTTCGGTTATGCGCGTTTGAAAAAAAAATAGTGCGTTAGCGAAAAAAAAGTTTGGGAACCACTGATCCAATGCATTTCTAGACTTCTTTTTATGTAAGATGATGTGTAATCAATTCAACTAATTTTGGTAAAATTAATTTGATGGATTTAGATTATTTAATATTTGTCAAATCGGATTAATAAAAAAAACTTTCTTTAATAGTTAAATAATTGGAACGATGTTGGTTAAAAAGCGTTTCTGCGTTTTCTCCTGATTTGAATGAAATTATAATGTCTCGTGTTTAGTCAAAATTATAGTTGTCTTTATATAGCCAGGGACAATTAGAATAAATTGAAAATTAGAAAATTTTCGCATTCCGATCGAAGATTCTGACCATGTTATTTCATTCCGTGGTTCTGTGTGTGAGTGTGTATGTATCTGTGTGAGCGTGTTTCTAGGTGTGTTACACATAAAAATAGTTCCATCGAGGATTATTAGAAGTCGGCTAGAAGACACGCGAAAGCGAAAAATAAAACGTATATTTAGGATTTCATAATTTATTCATAAATCGAAAACGTAAATAATTCGATGAAATGGAATTTTGTCAATATTTTTAATAAATAAGATTCAATAAATTATACTTGATATATGATTATTAAGACTAGACAGACAAGACTTTTTTTGTATTGTGGGGACGCGATGTAGCTAGTTAACACTGTTAAGTTAACTTGTCAAAGACCTGAAACTTCCCGAGCATCTTCGAACTGCTCCACGTATAACTTCAAGAGGTGGCTGTATTAATTTTCCCCTTACATCCCACATCCACATTTGCTGATTGTGGGTTCAGGTATTTGCAATTTTTCTCTTAATTTCGGCATGGTGTCTTTCTTGTCTTTCTTGATTCGTCCTGTTCATTCATGTACATAATGTCTTGGATCATGTTCGTTGTGTAGGGTTGTATTTTTTTCTACTTTCCTCGGTTTATACTCCCGGTATCCATCTGTGGCATTTAAAAATAGTGTGTTGTGTACGGTCTGTAAAGCCACAGTGTTTACAGAGGCTACCGGTTGCTCTATAGATGTGATGTGGGTAGTCCCTAACACATCCATGCCCGGTCAATACCAGGGTAAGGTGAAAATTTAACTCCCCGTGTCTACGTAAAGCCCATTTTTCGACATCAGGGATCAATATTCTAGTCCATTAACCATTGTATGACGACTGCCATTCATTTTGCTTCAAGTCGCCTTTCTTCGTACTTGTTTATAGTCCAGGCTTCCATACCCTACAGCAAGTTGTAGATAAGATGAAGAAGTACAGCAAGGCCTGCTCAATCCCGGAAGTAGAATCGAGGATTGAGCAGTCTCGGGCAGCATTTAGAAACACGAGTATTGTCTTGTGCTGTAGAGATCTGAAGTTAACTCTAAGAATTCGACTACTCAGATGTTACTTCTTCTCCATCTTGTTATACGGTATGGAAGCAATGAAAAAGTACGAAGAAGGACGACCTGCAGCCTTTGAGATGTGGGCTTTCAGAAAAATATTAAATGTTTAATTCAGGGAAAAAGTATCCAACTTGGTACTGCTCCAAAGATTGAGTAAATCTAAATCCACCGAAATTCTTACCACTATCAAAAGAAGGAAACTAGAATATTTCGGGCATGTTATGATAAGCGAAAAATATCGATTACTGTAGAACGTCATGCAGAACGTTAGCAAAATTCTGGTAAAAAGAAGCCAGGCCGCAAAAACATCATGGCTCAAGAATGTACGTGACTGGTACAAAATCAACTGAAGCTCTCTATTCTGACTTGCACAGGGTAACGTCCATAGAGTAAGGAGTAGCCATGTTCTGGAAGGACATGGTACTTAAGAAGAAGAAGATTCATTTTGCCATGCTTGATAAATCCTTACCCTAACGGAAAAGCAAATCGTTTAATCACTTATCTTGATCGGCTTCTTTTTTCTTCTCACTTTTTGTACTATCGTCGTTATGTCTTGTTCTGTATAGTTCCGCTGCCTATCGTACCATTAGTGGTATGCCGGAGATCACCAGCGCTGTATCCCTTGATACGCTCCGGTACGCACTGCACACTCAGATTGCTATTTTTCGGTGTATTGAGAATAGCTTACCGAGACCAGAGCTGAGTAGAAAATAGTCGTGTGAACTCCCGAGCATAAGATCGTTCACTTGCAACTTCTACGACCCCCGACGATAGGCATTAGGCGACGTCTTTTCAGTGCTGCAGCAGTTTTAAGGACTTTATTTGCGATTTAGCTCTGTGGTGTTTTTATGATAAACATTTATCAATTGGAACGATTTTTACCTCCTTTATAAGGAAAGTAATCACGTAATCAATAGGAGCACTTTGTCTTCTCTGATGCCAATTTTAGCTTCTTTTCTTCCATCCAGGCTAATAGAAAATAAGGCCATTGAACTAGTCGACGTTCTATGGTCTTATTTTCTCTAAGCATTAGTGATCTTTCTTTCTTTTCTTATCGCTACTAGTGCCAGGTCGTCAGCAAAACCTACGGCATTTACCCCTTTCGGTATCTCGATACATGATTTTCCACAGCGTCGGACCCAGCACCGATCCCTGTGGAACACCACTGCCTATATCGCGCTTTTCTATAGTATTGATTGCCTGTAGCACGATTTTTCTTGTTTCCAAATGTTTTCGATTTATGAATGAATTATGTGATACTAAATATACCTACGTTTTATTTTTCGCTTTTGCATGTTTTCTAGTCGACTTCTAAGCCGCAGTTGATAGGGCGGTATGTCCTTTTTTGTCAATTTTGCCAGGATGTCTGAATTAAGGAGGTCATGAGAACATATAGTTCTTTTGTTCTTTGTATCCCAACTTGCGCTTCTTTTGGTAATTCCACGACTTCGTTTATGGCATCTATTGTTGATTTCCCCTCCCTGAATTCACACTGTTTATCTGACAGGCCTTTCTGAAAGGCCGTCCTGTCTCTAGCCCTTTCTTAATTCTTTATACCAGCAGATGTTCTGAAAGATTCCCTGCAACATCCAAGAACAACAGAGTCCTGTGCGACGAAGGCATTAGTATAGGCTTATCACCTCATTAGGACAAGTTTGACTCTTTTCCAAATATCTGCGAAATGTTTTTTATTGAGTATGTGGTTCATAGTATCCAATACGTATTTAGGAAACTTTCCTCAGCTGGTTTTTTAGGGCCTGAGGCTCTACCGTTTCGGAGGCGCTGGTTGGCCCTCCATAATTCTTCCTCGGTGAATGGAACTATCTCCAGTACCTTAGATTGCTCCAAAGCTGGTTTTTCATGTATTGGGAATAATACGTCTACTATCTCTAGCTCTTACAGGCATTCAACAAAGAAGCTGCAAATGTTAATATGGAATTATCAACCATCAAGACAAAAAGCATGGTAAGACAATGGTAGGTAAAGACGCATGGGGCGAGGGAACCATGCAGAAGCAAGCTAGAACTAAACAACAAAATAATAGAACAGGTCTTCGAGTTTAACTACCTGGGAACAACAATATTACCTTACGGTGACCTCAAGAAAGTGGTACGAAACCAGATCAACAAATCAGCCAGAAAACAGGAGCTTTGAGCCATTTGAAACATTTCTCGTCATTTCTTCGTCATTTGAATAACTATCTGAAAAATATATGCATATCAACTAGAACCAAAGTCAGAATATACAAAGCATGTGTAAGACCCGTAATGACATACACAGCAGAAACACGAGCCGGCACAGCCGAGGCCAAAAGGATGGCGCGCATCAATTAAATGAGAGTACTAAGAGTAATTACGGGAAACACACTCAAACACCAAAGAAGGAGCAAATAAATTCGGGAAGAATGCGAGACAGAAGACGTGGTGAGGTGGACACGCGCTCTAAGGCGCTTCTGGAATGAACGCATATCTAGGATGGAAGATCACAGACTAGCAAAAATCGCACGAGACGGAAAACATGCATCATGTCGACCACCAAGGAGATGGAAGCACAGCTGGTCGTCAGAATCTCAAGTGCATGTGCACCGAAGATGGGAAAAAAACAGCCTTTAACAGGCTTCCGGAAAGAAGCATTCTTCCTCTCTGGCATTCTTTCCATCGATATTTGAATATTCAGGTGCCTTACTTTCAACTCCCGCATTGCAATCTGGAATTCATCCCCCCAGATGCTTTAATTGATCTCATAGCAGATAATTTGCCAATGGGTGCGTTTAGATTTATTGATTTCGAATCTAAAAGTATTTTCGCTGTTGCGTACTCCTGCTTGTATTGTACATTCGACTGTGTTGAGTTTTGCTGTGACTTGCTTCAATACACAAGCTTTCCTTGCCGCAGCGATTGTATCATTCCACCAGTAAACTCGTCTTGTTTGTACGCGTTTCTTTTTAGGTAGCAATAGGGCATCACAAGTATTTGAACTTGCTTTTATAAATGATTCCCCCTTCTAACTTACTGGCGAATTTGAGAATGTCAGTTAGCATTGTTGTAGTAGTTCAGTCATTTTTGTTCTGGTATTGAGTGGGAATACTTTTTTGTGTTCTTCTACCATGTAAAATATATAATTAAAGTCCCTCAATGACTCTCTGTCCAGCTCCTACCAATTTATGTTTTATTGGAGCTAGTTTAAAATCACACGTCAATTTTTTGAATGGGACTCCCTGCGTTCAAAGGTCGGTTTGATACCTTCAATTTTAATATGAAGGTCTATAGTCGCCTCCAAATCTATAATGATGTCCCCACGTGGGTCCGTCTTTCCTCAGTATGGAGACTTTGGAGTCACCGGCTAGACTTCATAGTCTCCATACTGGGGTTCTCCAAAAATGGAATTTTTGGTTTTCTTTGTCTTCTCATGGTTTCACTCAGCTCTCCTAGTGAGTTTAGATGGACCAGGCCCTTGTTGGGCGAGGAGTAGCAGCTGCAGTATACGTTTTGCTGTGTTTCTAAATCTTGCTGGGTCCAACTTTAGAAAACCCCTAGGATTATATAAATTAGAAATTATATAGGATTTGCGTTGCAGTCACCGGCTATAAGTTTTGGCTTTTTCCTTCTCATGGTATTACTCAGCTCTCCTAGTGAGTTTAAATGAGCCAGGCTCTTGTTAGGCGAGAGGTAGCAACTGTAGTATATGTTTTTCTGCGTTTCTCTCCAGGCATAGCCGGTCCCGTTCCCTGTATCGATATTGTTCGCTATCGATATTGCTGCGTCTTTCTTTGTATCTAAGGACCATTCATCAATGTTTACAAAACAGACAAGTCTAGACAGACATGACTAGACAGACAAGACTAGCCAGACAAGACTAGACAAAGTCTTTGCAAATCAGTTTTATCCTGGTTTTAAACGGTTGTATTGATCAAGATAAGTGTTTAAACGATTTGCTTTTCCGTTATTAGATAAATAGAATGGAATAATTATGTGCAAATTGTGTGTGTGTGTTTTTTTTTTCTTTTCTTTGTAATAAATTAATCGGTTTCGCCTTTTGTATGTAAATGAAGCTGGGCGGGAAACGGCCTTTCAAGGCTGCTGTCGCATGTCTGTATGTATCTCATTTCACAAAGCGTTCCGTTTTGTCGATTACTGTACAAACAAGAAAATAAAAGACTAAATGTATAAGATTATGTACACAAGACTAGTCCAGACAGAGATGAGAAGACAGACATGGCTAGACAGACAAGACTAGACAGATAAGATTAGACAGAAAAGACTAAACAGACAATGCTAAAAAGACAAGACTAGACAGACAAGACAACACAGACAAGACTAGACAGACAGGAATTGACAGACAAGATTGACAGACAAAACTAGACAGACAAGACTAGACAGACAATACTAGAGAGACAAGACTAGACAGACATGACTAGACACACAAGGCTAGGTAGACAAGACTAGACAGACCGGACTAGACAGACAATGCTAGAGAGACAAGACTAGACAGACAGGACTAGACAGACAGCACTAGACAGACAAGATTAGATAGACAAGACTAGACAGACAAGAATAGAAAGACAAGACTAAAGGAAAAAGTCTAGATGGACAAGACTAGACATATAAGATTGGACAGACAAGACTAGATAGACAAGACTAGACTGATCAAGACCAGACCGACAAGACTTGACGTGCAAGACTAATCAGACAAGTCTGGAGAGATAAAACTAGATAGACGAGACTAATACAGACAAGACTAGACGAGCAAGACAAGATACACGAGACTAGATAGACAAAACAAGATCTAGAATCTTAGAATCTCAAGAACTAGAATCTTAGAATAACTGACAAATTTCATACGAGATTGGTTTTTGGTAGTCCTAAAAAGACGCATTAGTATTATAGAGCTCCGGAAAGGTTGAGTATATTTATATATTCAAGCTTTGTTCCGTCTTTATTAAGATTATCTGATTATTTATAATGTTGTATGGTTTTACCAATTCAATCAAGATCTCGATTAAAAGTTCTAGATAGACTGATTGGTTTCTTGATCTAGATGGAAATGTTAGACGCCCATATTGTACCATGTCGATAAATTGAAACGATCTTAGCGATTGCGTCATTTTCTCTATGCAATTATTGTTGTGGAAGTTTGTTTTTTATATAAATATAAAATAATGAGGAATTATGTAACTCGTTCGCGATTTTTTTGGACTGTGAAGGCGGAAATGGCAACGATTTATTAATAGAATTCGCACGAAAACGGAATCACTATTAGTAAGTCGTTTCAATTTATACTGGTTCAGTGCTTGTTCAAAGTTGGTATAACTCACGACAAAATTATGTTTTCGTGCGAATTATTCAGACATTTGTCGTTGCGAAAACTCAATAATGAAACTCACGACAAATGTTAACAAAGACCTAATGTTGATATAACGTTGCATCGTATTTAGTTCGACGTTAGATTCTAGCGTCGATTGTTTTTAAAATTTGTTGTCTAACGACAAGTAAAACTGGTTAAGAATATTACTAAAGCCGAGGCCGCACTGCGGTTTTTTCCCGCGAGCAGTAACCGCTATAATCGCGAAACTGCTCGAGAAGCACACAGTAAGCTATTAAAATCAGTCGCGGGAAAAAACTGTAAGTGAGGCCGCTTGTATTAACTTACTTGAACCACAAAATCACGCCATTAAAAACCGCGGCGGTGTAGCCGTAGTGCGGCCTAGGCTTAAGGCATCTGAAAGTGTGCTCTCCGTCTCAATAAACATGAAATTGTTTGCCAGGTCAGGATAAATTTGGACCGAATATGTTCGTCCAATCGTCATCAAATGTAATTGTTGCGCTATTGTGAATAAAGACAAGTTAGAATAAAGAGATGTTAGAATAAATTTGTCCAAGGACAAGTTAAAATAGAGACAAGTTAGGATATAGACAAGTTAGAATAAAGACAAATTATAATAGAGACAAGTTATAATAAAGACAAGTTAGAATAAAGATGATTTAGATTAGAGAACTTGGAATAGAGACAAATTAGAATAAAAACAAGTTAGAATAAAGATAAGTTAGAATAGAGACAAGTTATATTAGAGACAATATATAATACAGACAGGCTTGAATAGAGACAAGTTAGAATAAAGACAAATTAGAATGGAGACAAGTTAGAAAAGAAACAAGTTAGAATAGAGACAAGTTAAAATGAAGAAACGTTAGTATAAAGAAGTTAGAATAAGAACTAATAAATAGAAAATTCAAATTTGATCTAATTAGCTAATAACTTTAATGCTTAAATTTGTACGGTTTAGATAATACAAATAATCTCCTAAGCAAACAAATTCGTGTGTTTGTTATCTATCGGAGTTAACAAATCGTCAAACGGAGACATTTGAATAAACCCGAAGTTTCTCTTCCGACTTCGGCGTGGGCTCCAGAACCGGTGCGCAGTTCCTCCGTACAAGAAATTAATAATTTAATTTAGACGCGAGATTAAAAACAAAACCGTCGCTAAGCCGCGGCAGCCGAATGCTCGACGTTTAATTCTAATTGGCGCGTTAATCGCCGATCGCTCCGTTGACTGATTAATAAGCAGTTTCCGATTTAATTACATCTAATCTCGTTCTCCGTTTCTACTATCGCTTTTTTTTATTCATTCCACTTTACTATTGGCACGCGATCATTTTTATCTTCATATTTTAAAAAAAAATATATATATTATTTGAATTACATAATAGACATAAAGACTAGATAGTCTAGATAGAATCAGTATTACAAGAAACAGAAGATTAGACTAGACAGAAAAGACTAGACAGACAAGACTAGACCGCCAAGACTAGACAGACAAGACTAGAAAGACTATACAGACAAGAACAAGACAGACAAGACTAGACAGACAAGACTAGAAAGACTAGACAGACAAGAACTAGACAGAAAAGACTAGACAAACAAGACTAGACATACAAGACTACTACAAGGCTTGTAATTGTTATGAAGAAAGCAGATCTTGTACCTAAAGAAATATTAGACAAATGGTTAAAATATCTTCGTAAGACAGTAACGGCTGTTGCCTTCAAGGCATCGACGCAAACTCAATCTAGGAAGTTGGGTCAAAACACCTTGGCCAAAACTAAGAATGACAAGGCAATGCAAGGATTCGTTTGCATCGGTGCTGAGATGTTGATGCCAGTTTTGGCCAACTATTGTCGCAATAAGGGGATTAAAACGTCGATTAGCGTCGGCGTCTTCTGTTTACCTAACGTCAGCAAGAGTTCCTTGACTAACAGTTTGAAGAGGTCGAGTGCTTGCAATGTTGATGCCACCGCCGGAGTCCAAGGTCTATGCAGGAAATTCAGTTGGATTCAAAAATCAAGATGTTGGACTCGCCTGGAATCGTCTTCGCCACCGGCAACGACATCAACACTTCCCTCCGAAACGCTGTAAAAGTTTTGGCGCTAGCCGATCCGATCACCCCAGCCAACGCAATCCTGCAATGATTTTCCAAATAGCAAATGATGGATATGTACGACATCAAAGAATACAACAGCCCAGAAGAATTATACAGCTACAAGGCCAAACGCACCGGTAAATTTAGGAAAGGTGGAGTGCCTGACGCGATCGCTGCCGTGCGTGGATTATGCCGTGCGTGGATTGGAACAGTGGAAAAATTAATTATTACACTGATCCACCAGAAGATGATAACAGCGCTTCTCATATCACTGCAGAAATAGTTAGCGAAGTTCCTTAGGAGTTTAATGTTGAGGAGTTGGATGGTATGGAGACTGAGATGCTGGTAAAGTTGTTGGTTGAAAGTTTGGGTTCTGTGGATGAGATTGAAGTTATGGAAGCAGATACAGTTAATGATGATTTGTTGAAATGAAATTGAAATGAAACGAAAATACGATTATTACGGCAGGTAAGAAGTTGAAGAAGGGCAAAGAGGAAGGTAGGGCAAAGAAAGTCCATCCTAAAATGGCATTTGAAGGTAACCAGAAGTTGAACAGAATTAAGAAAATTCAGTTTAAGATAGAGAAAAAGGAGAAGAATTGGAGGGAACGTGTCGCTGTACAATTATCTGAAGGATTAGAAAACTTCACTTTGTCTCCGTCAAAAGAAGCCTTAAATAAATTAGTGTCTTCTTCCAAGGAAACATCTAAATCACCTTCTTCTGGGATACCTCAGATATCTACAAAATAAAATGATTAAACAGACAAGACTAGACAGACAAGACTAGGCAGACAAGACTAGACAGACAAGACTAAACAGACAAGACTAGACATACAAGACTGGACAGACAAGACTAGACAGACAAGACTAGACAAACAAGACTAGACATACAAGACTAGACAGACAAGACTAGACAGACAAGACTAGACAGACAAGACTAGACAGACAAGACTAGACAGACAAGACTAGACAGACAAGACTAGACAGACTAGACAGACAAGACTAGACAGACAAGACTAGACAGACAAGACTAGACAGACAAGACTAGACAGACAAGACTAGACAGACAAGACTAGACAGACAAGACTAGACAGACAAGACTAGACAGACAAGACTAGACAGACAAGACTAGACAGACAAGACTAGACAGACAAGACTAGACAGACAAGACTTGACAGACAAGACTAGACAGACAAGACTAGACAGACAAGACTAGACAGACAAGACTAGACAGACAAGACTAGACAGACAAGACTAGACAGACAAGACTAGACAGACAAGACTAGACAGACAAGACTAGACATACAAGACTAGACAGACAAGACTAGACAGACAAGACTAGACAGACAAGACTAGACAGACAAGACTAGACAGACAAGACTAGACAGACTAGACAGACAAGACTAGACAGACAAGACTAGACAGACAAGACTAGACAGACAAGACTAGACAGACAAGACTAGACAGACAAGACTAGACAGACAAGACTAGACAGACAAGACTAGACAGACAAGACTAGACAGACAAGACTAGACAGACAAGACTAGACAGACAAGACTAGACAGACAAGACTAGACAGACAAGACTAGACAGACAAGACTAGACAGACAAGACTAGACAGACAAGACTAGACAGAAAAGACTAGACAGACAAGACTAGACAGACAAGACTAGACAGACAAGACTAGACAGACAAGACTAGACAGACAAGTCTAGACAGACAAGACTAGACAGACAAGACTAGACAGACAAGACTAGACAGACAAGACTAGACAGACAAGACTAGACAGACAAGACTAGACAGACAAGACTAGACAGACAAGACTAGACAGACAAAACTAGACAGACAAGACTAGACAGACAAAACTAGACAGACAAGACTAGACAGACAAGACTAGACAGACAAGACTAGACAGACAAGACTAGACAGACAAGACTAGACAGACAAGACTAGACAGACAAGACTAGACAGACAAGACTAGACAGACAAGACTAGACAGACAAGACTAGACAGACAAGACTAGACAGACAAGACTAGACAGACAAGACTAGACAGACAAGACTAGACAGACAAGACTAGACAGACAAGACTAGACAGACAAGACTAGACAGACAAGACTAGACAGACAAGACTAGACAGACAAGACTAGACAGACAAGACTAGACAGACAAGACTAGACAGACAAGACTAGACAGACAAGACTAGACAGACAAGACTAGACAGACAAGACTAGACAGACAAGACTAGACAGACAAGACTAGACAGACAAGACTAGGCAGACAAGACTAGACAGACAAGACTAGACAGACAAGACTAGACAGACAAGACTAGACAGACAAGACTAGACAGACAAGACTAGACAGACAAGACTAGACAGACAAGACTAGACAGACAAGACTAGACAGACAAGACTAGACAGACAAGACTAGACAGACAAGACTAGACAGACAAGACTAGACAGACAAGACTAGACAGACAAGACTAGACAGACAAGACTAGACAGACAAGACTAGACAGACAAGACTAGACAGACAATACTAGACAGACAAGACTAGACAGACAAGACTAGACAGACAAGACTAGACCAACAAGACTAGATAGACAGAACTAGACAGGCAAGACTGGACAGGCAAGAGTGGATAGGCAAGACTAGTCAGACAAGACTAGACAGGCAGGACTAGACAGGCAATACTAGTCAGACAAGACTAGATGGGCAAGGCTAGACTACATAACTAGACGGACAAGACTAGGTAGAAAAGGCTAAGCAGACATGACAAGGTAGTCATAGCAGACATGACTGCGTAGTCATCGAAGGCTAGACAGACTAGACGAGAGTAGGGAAATTAATATAATTGGAGTAATTTTCTGGAATCAATTTATTGATTCATTAGTTTCTAGCAGCGATTTCAATTACGGTCGGCAATTTGTATGCGATTTCTTTGCAAATTGGTGGGAAAATTGCGCAAATTAAGAACAAAATATAATTGTCGAATGCACAAGGCTACACAATGACAAGAAAATCACCAAGATAAAGAGTTCATGGAAGCAACTAGACTAATTGTAAAATAGTAAAAATTAGGTTAATCATCTCTGCAGAATACTAACTACAATATACTTATATGTTTCAATTTGATCAGCATACAAGTTTCAAAACTAAACTAGAATTGATCAGTTATTGATTGACTGAGATTAATTACTAAATTTACTTTGGCTTCTTTTCTAGTAGATTATTTGAATTGTGAAGATTCCCGCTGGGAGAAAGACGTTTTGAGAAGTTGCTCAAATGTTCCCGCAGGAAATCCACTTTTGCAGCAGAAGAATCAAAAAGAACTTTCACTAGGATCTTGAACAAAACGATTAATTGATTCTGAATTTCATCAGTTGCAGCGGTGTAACTATATTAAAAAACATGGTCTTTGCAAGGAAAAGGGGCACCCAAGAAATACTAAATTTGAGATAACACTCAATACAGAAAGAGCGCGTAACGACTAGGAGGCAGATAAGTAACTTACGGCCCGTTCCTCTGTGTTAAATATATTTTCTTCCAACCCAGACTGTGGGGTTCCCCTGGCTTGGAGGCCCGTGTAGCATGAAACACATGGAACACCAATAGTTACGCCACCGATCAATTGTTAGTTAATATTAACAATTGATCGGTGGTGTAACTATCAACGTTTCGTGCAGCACGGGCCTCCAGCCAGGGCTCATTCCTCTGTGTTAAATATGTTTTCTTTGGGGCTCCCCCAAAGCTTGGGGTAGAAGAAAACATTTTAACACAGAGGAATGAGCCGTAAATTACTTGTCCGCCACTTTGTCGTTACGCTGTCTTTCTTTATTGAGTGTTTTCACAAATTTTGTATTTCTTTGTCCCTTTTCTCTCCAAAGACATTGTTTTTGAACAGAGTCATGTGCAAACTTAGAAGGAGAAGATTTAGAATTTATTCTAATATAAACAGTCTCAGCAAAAAATTGTAGTATTTTTTTCTTGTGTAAAAATTTGTTGCAAAAGTGAGGAAAAAATTGTCTGCAAGAATGTGCAAGAAATTTCTTCCGAAAATTCAAGAAATCAAGAAATTTCTGCAAGAAAGTTTTTTTTCAGAACTTTAGACATATTCAGTTTATTTTCCACCAAAGCTCCACACTCATATTTACTTTAACAATTTTTTCTTGAAACAAATCGACCAGGAAGTCCGCGCGTAATTGGACAAGTCACGCCAAATCCACATCGATCAATTTCTATTTAACACCTCGAAATTCTTTGCCACAATTCTCGCTCATTCTATTTCCAATCGCGTTTCGTGCCGACGTTAAGCAATAAATTCAACAATAAATTTATCATTTATTTTTTACCTTTATCTAAATAGCACATTTCTAAACTCTTACATTCAAAACTCACCAAAATCGATTAAATAAAATAGATAGTTTTCAAGTAATAAATAGTAAGGCAATCGGTGATTTCACAATAGCTTGCACAACCAGATAAGATAGAAAAGGTTAGACAGACAAGACTAGAAAGACAAGAATAGACAGACAAGACTAGACAGACAAGACTAGACAGACAAGACTAGACAGACAAGACTAGACAGATAAGACTAGACAGACAAGACTAGACAGACAAGGCTCGACGACAAGACTAGACAGACAAGACTAGACAGACAAGATTAGACATACAAAACTAGACAGACAAGACTAGACAGACAAGACTAGACAGGCAAGACTAGACATACAAGATTAGACAGACAAGACTAGACAAACAAGACTAGACAGAAAAGACTATGCAGACAAGACTAGACCGACTAGAGACAAACAGGTCTGGGCAAGATTAGATAAAGCTAAATAAACATCTGCTTTCTTGTTTCTAGTCTAGTTTCTAGTCTTCCGTCTAGTCTTGTTTCTGATTGATTAATTTTTAATTTGGTCAAATTGTGTGGTCAAGTGGCGTGTGTGTGGTCCATCCGCCAATTTGCTTGCAAGAATCGATCGCCCACTTTTTTCACGCTTTTTTTGCACGCGAACTTTCTTATGCAGAGAACGAAGAGCGAAAATAAACTCTGCAGATAATAACAATAATAATAATCGTTCAGCGATCATAATAATTCGATTCGCATAACCAGCCCACCCAATATAATTATCACACAGAATAAAATTCGGAAAAAGAAACCTTGTCTGTCTAGTCTTCTGTCTCTTGTCTTGTCTGTCTACTCTTGTCGGTCTAGTCTTGTCTGTCGAGTCTTGTATGTCTAGTCTTGTCTGTCTAGTCTTGCCTATCTAGTCTTGTCTATCTAGTCTTGTCAGTCTAGTCTTGGCTGTCTAGTCTTGTCTGTCTAGACATGTATGTCTAGTCTTATCTCTCCAGTTTTGTGTGTCTAGTCCTGTCTTTCTAGTCTTGTCTGTCTAGTCTTGTCTGTCTAGTCTTGTCTGTCTAGTCTTGTCTGTCTAGTCTTGTCTGTCTAGTCTTGTCTGTCTAGTCTTGTCTGTCTAGTCTTGTCGGTCTAGTCTTGTCTGTCTAGTCTTGTCTGTCTAGTCTTGTCTGTCTAGTCTTGTCTGTCTAGTCTTGTCTGTCTAGTCTTGTCTGTCTAGTCTTGTCTGTCTAGTCTTGTCTGTCTAGTCTTGTCTGTCTAGTCTTGTCTGTCTAGTCTTGTCTGTCTAGTCTTGTCTGTCTAGTCTTGTCTGTCTAGTCTTGTCTGTCTAGTCTTGTCTGTCTAGTCTTGTCTGTCTAGTCTTGTCTGTCTAGTCTTGTCTGTCTAGTCTTGTCTGTCTAGTCTTGTCTGTCTAGTCTTGTCTGTCTAGTCTTGTCTGTCTAGTCTTGTCTGTCTAGTCTTGTCTGTCTAGTCTTGTCTGTCTAGTCTTGTCTGTCTAGTCTTGTCTGTCTAGTCTTGTCTGTCTAGTCTTGTCTGTCTAGTCTTGTCTGTCTAGTCTTGTCTGTCTAGTCTTGTCTGTCTAGTCTTGTCTGTCTAGTCTTGTCTGTCTAGTCTTGTCTGTCTAGTCTTGTCTGTCTAGTCTTGTCTGTCTAGTCTTGTCTGTCTAGTCTTGTCTGTCTAGTCTTGTCTGTCTAGTCTTGTCTGTCTAGTCTTGTCTGTCTAGTCTTGTCTGTCTAGTCTTGTCTGTCTAGTCTTGTCTGTCTAGTCTTGTCTGTCTAGTCTTGTCTGTCTAGTCTTGTCTGTCTAGTCTTGTCTGTCTAGTCTTGTCTGTCTAGTCTTGTCTGTCTAGTCTTGTCTGTCTAGTCTTGTCTGTCTAGTCTTGTCTGTCTAGTCTTGTCTGTCTAGTCTTGTCTGTCTAGTCTTGTCTGTCTAGTCTTGTCTGTCTAGTCTTGTCTGTCTAGTCTTGTCTGTCTAGTCTTGTCTGTCTAGTCTTGTCTGTCTAGTCTTGTCTGTCTAGTCTTGTCTGTCTAGTCTTGTCTGTCTAGTCTTGTCTGTCTAGTCTTGTCTGTCTAGTCTTGTCTGTCTAGTCTTGTCTGTCTAGTCTTGTCTGTCTAGTCTTGTTTGTCTAGTCTTGTCTGTCTAGTCTTGTCTGTCTAGTCTTGTCTGTCTAGTCTTGTCTGTCTAGTCTTGTCTGTCTAGTCTTGTCTGTCTAGTCTTGTCTGTCTAGTCTTGTCCGTCTAGTCTTGTCTGTCTAGTCTTGTCTGTCTAGTCTTGTCTGTCTAGTCTTGTCTGTCTAGTCTTGTCTGTCTAGTCTTGTCTGTCTAGTCTTGTCTGTCTAGTCTTGTCTGTCTAGTCTTTTCTGTCTAGTCTTGTCTGTCTAGTCTTGTCTGTCTAGTCTTGTCTGTCTAGTCTTGTCTGTCTAGTCTTGTCTGTCTAGTCTTGTCTGTCTAGTCTTGTCTGTCTAGTCTTGTCTGTCTAGTCTTGTCTGTCTAGTCTTGTCTGTCTAGTCTTGTCTGTCTAGTCTTGTCTGTCTAGTCTTGTCTGTCTAGTCTTGTCTGTCTAGTCTTGTCTGTCTAGTCTTGTCTGTCTAGTCTTGTCTGTCTAGTCTTGTCTGTCTAGTCTTGTCACTCTAGTCTTGTCTGTCTAGTCTTGTCTGTCTAGTCTTGTCTGTCTAGTCTTGTCTGTCTAGTCTTGTCTGTCTAGTCTTGTCTGTCTAGTCTTGTCTGTCTAGTCTTGTCTGTCTAGTCTTGTCTGTCTAGTCTTGTCTGTCTAGTCTTGTCTGTCTAGTCTTGTCTGTCTAGTCTTGTCTGTCTAGTCTTGTCTGTCTAGTCTTGTCTGTCTAGTCTTGTCTGTCTAGTCTTGTCTGTCTAGTCTTGTCTGTCTAGTCTTGTCTGTCTAGTCTTGTCTGTCTAGTCTTGTCTGTCTAGTCTTGTCTGTCTAGTCTTGTTTGTCTAGTCTTGTCTGTCTAGTCTTGTCTGTCTAGTCTTGTCTGTCTAGTCTTGTCTGTCTAGTCTTGTCTGTCTAGTCTTGTCTGTCTAGTCTTGTCTGTCTAGTCTTGTCTGTCTAGTCTTGACTGTCTAGTCTTGTTTGTCTAGTCTTGTCTGTCTAGTCTTGTCTGTCTAGTCTTGTCTGTCTAGTCTTGTCTGTCTAGTCTTGTCTCTCTAGTCTTGTCTGTCTAGTCTTGTCTGTCTAGTCTTGTCTGTCTAGTCTTGTCTGTCTAGTCTTGTCTGTCTAGTCTTGTCTGTCTAGTCTTGTCTGTCTAGTCTTGTCTGTCTAGTCTTGTCTGTCTAGTCTTGTCTGTCTAGTCTTGTCTGTCTAGTCTTGTCTGTCTAGTCTTGTCTGTCTAATCTTGTCTGTCTATTATTGTCTGTCTAGTCTTGTCTGTCTAGCCTTGTCTGTCTAGTCTTGTCTGTCTAGTCTTGCCTGTCTAGCCTTGTCTGTCTAGTCTTGCCTGTGTAGTCTTGTCTATCTAGTCTTGTCTGTCTAGTCTTGTATATTTAGTCTTGTATATCTAGTCTTGTCTCTCTACTGTTGTTTATCTATTCTTATCTATCTAGTCTTGTCTGTCTTGTCTTGTTATCTATCTAGTCTTGTCTGTCTAGTCCAGTCTGTCCAGTCTTATCTGTCTAGTCTTGTCTGTCTTGTCTTGTCTGTTTAGTCTTGTATGTCTAGTCTTGTCTGTCTAGTCTTCTCTGTCTAATCTTGTCTGTCCATTCTTGTCGGTCTAGTCTTGTCTGTCTGGTCTTGTCTGTCTAGTCTTGTCTGTCTAGTCTTGTCTGTCTGGTCTTGTCTGTCTAGTCTTGTCCTTCTAGTCTTCTCTTGTCGAGCTACAATATGGTCATAATAATTCCTTGTTTTGGATTTCTTTTGTGAGCTATTGAATGAAATTGAAAAAACAATGCTTTCACTGTGCGGTTCGAGAAAGTATTGTTCAAACAGTTTTTTGTTCGATTATTGGCTTGTGTCGCCTCGTTTTGTATTTGTTTATTTTTCTTTTGACGACCAATTTCCTTTTACGATGTTTGCAAAAAATTGCGCAAGCAAATAATAAAGGATTGTAAAGTAATTGGTGTGTGGCCAGCAGGTCGAACGGTTTAGAAATTTCCTGGGTTTATTGCAATTAAAAGGTAGTTAGAATCAAATTCGAGCTAAAATTTAAAGTAAGACTTTTTGGGTTAAATAATAATAATAATAATAATAATAATAATAATATTAATAATATAAGAATAAGTAATAGTAATGTATTGCCTTGACCCATTTATATTTGTTGTATAACTTGAATATGGAAATAAATTAGTTAGTTTGATTTGATTTAATGTAACAAATAAAAGTAAAATAATACTCTTTGAATTTGAAGTAAATCTAAGTTGTCGTAAAACGGTATGTACATAACAGGGTATACAAAACTAGCGCATAGTCCTGCTATAGTTTGACTATAGCTGTGTGACCACTTCGTATAATCCAAAACTATTCGCATAGTTGAACTATACGAAGCGGTCACACAACTATAGTCAAACTATAGCAGGACTCTACGCTTGTTTTAAATTCAACTCTAGCTAAATTCATCTATCTAGGGTCGCAAATATCGAGCAGCAGAAACCTGATTGAGGAAGTAAGAGCCAACTGCATCAAAGCATCATTCATTTCCAGTAGCCTAAGAGACCTAATATGGAAAAACAAATATATGACGGCACATATGCAAGATAAGGATATATAAAACCAGTGTAAGACCTATCCTAACATACGCTGCCGAGACCCGAGGCGAAACAACAAAAACTAAGAAACTCTTGAGAAGCACCGAAATGAAAACGCTGAGAGCAATAAAAGGCGCAACACTACGGGATCAAATAAGAAGCTGCGCCATAAGAGATGAATTACTAACGGAAGGTGTTGTCAGATGGATCAGATTCCGAAGAAGGCACTGGAGAGACCATGTAGACAGAATGGACCAGGATAGAATTGCCAAGTGGACAAAAGACGGAAGGCCACAAAGCAGAAGACCCCCAGGCCGCCCGCCCAAGAGGTGGCAGGAGTCCTGGACGTCCGAATCGCAAGAGGGGTAGACAGCAGTACAATACAGGACAAAATTACTAAATCAAGAAGAAGAAGAAGAAGTGTGTATGTAGCTTAACAACTTTGAATATTCTCAGTAATAGTCTAACTGAGCTAAAATGAATAACACAAAAACTAGATGATTTAGAACGATCAAATTTATAATAAAACTAGTTTATAAAATTATATCTAGGTAGTAAAATATATCCTGAAATTTCCTTAATTTACCCAGGAAAATCGACTTTGATTTCAACTATAAAACTCTCATTGCGAGTCTTATTAAGTCTTGAAGAACTCAACTATTAGATGAGTTGCAATGATCAAATTTGCACTACTAATAGCTTATTAAATTGGGTAGTCTACGTAATAAGAAATTTCTGAAGTTTTCTAGATTTTCCTAAATTATTCAGAAAAATTTACCTTCTATTTACGATTACCTTCTATTTACGATACATTCTTGTACGCGCTGCAGATTCTAATTGCAATTTTTCTTTGAATTCTCGCTAGTTTGTAGATATTGCTTTCTATTGCCATGCTTTTAGTCCATATTGGGGCAGCATATGGCATGGTGGATTGTATGATCGTATCAAGGAACTTACGTTTGGAGCTTTTTGGCCCACCTACATTGGGTATAATTCTGTCAAATGCCGCCGTTACATTCATGCCTTTAGCTGCTGTCTTGATCGCTGATAGTGATATCTGCCCTCTCTGAATCCAAATTGTCTCCTGGACAATCCGATGCCTTCATCAAGTCCTCTTTTAAATCTGTCCACAAGGAGTTACTCTAGCAGGTTCCCCGGCGTGTCCAGAATACACAGGGGTTTATACGATGAGGGATCGTCTAACGGCTTGTCACTCTTGCGGAGCAGGACACCATTTCTTTGAAAGTCCGGCACTTAGTTCTGCATTCATTACATCTAGAACAAATTTTGATTGATCTAGTACTAGAAACAAGTACTAGATGAAGAGAAATTGCACTAGTACTACATTTAATTTGTTAATAAACGAAAAAAGCTCTGAAGTTTCCCATGTTTTCTAAGATAATTACCCTGATTTCAACTATCAACCTCTTATTGTGAGTCTAATTGTTAAATTGTCTAGCTCTCATTGTGAGGACTCACTCACGAATAGCACAAATGGGCCTTGAATAACACTAAACGAGAAACGGGAACTATACGAGTTATTATTATTATCAAATTTGCATAAGAACTAGTTTACTAAATTATTCGTTAGTCTGTATATTAGGAAATTGTTAATATTTTTTAGATTTTCCTAAACGATTTAAAAAACAAAGTTCCCATTGTAAGTCTAAAAAATCTTGAATAATATCAGAATTAGATGAGTTAGAAAGACGAAATGTCTTACGTGTCCTGCATACTTTTTGCCTGCAAAAATGCAAATTGCAAACTGCATTTGTCCTGCATACGTGAATTTAGTATAGTGTGAATTAAATCATTTTCTTAATTTCGAAAGATTTTTAAATCAAAAACCAAACTTTCGCATTCGCGATATTTCTTGTTTCGTTTATCAAAATTTCCTCCAAAAAAGGTTTCATGGTTGTTTTTGTTGTTTACCGATTTAGCCCAATGAAAATATTCAAATTACAACCGATAAAGCTTCCAATTACAAACTGACAGCATGTAGTAGTCAATCATTGAAAGTCTTGTTCGGTTTTGTCAAGTTTATCAAAATTGCATTAACATTTGACCTCTCTTGCTTTTTCTCTTCTTAAATCTTGATTTGATTGATTCATATTGGAAAGCGTCAATGACAATAAACATTTTTTATTAAATTAAGTAAATAATAGTTTTAAATGTTTCCGAAGACGTGTGCTATTACAAAAATAAGAATTCAAGATTAAAAGACGAAAATCCTGTAGAAATTGAAACTGGGGACCTGTGAAGTACTATGTAGATGGCTCCTGTACGGTTGGTCCGATTGGGTGAATGGAACATCAGTTCATCACCCGACTGCAAATATATTTTTTTTAATTTACATTTCTCCAGTATCACCAGGATTCCTTTCTACTTGTTACTAATTAACAAGTTCCACCGGTTAGATCAGAACTCATCAAGGAAGCATACAGTTATTAATTCAATTAAAATTAAACACTAATCATCCGATCGGGCCAACCGTACAGAAGCCTTCGAAAGTTCGATTCCCATATAATCAGCTACGGGACGTCGTGCGACATCGCCTGTCAAATAATGATTACATTGTTTTAAATGGGCACTTCGCGTAGCTGTCGCGTAGCCATAGTGAGAACGTGCCCATTTAAAACAATGTAATCATTATCTGACAGGCGATGTCGCGTGACGTCGCGTAGCTGAGTGTCGCGTATATGAGAATCGGCCTTTATTATATTTCGGGCACTTCATTCTACGCCTGACCAGATCCCCAGTTTCACTTTCTAATAAGGGAATAACCAGGCAAAACTTTTTTTGTCTGTCTAATCCGTTCAATTCCATCTCCGCTGTAATCTACGCTGTCTAATCTACTATGTCGAATCTCCTCTAATCTCATCTCTCTGAGACTCGTCTGTTCAGTAACACTGAAATGTGAAGATAATCTATTTGGACGTGTTTACCTAGGAGCGATCGAGACCAGCAAAACGTTTTATTATATTTTTAACATTGAACGCGGAGCAATTAAATTAATATTTCAATTTAATTGCCGAAGCAATTAAGTGTGCTGCCACAGGCGATCTCCGATTGGACCACACATAAAACTTCGCTTGTCTCTCTGTACGGCAGGCCATTAGAAATCCCAAACAAATAGTAATAGTAACGAGGTAATAATTTCATAATAGACAAAACTAGAAGTGTTAATTTAAATCAGGTTAGATTATATGAAGTTTAATACAATCTAACCTCACATAACCTTAACAAAAATTTGATGAACTGTGAGGTAATCACACCCAAAATTGTATAAATTACATTTGATCTGAAGATGGGATGCTCTTAAAAACATAGAAAGCGGTGGTGAATAAAAGTTTGAGGTTTAACCTAACCTTCTAGGCTAACCTAACCTAATATGAAAGAAACTAAACTATATTTAAAGAAATCTAAAATCTATTTGAATATGGAATCTCGGAAATATGAAATCTCCTATCTGTTGTTTGCTATCATTACAGTTATCCGAACCTTATTATTTATCGCTTGGAATAATTAAATGTTGCTGCAAGCAAACCAGTCCCTTAGGTTTTGGAGCAAGGACATTCGCCGTCTTCCGATGTTCCTTTTTCCTTTAATCTCTCCTAGCACAATTAATCGATGAGGGTTTTGGCATTTAAAACGCCACGCTTGCCGAGCGTGTTGGCGAGTTGGTTTGGTGAGCTGTATCTATTTGCAACTAGCTCTACCTCACTATCCAGTTAGCTCCGGTGTTCTGAGCTAATTGTCGATTCGTCTCAACTTAGTATTATCAGCACCGCCACGTGAAGGCGTGAATACAGTCCCTTGATACCGGAATATTGCTACTCGGTACCCTGCTGCTCAAGGATTTTATTTGCAGCTTTGGACTGGACCCTACTAAATTCAGGCCCAGCAGAGCCACTACAGGTCTCTAGTGGCTCCCGCCCCTAGGGAGCCACTAGAACTACCCCAGGTGAGTAGAGCACAAGGCTTAGAATCTCGCTCTGATGAACCATCAGACTACCTCAAGCTTTCTTGGGTAGGTAAAAATTCAACTAATATGAAAAATAAACAAATAGCAGGCAAGAAACAAAAACAACTTAAACTTCACATATAGCTGCATTTAATATCCGTACAATGAAGCAAGAAGAACACCTAGAAGTCTTAGAGAAGGAACTTGCTAACATAACATTAAATGGGATGTGGTGGGACTGAGCGAAACGAGACTCAGCGGAGAAACCACCACGATCCTCAGATCAGGACACATGTTGTTCCAACGAAACAGCGATACTCTCACGTCGGCGGGGTCGCCATAATAATCCATAACAAGCTAAAACACCTCGTGACGAAGGTCGAAGCCATCTCAAATCGTGTAATCTACGTCATACTCAAACTAAACAGCAGGTACAAAATTCAAATAATACAGGGATATGCTCCTACCAGTGCGTCATCGGAAGATGAAAGCGAGCAATTCTATGAAGACCTAACAACAGCTAAAGACGCAGAAAAATCCAAATACACCATCATAACTATAGACTTTAACGCAAAGATCGGACCCAGAGAGGCTACCGATCCGCCAAATTCGGTGTGGGAAGACGAAACACCAGAGGTCAAAACATGGTTGATTTTTTATGCAAAGAAAATATCTACTGCTTGAATACCTTCTACAAAAAACCACCTACAAGGAAATGGGCGTGGAGGAGTCCAGATGGTATTACGTGTAACGAAATAGACTATATACTGGCTTCGGACAGGAAAATATGCTCGGACGTATCTGTCCTAAACCGTTTCAACACGGGCAGTGATCACAGGTTAGTGAGAGCAAGAATAGAAATTAACACTCATCTCGAACGAAAGAGGTTGACTACAAAAACGATAAAACCATCTATAAAAGAGTTGACAGAAAGGAAAGAAGAATACAATAAGCAAATAGAGAGGAGGCTCCTACCAACTGAGGCTCTTAAACAGCTTAACGTAAACGAACTAAACACCAAAATTACCAACACTATCAGAGAAGCCACAAAGAAAGTTTGCGCACTTAAGAAGAAAAACGACAAACTCAGTGTCAAAACAGTCCAGCTAATAAATGAGCGTCGGAACGCAGAGGGACGCACCACAACATGAAACAGTGAACAAGCAAGTAAAAACAGCGATACGAAGGGACATTCGGGCGCGCAACACACAACAGATTCTCGATGCCATCGAAGATAATTTGAACATGAAAGTACTACACTCAAAGAGAGCCAAAGGAAAGATGGTCATTCATAAGATGAAGAACAATCTGGGAAAAGTTACAGACAAAACAGATATAGTGACTGTGATACAGGACTTCTACCAGACCCTGTACAGCCAATCAGTCCAGCAGCCAAACCAAATAAAACAAAAACCGACCATCTTGAATGCTCAGAAGAAATTCCCAAAATAGATGGCCCTGAGCTCAGAGCAACGCTAAACTCGATGAAAAATAATAAAACACCTGGAGAGGACCGAGTAACGAGCGAAATGCTAAAAGCTGAATCGGAAACACAGGAAAAATCAATGCTTATATTGATGAACAAATGTCTCGAAGAGGGCAAGATACCCAAAATGTGGCAAAATGTCGAGGTAATATTTTCATTTAAGAAAGGTGACCCTACAAACATCCAAAATTACTGTCCAATCAGCTTACTAACTACATTGTACAAACTACTGACGAAGATACTAACAAATCGCCTGGAACAGAAAATTCGACTTCTACCAACCTATAGAGCAGGCCGATTTTAGGAAACCGTAGAGCACAGTCGACACAGTCGTAATAGAGAAATGCACGGAATATAACGTGCCTCTGCATATGGCATTCGTTGACTATCAAAAGGCCTTCGACTCTATTGAGATATGGGCAGTGCTGGATGCCATGAACAGGGCAAGAATCGATTCTAGATACTCGGATTAAATCGACCATATTTATAAAAATGCAACGTTCCAAGTTAACATCAAGCAAGATCTACGAACCGAAAAAATTAACATCCAAAGAGGCGCGCGGCAGGGATCACACGATCTCCCCAAAACTTTTCACTCTGGCACTAGAGGACATATTCAACAACCTGAGGTGGGAACAAAAAGGTGTGTAACAAAAATAGACGGAAATTACCTGAATCATTTACGTTTCGCAGCCAAGATATAAACGAACTTTAGGAAATGATAAACGAATTTAATGAAGCTTCAGAAGATGTTGGCCTGCAAATGTCCAAATATCATTAGATACCCACCACTTGGAAACCGTAGAGCAGTACATCTATCTGGGACATAATATTAAAATGGGCAGGGACAACCAAACAGCGGAAGTCACAAGGCGAATCGGCTTGACTTGGGCTGCCTTTGAAAAACTAAACCATATTCTCAGAGACCGTAAAGTCCCCATCTGCCCCAAGAGAAATGTGTACGATGCGTGCATTCTCCCCGTTGCAACTTATGGCCTAGAGACCACCACTCTCACGGTCAACAGCATAAGCCGTTTAAGAGTCTGCCAAAGAGCAATGGAGCGAGCGATGCTGGGTATCAGCCTGAGAGATAAAATACGCAAAACGGAAATTCGCAAACGCACTAATGTATCGGATGTCATAGAACGAATTGCAAGATTAAGGTGGCGATGGGCAGGTCATGTTGCCCGAGATGACGTGAAATGGACCAAGAAAATAATGCAGTGGAGACCCAGAGAGACAAAAGGAAGTGTTGCTAGACCCCAGGCGAGATGGCGGGATGTCCTACAGCTGCTAGCCGGGAAGAACTGGATGCACACCGCTCAAAACAGATCAACCTGGAAAAATATGGAAGAGGCTTATGTTCAGCAGTGGGCGTTTAAATTCTGAAGAAGAAGAAAAAGTACAATTAATTGCAGCAGCGCGTATCTAATTATGTGGCCTAGGTTTTGTGTCTTTCTCTTCTTTATGGTGTGAACTATTTCCAATCTTTTTGCATTTTATTTAAGACTTCAGTTTTAGTTACTTTATCTGTCCATCGAATATAACCTTCTGCATCCATATGCCGTTGACCAATTCATGACTCATCCGTCTTTAGAGATGATTTCTCATACCAAGGGCAAATTAGTGCCCTTCTTTTTCTAGTTCATCCACCCGAAGATGTTGACTAACAAGAAGGATCTGCTTATTCCGGCAAATGCTTTTCTAGCAGGGTGCACCGCGTGAGAGGATGTCAATTGGGTTTGGCATTTTCTCAGCAAAACTGATCAAGGAAACGATTGGGGAGACTAGTTGGAATAACTGTATATGTTGTTTCCTATGTTCTCGCTGACTCTACCAGGCTGTCCATCATATTCTTAGCATTAAATAATTCCCCTGTGTTTCCTTTGATTGTCCCACTTAGGGCACGCGAAGAGAGTATGTTCTGTGTCGTCGATGTTTTCGCAGTAACGACATTTATTTGAGTCCACTATCTATCTATCGTACATGTATTTATGGAAGCAGCCATATCCTGACAGTGCGTGGTTCAAGAAATAATCAATTTCTCTGTGACTTCTGTTAACTCACTAGTAAATATCCGGAATTAATTGGTAGATCCAGCGTCCATATGTCCCGTTTTTCCACTTTTCTTGCCACTTTTCTAATAACTGTTCTCTGGCTGTTGTTTTTTCGACTCCGCTGTATCTCTCACGCCTCTCTTTAATTTGTAATTTTATAGGAGGAATCCCTGCAATGACTCCTACCCCTTCGACTAAAACAGTTCGATACAGAGCATACTAATATCTATCATTCATCCGAGTCTCTGTAAAAATGTTTGGTTGTTTGATATCGAATGCCAAGGTGGTGCAGCATATAATAGTTTAAAGTGTATAACAGTCTCCTCTTGGATGCCTTGGGTCCTCCGATGTTCGGCATAAGGCTAGCGAGGGCAGTCATAGTCTTTTCTGCCTTCTAAACGGTTCTGTTAATGTGCTTTGTAAATGTTAGTTTTTGATCCAACCACACCGAAACCTTGTATGTGGTAATAGGATATATCTTCTAAGAAATACTGCCTCAGTTTTCTTTGTTGTCAGTTCCACATTTTTTCTTCCAACCAGTAAAAACTCGCTGTAGTTCAATGTTTGTCCTCTTCATTAGAATTGCTACGTCGTCTTCTGCTTCTTCGTGTGCCATATTCTACTCGGAGGTTAGCTACCAACAAGGCAATCTCCACTTTCGACACTGCCCCTCTGAATAATTCCTTGGAAGTACACCGGAACCAATCTTTAAGATTTTTCAACCAGGAAATCCGGCGTCTTCCCACACTTCTATTTCCTGCAATCTTCCCCTGCATTGTGAGCTGTAATATTTCATACCTTTCTCCTCTCATAGTATGTCCCAGATATTCCAGTTTCCTACATTTAATTGTTACTATAATTTCTAGCCTCTTTCCCATCCTTCGTAACACCTCCACATTCGTAACTTTGTCGGTCCATGATAGTTTTAGGACTCTCCTACACACCTACATTTCAAACGCCTGGAGTTTATTTGTACGCTGTTGATGTAGTTCCAACTTTAGATCACGATTACAGAAGAGGTCTCTCATTTTAATAAAGTCAGCTCTGGCTAGTTCAATACGGTATTTGATTTCTGTTGTCTGGTCGATGTCGCTTGTTATCCAAGTGCCAAGGTATTTATATTTGGTTACTTTCTCGATACGGATATTGTCGATGATAAGGTTAGTATTAAGTGTTGCTGATTTTGAAATTATCATATATTTGGTCTTTTTAAAATTCATTTTCAATCCGTATTGCAAGCTAATGATATTCGTTCTTTCTACCATTCTTTGCAAGTCTTCTATGTTATCTGCCAGTATCACCGTGTCATCCGCGTATCTTATTTTATTGATGGGTCACCCGTTAACAATCAGTTCTGCTTGCTCTTCTTCAGGAATTGCCTCCTGGAATATTGCCTTAAAGTACAGACTGAATAGCATTGGAGACAAAATGCACCCCTGCCTAACGCCTCTACGAACCTTGATTTTTTTCTGTGGATTCACCATCTACTCTCACCTCTGCCGTTTGATTCCAATACATATTTTTAATGATTCGTATGTCTGCTGTATCGATGTTTTTGTATTTCAGTAGCGCTACTAACGGTTCATGCTGTACCTTGTCAAAAGCTTTCTCATAATCTATGAAGCAAGCGTGCACGTCTACATTCACATTCATACATGTTTGTGTCAATACGTTAATGCAAAATAGCGCCTCGCGTGTCAATTTGTTGCATAATCTTTTATGTATAATTTTCAGAAATACTTTTAAGGCGTGGCTCACGAGGCTTATCGTTCTGAAGTCGCTAAATTCCCTGGCATTAGGTTTCTTCGGTATCGGGATAAATGTTGACCTTAGCCACTCGTTTGGCAGTATTCCTGTTTCATATATGGTATTGTATAGGTTCGTAATGACATCGATTTGTTCGTTTTCCACGAGTTTTACCAGCTCTATGGGTAGTTCATCAGGGACAACCGCTTTACCACCTTCCATGTTCTTTATGGCGTATTGTACTTCCTCTGCAAGCGTCGCCTGCAAAACCTATTAACGTGCTTCCGTGTGACATTTCAGTTTTCAGAAGACCGTCATGCATAATATTCCAAATGGTAGGTGCCAGTACTGATCGCTGTGGAACACCAGTGTTTATTCTCATTGTTTTAGTAGTTCCTTCTACTTCTAGAAGTATCTCCCTTTCTGACAAATATGACGCTATAACATTAATTAGACTTTCTCGATGTTCCTCCTTCTTAATTCTTCTCAATTTGCTGCTTGATGCGCTATTAAAGGAGTTTTTCCCGTCTAAAATTATTACTGCGCACAGTCTTCGGTAACGACCAGAATAAGCTGCTGCTTCCTTGACAACTTTTGGTACTTCATCGACAGCATCTATCGTTTGTCGACCTTCCCTAAAATCTATATTACACCCTCTACATCTAAAGGCAGATTGATAATCTATAACTCTAATGTATCTACTACCTGACAATCGCGTTAATACCTCAGGATATAGAGGGAGCCTTTGACAACACCTCACACGAGGCTATCAAAGCGGCCCTCGAAAGAAGGAATATCGACAGCACTATTTCAAACTGGATGGGAGAAATGCTGAGAACCAGAATGACGGAGACACAGGTGGGAAGAGACACCATTAAGATCTCCACAACTCGAGGGTGCCCACAGGGAGTCTATCACCTCTGATGTGAAGCCTGGTGGTTGATGAATTACTGGCTAGGCTGAACGAGCTAGACATCAAATGTCAAGGTTTCGCTTATGATATAGTCATAATAACCAGAGGGAAGTTTGAGGGAACGCTGTGTGAAATCGCACAGAGAGGCCTCAAAGTAACTAGTAGATGGTGTCAAACAATGGGACTGAGACACAACTCGAGCAAAACCACGACAATGCCATTTACTAGAAAGAGAAAACTAAACTGCCTACAGCCTATACTGTTAGATGGGAGGTCAGTAGAATACAAACAGGAGATAAGTTATCTGGGTATAACACTAGATAGCAAACTCCTATGGAATAGACACGCTAAAGCAGCGGTAGGTAAAGCTAAACGCGCTCTAATGGTGTGAAGAAATCTGTCAGGAAAAACGTGGGGTTGTAACCCCACAATCCTGCGATGGACGTACACCATGATAGTGAGACCTGCGATAACTTACGGGGCAGTTGCATGGGGAAGTAGAACCAAGCTGGCCTCTATGAGAAAGCAGCTTGAGAAGATTCAAAGACTGGCGTGTGTCTGCATCACGGAGGCGATGGGCTCGTGCGCGACAGCAGCAATGGAACTACTGCTGGATCTGACTCCATTGCACTTTGTCGTGGAGAGTGCCGCCAGATCGGCAATTGTAAGGTTCAGCAAGGGAGGAATAGGCAGAGGTAAAATAATCGGGAGCCGAGACCGGAACAACCTGGCTGCCAAGATCCCCTGGCTGGAAGCACCAAAAGACGAAGTGGTATGCAAATACCATTTTCTAGGAAAACTACACAGCAATGTGTAGTAGTAAATCCGATTGGTGCGACGAATCCTCCAGACATTGTTGTAACATATAGCAAAATGCTATATGCTATGTGTTGTAACATATAGCAAAATGCAATCAAGTGGTATACAGATAGGTTGAAGACAAAGGAAGGTACTGGTGCAGAAGTGTTTGGACTATGTACCAAATACTTCGAATCCATGAGAACATTCCCAAGTATCTTCCAAGCAGAGGTATACGCAATCGAAAGATGTGGACAATTTAACCTCGACAGGATTTATTGTAAAAACTAATTGCTATCCTGTCAGACAGCCAAGCAGCCATCAAAGCCATTAGCTCATACACCATCAGATCCAAACTGGTATGGGACTGTGTGGGAAAGCTAAACAAGCTTGGCAGAGAAAATAAAGTAACGCTGTACTGGGTACCAGGACACACTGATATAGACGGAATCGAAGAAGCCGCTCATCTAGGAAATAAGGGATCCAGTATTCCCTTTATAGGTCCGGAACCCTTTTGCGGTATGGGTGTCAACAACATCCACAAAAGTTTAGATGAAGAAATAAGAGAACAATGGATGAAAACCTGGAAAGAACTTCCAGGGTTGACATAATCCAAAGTTATGCTGGGATCTGTTAACCAGAAAAGAACAAAAGATTTCCTAAAACTAAACTGGAACAAGCTTAGAATTCTGACAGGAGTCCTGACGGGACAGACTTAGAAAACACCCTAGGCCTAGAGGAAGATGAAAGATGCAGATTCTGTGGTTCAGCAGAGGAAACCCCATACATCTGCTCAAAGGCTGCGGAGCACTGCTCCGCAAGAGACAAATGTATCTTGGGGCCCACTGCTTCAACGCAGAGGAGTTGCAGTCCTTGAATCCCACCCAGATCCTGACATTCCTAAAGGTATCAGGACTAGAGGTGGCGCTCTATATGGGTAAGTATACCAACGTTTAGAGAAAGAGGGTGAGATACAATATATCTATGATGGTCGCAGTACAAGTCGTCACCACCAAAACTACAATCTGCAACAAGAGGGATCTGTTTATTCCAGCAAATGCTCGGTTAAAAGAGCCTTGTTCGATTTTCAGCAAGGTGTTTCGCGTGCAGGATCATTTTCTCAACATCACCCCTTACAGCCCCAAGTTAATTTATTATAACCTAACCTGACCTATCCAAGCCAAGATTCCATCTTAAGAAAGAAGGCTTATAGAAAAATAAAAATCGATGATGAATGATAGATTGAGGACCAATATAACCTTCTAAGCTATCCTCACCTAATCTTAAATAAACTAAACTATTTTTGAAGAAATCTAAATTGTATTTGAAGTTGGAATGACGGAAATATGTAATCTGTAATAGTATTTTAAAGGACGAGTTCAGTAAGCGCGATTTTTCAGCACGCGTCCAAGTTTGGAAAACGACGAGTTTTCTAATGGACAAGTGCTGAAGAACGTCTTGATAATGGGTTACAATGGTGCGCTTAGGCGTCAGGAATTAACGGATATGTCTGTCGACGACATAGAATACAGATCCGATTCCATCATTGTGTATGTATCTAAAACAATAAATTAAATTCCAAGAATGTTCGCAATTACAGATCCCCATTGGATTGAATTAATTCAAAAATATGCTAACTTACGTCCTAATAATGTTACGCATAAGACATTTTTCTTAACTTTTCTTAACGGTCATTGTATTAATAGTCCAATTCATATTTATATTATGGGGAGAATATCAAAAGACATTTCGCAAATTTCCAAATTCCGATCTTTATGCTGGACATTGTTTCCGTAGAAGTAGTGCGACACATTTGGCCAACCATGGTGGTGATTTGTTGATAATAAAAAATCATCAAAATCGGTCTTCTGCTGTTTCGGAGGCTTCAATAAAAAGAAAATTGAAGTGTCCAAAATGCTTGGGTCTGAGGAAGCAAACATCAACTTACCTGGATGTTCTTCTAGTGGCCCCAGTTGCAATTTGATAGCAACAGTAATACTAGGGTTAGGTAAAGAATACGGGATGGTTTTGAAACTTATTGTTGCTTTGTGTTGTCTATGTTGGTTCAATCAATATTCGTGTTTTTGTTGTAAATAATTGTTTACATTTTCTAGATGACAGATAGTAGATAACAGAACTAACTCGACATTGCCACGTTTATTTTTGTTTATATGCCCATTTATATGAAAAACTATAATTTTGGCAACATATATACAATCTTAAGCGTCGTATTGAAGTTGTATTCATGTTGCAACGAACAGCCACGCCACAAACAGCTACAATGTCTCGAATTAATTATTTAAGTGTCCTGGATATCTACCAGATTCTTTTTTTACTTTTTGTAATAAAAAAATTGCATCTTCAACCAAATAACTGTAATTATTTTTCTATTATGAATATTCAGAATATTTTAAGAGATCCTGACTAAACAATTCAAAAATTACTTGAACATAAATTGATATCAGCCGAGTTGGTTAAACCAACGGTCTTTGCTACATTGTCGCGGTAGGGAGAACTCTCGATTCAATATAGGATAATGTAGCAAGGATCATTGGTTTAATCCCGGTTAGATCAGGTTGCCCGCCGCGAAGCGGACAGATAAATCAAGACAACATACGCGCGGCAGCGCGAACTCTCGATCCAATATCGGACAATGTGGCAAGGACCCTTGCTTTAACCCCGGTTAGATTAGGTTGTCCGCCGCGAAGCGGGCAGATAAACCAAGACAACATACGCACGGCAGTGCGAATTCTCGATCCAATAAAGGACAATGTGGCAAGAACCGTTGGTTTAACCCCGGTTAGATTAGGTTGCCCGCCGCGAAGCGTGTAGATAAATCAAGACATTATACACGCGTCAGCGCGAACTCTCGATCCAATATAGGACGTGGCAAGGCCCATTGAATCAATCAAAAATAATAATCGTGGCAACGTCGAGTTAGTTGCGTTCGCATCTACTATCTGTCATCTTGAAAATGTCAACAATTATTTTTAACAAAAACACGACTATTTATTGAACCAACGTAGACAACGTAGAAGCTTAATTTTTGCTTTCCGATCTTATTTAAAGAGTGCCAAAGACGATTAACAACAGTTACACCGGGTAAAAAGTCCGCAATATTAAGTTTCAATTTTTGCAAAGTCCGTAGCATTATATATAATGTCCCTGGTTTGACTGTTACTGCTCAAGAATCATCCAATGTCACTATAAATGTTTTTAATAATTGTACCATTGATGGACAGCATTTGAATTAAATATGTGTTTTATCGTTTATTACCATTAAGTAATTAAATATCTGTATTCGAGATTTCCACACATCACATAACCTCTAACTAACTCGCCAAAAATTTGACACTGACAGCTCTGAATTTCATTGCCAACCTTGAAAAAATTAACTCATTACAGCACTCGGCGAGTCATAACCGCACGCATGTGAGTGCTCTTATGAGTCCATTACAGACGCAAAATAGAAAAAATGTTTCAGAACTTTTAAGCTTTTCGTGTAAGAAAAGGCGCTAATAAATACAAATTTGAGAAACTCTGACCCACGCCAGCATTGTCTCAAATTAAATATTGCTCTTTATTAAACTTCTTCTAACAAGAAGAATCTTCTCTGGAGATTTCTCTCCATTAAAAGCTAAAACCTAATCTAATAAAGTTTGGAACCTGTGACCTTCGCCAACAATGTTGGTGAAGTCAGAGTTTGAACTAAACTTACTTGAAGGTCCCATTTTGAACTAAATCAACGTTTCGTTCTGAGGTGGTTATGGTCTAGAAGTTATGGTCAAACTATTGAGTCATGAGTCCCCGGTTCGTATCCGAGAACACAAATATGGAAAAATAAGCCATCTTCTCCTGTGCATGGCTCTGGCAAAGTCATCACAGTAAAAATCTGCCTCCAAAATGGAGATTTTGGAGGCAGATTGGACAGATTGGCAAACGTGGATGGCGAGCCACTATTAGGGGAGCCTAATAGTGCCTCGCCATCCACGTTAATAACTGTAGAAAGAGCTATATAGAGCCCTATACTTGTGTAAGATCAAAACACCAAAACACAAGTATATTCAGAGGGAGGCGGTCCAGGTCCTTCTTAGGACTGTAACACCAGTGAAAGGAAAATATTTCATTCCATTCGCAAACTAATTGGTTTAAAATAATATTTCGCTGTCAGAACCCAATAAAACCGAGAGGAATCTAATAAAGTCTGAAAACCCTAAAGTCTGACCTTCGCCATCATTTTTTTTTAATTTGAGCCAAATCAATGTTTCCTTCTATTCCCAAAATAATTAGTTTTAAATAAGATTTGGTACTTACGTACTAACGCCACCGCAGCTACAGATTTGAACAAAATGGAAGGTTAGATTAGTTTATAGCGGAGCAGATAAATCTAGACCATATATCGCGCGGTAGCGCGACCTTTCGATCCAAAATAACAAAAATTGGTTAAGGATTGGATTAGGTTATATTAGAGCTAATAAATCCAGACCACATATCGCGCGGTAGCGCGATCCCTCGCTGCGGTGGCGTTAATACGTAAGTACCTAAGATTTCTCTATCAGAACCTATTAAATCCGAGAATCTAATCTGGTAAAGTCTGAAAACCTCTAATCTTCGCCAACATTGTTTCAATATGAACTAAATCAATGTTTCGTTCTATTCCCAAACTAATTAGTTTAAAATAAGATTTCTCTATCAGAACCCATTAAAACCGAGAATCTAATCGAGAAATCTTCAATTAATTAAGAGATAATAAAATGAAAAAAACTCCTACATATGAAGTCATTAAGCATTTCTATCCAATTAATCTCAAATTCAGTCCACTAAATTATTCACTACAAACGCTTTTTTTCTCCTTCGCTCCGATAATCGTAATTTTATTCGACGCTCTTTCTAACAACAGCAACGCGAGGAAAAGAAAAGTTCCGCATCTAGTTCGAAGGATGGCTATCAAAGAAATATCGTTCGTTATTTATTATCTCGTTTAAACTATAAAGTCTGCATAAAATCGGTTCGGATTCAAATGCCACAGTTTGTTTACACTTTTACTAATATCAAATGCTAAAGAAAAAAATTTTGTTTCTCGTTTATACTTCCAAATGCTAAGGAAAAATGTTAGTTAGTATGTTATAAACAGTTCAGAATATAAACCATTATCCTTATTTCAAATACTCAAACGAGCTTCAAGTCTTCATAAAATAAATTGGATCACTTCACTGATCAAAAACTACTTGGATTTTTGTTTGTCTAAACTAGACTTGTTGCTAATCTATCTAGTCTTGTCCGTCTAATCTTGTCGGTCTAATCTTGTCTGCAATAAATCAATCAGTGGTAATTGATTCATGTTTAAATCAATTCTTCTCGTTCCATATTTTAGTCTAACTGTTGCAGAACGTTACGTAATAATTGAATAATCCGTTCGACATTACTTAGTGTGCAATTACAATGAACGGGCAACAGAAATAAAAGGTCTCGAGCAACAGAAAAAAATTACAGAAGCAGTTCCGTTATTGAAATTTATTGTTAGCACGCTCAATGTCAATTACATACAGTTTATTGCTTATTTACTATGTAACATTATGTAACTAAACTATGCATACTGATTTAACTCACAGTAGACTAGTTGTCTTGTATGAATTTGTTTGGATCGCTCTAGTCTTGTTTGGTTTTGTCTGGTCTTGTCTGGACTTGCCTGGTCTTATCTGGTATTGTCTGGTTTCGTTTGGTCTCGTCTGGTCTTACCGGGCCTTGTTTGGTCTTGTCTGATCTTGTGTGGTCTAGTCTAGTCTTGTCTGATCTTGTCTGGTCTTGAGTGGTCTTGTATGGTCTCGTCTAGTCTTGTCTGGTCTTGTCTGGTTTTGTCTGGTCTTGTCTGCTATTGTCTGCTCTTATCTAGTCATGCCTGGACTTATCAGGTCTTGTCTGTTCTTCTCTCTACTCACCCGGTCTTGCTTGGTCCTGTCTGGTCTTGTCTGGTCATGTCTTGTCTGCTCTTGTCTGATCTTGTATGGTGTTGTCTGGTCTTGTCTGGTGTTGTCTCGTCTCGTTTGGTCTTGTTGGATCTCGACTGCTTTTGTCTGGCCTTGTCTGGTCTTGTTTGGCCTTGTTTGGTCTTGTCTGGTCTTGTCTGGTCTTCTCTGGTCTTGTCTGTTCTTGTCTGGTCTTATCGGGTCTTGTCTGGACTCGTTTGGTCTTACCTGACCTTCTCTGATCTTGTCTGGTCTTGTCTGGACTTGTCTGGTCTTGTTTGGTCTTGTCTGGTTCTGTCTAGTCTCATCTGGTCTCGCCTGGTCTTGTCTGGTCCTCTCTGTTCTTGTCTGCTATTGTCTGCTCTTATCTGGTCTTACGTGGACTCATCAGGTGCTGTCTGTTCTTGTCTGATCTCACCTGGTCTTGTCTGGTCTTGTCTGGTCTTGTCTGCTCTTGTCTGCTCTCGTGTGCTATTGTATGCTCTTATCTGGTCTTGCCTGAACCCATCAGGTCTTGTCTGTTCTTATCTGATCTCACCTGGTCTTCTCTGATCTCATCAGGTATTGCCTGATCTATTCTGCTGCAGCCTAGCACTTGCTCTTCCCTGCTCTTCCCTGATCAAAACTTATGCAACAATTTCTGTTTTTGGAACACTTTTTGAACATTTTTGCTAATACATTCACTTTTTCTTTTCAGGGAGCAGTATTTGTACGACGTGTTCGAGGCGATAATCTCGACGTTGGACTCGAAGCTGCAGAGGATCGAGAACCTGGATAAGGCCGTCGAGCACTTGATGCGGCGTGTCGAGAACCTCGACTCGCGGGTCAACAACAACATCGACAAGACGGAATCGGTGATCTCCAAGCTCGGCTTGCTCGACCTCAAGCTCTTCCAGTCGCCTTTCTTCACCAAAACCAAACCCGAGAGCGCCGACAACGCCGAGTTCACCGAGAACAATTTGGGCATGCAGCTGGTCTCCCTCGACCAGAAGGTCAGCGATATTGACAACAAGCTCAACGTTTTGAAAAACCAATTGGACTCGAATTATTTACCAAATGAGGATATTAATGCTGAGGCTAGTGAGAAGAAGCCTATTAGTATGAACGTTGTTGAGATTACTAAAGCTTTGAACACAGAGATAATCAATCATGTGACGAAGAAGTTGGATCAGTTGAAGGAAGTTACAGGCAATTTAGATAGGAACTTGCAATACCATGTCAATGTCGTTAGTGATAATTTAGGAAGAGTATTGAATATGGTTAGTGACGTTCATGAGGCTTTAGTGGATCAAATCGATTCAAATCGCAATTCCACCACTCAACCTCCGTTTAATATACGGAGCAGCAAGTTGGATACGTTGGTGAAGCAAATCAAACCGATCATCACCGTCTCGGAAAAAATGGACGAAGTTTGGGACGTTGTGGTGGGAACCAAAAGCTCCGTGGACGATTTAGTTCCGAAATCCGACGAGCTCTTGACGCAAACCCAGCGCCAGGAGAGAGCCATCGGCGAAATGCACAGCGATTTCCGTTCCAAAGCCAACAAGATCATCGCCAATCTGGACATGGTCGAGAAACGCCTCAAGAAACAGGAAGACGACGTCGCCACCCTCGCCCAACGACCCGTACCTGCCGAACTGCTCCTCGACCCAACAATCGATAGACTAGTGGAATATGATTCCAACAGATACAGCGTGGATGACTTCGCAGGTACAGATACCACGCTTCCTGTTACGTTCACGACGCTACCGCCACCAACGACGGTGACCCAGAGTACTACCACTGTTAATCAGAGCAGTACCACGCCGTTGATGGCTTCCACTGTTCAGACTAGTAGTACTAGTAGCGTTACTGAGAAACGATCGGAGAAGAGGAAAGGTGGAGTCATCTTCCCGAGTGTCAAAAATAAACCGTCGCCAGCTAATACTACGTTTACTACGGATTCGCTGGCTAGTATTAAGGATGTTAAGGTAAGATTAGCTTAGTAGAATTAGGTTGTAGGTACTTCAGAAGGATGAAAGGAGAAGTTGGAAAGGACATACGCCTAATTTGTACATCTTTGTAGGGTTACTCCTGTGTGGATTTACTGAACGCCGGCATGAGAGATTCCGGAGTCTACTATCTCCAAATCCGAGGAACAACTTACTGGTTCTTGAAGGTCTACTGTGAGCAAGAAATCGCTGAAGGAGGATGGACAGTAAGTTCAAAATTAGGAAAAACTAATATCGAGCAACTAATCGAGCAAACTAATATCGTGCAAACCAAAAATACTTCTTAACTTGTCTCAATATTATAGTACTCTTCCTATACTTCATTGATATCCCCTCTACTTTGCCTACTCTTCCTTCATTTCCTATACTCTTCCTACTATTCCTTGATATGCTCCTTTACTTTTCCTACTCTTCCTTGATATACTCCTTTACTCATCGTTGGTATGCTTCTCTGCTCTTGCTTGATGTTCTCATTTTCTCTTCGTTGATATGCTTCTCTATTTTTGCTTGATATCCTCCTTTACATTTCCTACTCGTCCTTGATATATTTATATGCTCCTTAACTCTTCCTCGATATCCTCCTCTGTTCTTCCTTGATATTCTCATCTACTCATCCTTGATATCCACCTCTGCTCTTCCTACTCTTAATTGTTATCCTCTATTCTTCCTACTCTTCCTTGATATCCTCCTCTACACTTTCCTTGATATCCTCCTCTATTCTTCCTACTCTTCCTTGATATTATCCTCTACTCTTTCTGTGATATCCTCCTCTACTCATCCTTGGTATCCTTCTCCTTGATATCCTACTCTATCTCTATTCTTTCTTTCGATGGTCAGTAAGGCTTAAAAAATTAAGAAAAACTAAAGTCTCGATGCGCAAACTAAAAATACTTAGTCTAAATTTATCTACCTAGTCTCAAGATTATAGTACTCTTCCTACTCTTTTTTTTATATCCTCGTCTATTCTTCCCTGATATGCTCCTCTACTTTTTCTACTCTTACTTGATATGCTTGTCTACTCTTCTTCTCTTCCTTGCTATCAAATTCTACTCTTTCTTGATATCTTCCTCTGCTCTTCCTACTGTTACTTGATATGCTCCTCTATTCTTCCTACTGCTCCTTGCTATCCTCCTCTACTCCCCTTGATATCCTGCTCTACTCATCCTTGATATCCTCTACGCTACTCTTCCTTGATATCTTACTCTATTCTTCCTTCGAATGGTAAGTAAGTCCAACCATTAGGAAAAACTAAAGTCTCGCAAACTAAAAATACTTTGTCTAAATTTATCTACCTAGTCTCAAGATTATAGTACTCTTGCTACTCTTTCTTTATATCCTCGTCTACTCATCCCTGATATGCTCTTCTACTTTTTCTACTCTTCCTTGATATGCTTGTCTACTCTTCCTACTCTTCCTTGATATGCTACTCTACTCTTCTTCTCTTCCTTCATATCAATTTCTACTCTTTCTTGATATCTTCCTCTGCTCTTCCTACTCTTACTTGATATGCTCCTCTATTCTTCCTACTCTTCCTTGATATCCGCCTCTACTCTCCTTGATATCCTCCTCTACTCATCCTTGATATCCTCCTCTACTCTTCCTTGATTTCTTACTCTATTCTGCCTTTGTGTGGTCAGTAAGTCTAACCATTAAGAAAAATTGAATTAAAGTCTCGATGCGCAAACTAAAAATACTTATTCTAAATTTATCTACCTAGTCTCAAGATTATAGTACTCTTCCTACTCTTTCTTTATAGGCTCTTCTACTCTTCCCTGATATCCTCCTCTACTTTTTCCTTGATATGTTCGTCTACTCTTCCTACTCTTCATTGATTTGCTCCTCTACTCTTCATTGATATGCTCCTCTATTCTTCCTTGATATCCACCTCTACTCTTACTTGATATCCACCTCTGCTCTTACTTGTTATCCTCTATTCTTCCTACTCTTCCTTGATATCGTCCTCTACTCTTTCCTTGATATCCTCCTCGACTCATCCTTGATATTCTCCTCTATTCTTTCTTCATATCCTACTCTATTCTTCCTTTGGATGGTCAGTAAGTCCAAAAATTAAGAAAGACTAAAATCTCGATGCGCAAACTAAAAATACTTTATCTACCTTGTCTCAAGATAGTAGTACTCGCGGTCTCAGGCTCTAAATTTGAAAGTTTGCAAACGATAGCCAATTTAGAAGATAACTCCGGAAGTAACAACTCGCTATTTACATTCCTTACATCATTTTCTAGCTTGTTTTCTTCCAATTCTATAATTACAAACAGAAAGTCGCCGCGATTTCCGCGTTTCTAAACGATACCCTCTTGTTAAACATTATTTTTCCTTGATTATTTCCGGAAGTAGTAAAGCAATTGGCTTTCAATTTCCACGTTTGGTTTGGTTTCTTGTCGTCCGGTTCTGAATTTTCAAATCGGAAGTTGCTGCGATGCTTACTTCCGGCGCTACAGCTATAATTGTGTTACTGGAAATTTTCAATTGTTTTGTAAGAAAATTTGCAGTCGTGGGGAGATTGAGCCGCCGCTTCAAAATCTGTAATTTATTTTCGTCTGCGACGTCTAGTTTTTGAAATAGCACGGTATCAGTCTCGAAAATTTGAGAGTTTGAAAACGATAGCCAATTTAGCCGATAACTCCGGAAGTAACAACTCACTATTCACAACCCTTACATCATTTTCTAGCTTGTTTTCTTCCAATTCTATATTTACAAACAGGTCGCTGCGACTCTTACTTCTCCAAACATTGCGTTTCTTAACGATAGCCTCTTGTTAAACATTAGTTTTCCTTGATTATTTTCGGAAGTAGTAAGGCATTTGGCTTTCAATTTCCACGTTTGGGTTGGTTTCTAGTCGTCCGGTTCCGAATTTGCAAACAGGAAATCGCTGCGACGCTTACTTCCGGCGCTACAGTTATAAATGTGTTTCTTGAAATTTTAAGTTGTTTTGGAAGAAAATTTGCAGTCGTGAGGAGATTCAGACGCCGATTCTAAATTTGTAATTTGTTTTCGTCTGCGACGTCTAGTTTTTAAAATAGCGCGGTATCATTCTCGAAAATTTGAAAACGATAGCCAATTTAACCGATAACTCCGGAAGTAACAACTCGCTATTCACAACCCTTACATCATTTTCTAGCTTGTTTTCTTCCAATTCTATAATTGCAAACAGGAAGTCGCCGCGACGCTTGCTTCTCCAAACATTGCGTTTCTAAACGATAGCCTTTTGTTAAACATTGGTTTTCCTTGATTATTTCCGTAAGTAGTAAGGCAATTGGCTTTCCATTTCCACTTTTGCAATGATTTCTTGTCGTCCGGTTCCGAATTTGCAAATCGGAAGTTGCTGCGATGCTTACTTACGGCGCTACAGCTATAATTGTGTTACTGGAAATTTTCAATTGTTTTGTAAGAAAATTTGCAGTCGTGGGGAGATTGAGCCGCCGCTTCAAAATCTGTAATTTATTTTCGTCTGCGACGTCTAGTTTTTGAAATAGCACGGTATCAGTCTCGAAAATTTGAGAGTTTGAAAACGATAGCCAATTTAGCCGATAACTCCGGAAGTAACAACTCACTATTCACAACCCTTACATCATTTTCTAGCTTGTTTTCTTCCAATTCTATATTTACAAACAGGTCGCTGCGACTCTTACTTCTCCAAACATTGCGTTTCTTAACGATAGCCTCTTGTTAAACATTAGTTTTCCTTGATTATTTTCGGAAGTAGTAAGGCATTTGGCTTTCAATTTCCACGTTTGGGTTGGTTTCTAGTCGTCCGGTTCCGAATTTGCAAACAGGAAATCGCTGCGACGCTTACTTCCGGCGCTACAGTTATAAATGTGTTTCTTGAAATTTTAAGTTGTTTTGGAAGAAAATTTGCAGTCGTGAGGAGATTCAGACGCCGATTCTAAATTTGTAATTTGTTTTCGTCTGCGACGTCTAGTTTTTAAAATAGCGCGGTATCATTCTCGAAAATTTGAAAACGATAGCCAATTTAACCGATAACTCCGGAAGTAACAACTCGCTATTCACAACCCTTACATCATTTTCTAGCTTGTTTTCTTCCAATTCTATAATTGCAAACAGGAAGTCGCCGCGACGCTTGCTTCTCCAAACATTGCGTTTCTAAACGATAGCCTTTTGTTAAACATTGGTTTTCCTTGATTATTTCCGTAAGTAGTAAGGCAATTGGCTTTCCATTTCCACTTTTGCAATGATTTCTTGTCGTCCGGTTCCGAATTTGCAAATCGGAAGTTGCTGCGATGCTTACTTACGGCGCTACAGCTATAATTGTGTTACTGGAAATTTTCAATTGTTTTGTAAGAAAATTTGCAGTCGTGGGGAGATTGAGCCGCCGCTTCAAAATCTGTAATTTATTTTCGTCTGCGACGTCTAGTTTTTGAAATAGCACGGTATCAGTCTCGAAAATTTGAGAGTTTGAAAACGATAGCCAATTTAGCCGATAACTCCGGAAGTAACAACTCACTATTCACAACCCTTACATCATTTTCTAGCTTGTTTTCTTCCAATTCTATATTTACAAACAGGTCGCTGCGACTCTTACTTCTCCAAACATTGCGTTTCTTAACGATAGCCTCTTGTTAAACATTAGTTTTCCTTGATTATTTTCGGAAGTAGTAAGGCATTTGGCTTTCAATTTCCACGTTTGGGTTGGTTTCTAGTCGTCCGGTTCCGAATTTGCAAACAGGAAATCGCTGCGACGCTTACTTCCGGCGCTACAGTTATAAATGTGTTTCTTGAAATTTTAAGTTGTTTTGGAAGAAAATTTGCAGTCGTGAGGAGATTCAGACGCCGATTCTAAATTTGTAATTTGTTTTCGTCTGCGACGTCTAGTTTTTAAAATAGCGCGGTATCATTCTCGAAAATTTGAAAACGATAGCCAATTTAACCGATAACTCCGGAAGTAACAACTCGCTATTCACAACCCTTACATCATTTTCTAGCTTGTTTTCTTCCAATTCTATAATTGCAAACAGGAAGTCGCCGCGACGCTTGCTTCTCCAAACATTGCGTTTCTAAACGATAGCCTTTTGTTAAACATTGGTTTTCCTTGATTATTTCCGTAAGTAGTAAGGCAATTGGCTTTCAATTTCCACTTTTGCAATGATTTCTTGTCGTCCGGTTCCGAATTTGCAAATCGGAAGTTGCTGCGATGCTTACTTACGGCGCTACAGCTATAATTGTGTTACTGGAAATTTTCAATTGTTTTGGAAGAAAATTGGCAGTCGTGGGGAGATTGAGCCGCCGCTTCAAAATCTGTAATTTCTTTTCGTCTGCGAAGTTTAGTTTTTGAAATAGCACAGTATCAGTCTCGAAAATTTGAGATTTTGAAAACGATAGCCAATTTAGCCGATAACTCCGGAAGTAACAATTCGCTGTTCACAACCGTTACATCGTTTTCTAGCTTGTTTTCTTGCATATTTATAAACAGGAAGTCGCTGCGACGCTTACTTCTCCAAACATTGCGTTTCTTAACGATAGTCTCTTGTTACACAATACTATTCCTTGATTATTTCCGGAAGTAGTAAGGCAATTGGCTTTCAATTTCCACATTTAGGTTGTTTTCTTGTCGTCCGGTTCCGAATATGCAAACCGGAAGTCGCTGTGACGCTTACTTCCGGGGCTACAGTTATAATTGTGTTTCTGGAAATTTTCAATTGTTTTGGAAGAAAATTTGTAGTCGTGAGGGGATTCAGACGCCGATTCTAAATTTGGTATTTGTTTTCGTCTGCGACGTTTAGTTTTCGAAATAGCGAGGTATCAGTCTCAAAAATTTAGAAGTTTGAAAACTATAGGCAATTTAGCCGATAACTCCGGAAGTAACAACTCGCTATTCACAACCTTTACATTATTATCTAGATTGTTTTCTTTCAATTCTATATTTACAAACAGGAAGTCGCTGCGACTCTTACTTCTCCAAACATTGCGTTTCTAAACGATAGCCTTTTGTTAAACATTGGTTTTCATTGATTATTTCCGGAAGTAGTAAGGCAATTGGCTTTCAATTTCCACTTTTGCGTTGCTTTTTTGTCGTCCGGTTCCGAATTTGCAAACCGGAAGTCGCGGCGACGCTTACTTCCGGCGCTACACCTTTAATTGTGTTTCTGGAAATTTTCAATTGTTTTGGAAGAAAATTTGCAGTCGTTGGGAGATTGAGACGCCGATTCTAAATTTTTAATTTGTTTTCGTTTGCGACGTCTAGTTTTTGAATTAGCGTGGTATCAGGCTCGAAATTTGAAAGTTTGCAAGCGATAGCCAATTTAGCCGATAACTCCGGAAGTAACAACTCGCTATTTACAATCCTTATTCCCTGATATTTGCCTTTACTCTATCTATTCTTCCTTGATATCTCGATATGCTCGTCAACTCTTCTTTGATATGCTCCTCAACTCTGCCTACTCTTCCTTGATGTCCACCTCTACTCTTCATTGATATCCATCTCTGCTCTTCTTACTCTTGCTTGATATGCTCCTCTATTCTTCATATTTTTCCGTAATATCCTCCTTTACTCTTTCTACTCTTCCTTGATATGCTCCTCTACTCTTCCTACTTTTCCTTGATATCCTCTTCTACACTTCCTTGATAATCTCTTCTTCTCTTCCTCGATATCCTCGTCTACTCTTCCTTGAAATCCACGTCTACTCCTTCTACACTTCCTTGATATTTGATATGCTCAACTCTTCCTACTCTTCCTTGATATCCTCCTCTACTTTGGACCAAATATTAGCAGATATATCCTACCATGTTTTTACTGTGTCTAGACTGTAAATACTTAGTCTAGAAAGTACCTAGCTTATTTAGACTGTGTCTACTATCTTACATAGTCTTAGTCTAAATGAACTACTTGGTCTAAATTTTAATGAAAATTATTACTTAAGTTAAGGTGTCCACATCTTTAGATTGCTGGCAAAAACTTAATCTTTCCAAAACTTTCCAAATCTTTCCAAAACAAATTTTTAAAAATGGGGAGGTCTGCTCCCCTTAGCTTATGTGCTAATTTAGTCTTGTTTGTATCTACTCTAACTATACAGTCAATGCCTCGTCTAAAATATACCCGGTACAAACTGTCTAATCTTTGTTTATAGTATATATAAACTTAGTCTAGATAAGATAAAATATAGGTATGAAAACTAGAATACTTAGCCTTAGATTGTAACTACCTTATTAATTCTTCTTCATTTAGCTTTAGCAAAACATTTCAGTTGTAATTACCTACCATGTTCAAACTTCTAGATTGTGCCTACCTTCAGCATTTCTTGCTATGAACATCATTTTTTCTTTAGGTGATTCAACGGCGGGACGACTTCGGGGATCCGAGGGAGAATTTCAACAGGGACTGGAGCGACTACAAGAACGGCTTCGGGGACCCGGCGAAGGAGTTCTGGCTCGGCAACGAGAACATCTACATGCTCACCAACAACGAGGAATACATTTTGCGCGTCGAATTGGAAGATTTCGAAGGAAACAAAAGGTAGCAAATGAGAACAAACAACAGAAATTGTATGTGATTAGTTAAAATTCATGTTAGATTTAACGCCACCATACCTGGTCTTGTTGTAGTCTGGTCTAGGCTGGTCAAGGTTTATTCAAAATTGTAATAATAATAACCAACCATGGACTAAGCATTGCTGGTTAATATATACCTGAATTTGATCCGGTAATACCTAACTTTGATGTGGATATACCTGCTCTTAACATAGTTGTTCTTGATCTTGAGCTGGTCATATAATGGCTTAGACATGCCCTCCTTAATAATCTTATCTAGATGTAGCCATACCTGGTCTTCTCAAATCTTACCTTGTTGGATTGGTATATGGATACTTGGTATCTCTAAACCATATTTGACTAATGTCCACCTCAACAACTTCAACTATCTACGTATAGCCATAACTGGTTTCCTCAAATCTTAATTTGTTGGATTGGCCAATATGGCTTAGACATACCATGTATTGCCCACCTTACTAAACTTAACAACCTGAATGTGACCATATCTGGTTTCTTCAAATCTTACGATCTTACTTATCTTAAGATCTTACGATCAAATCTTCTAATCTTCGTCTATCTTAGTCTATCTTAGTCTATTTTTTGTTTAAATAAGATTCTGAGTACAATATCATCAAATATAAATGTTGATGCAAATACCAACGACCATTAATCCTCAACAAGTGCGAACAATTTCTCAATAAACGTTCGTAAGACGATATATAGTCCATATGCGGCGTGCACAAACTACCTGTCTAGTCTACAAAGTTCAAAAAAAAAATACAAGGTGAACCAGGCGAATCTTCTTCACTTTCACCAGTCTCAGTCGGTTCGAAGCCGACGTTGCACCACCTACGACCACGACCCGATACTTCAGCTAGCCGGCTCAACTAGAACTGGGTTAGTGATGAACACGCTCGGCATTGAGCAAGCGACGTAATTGATGCACGCGGAAAATACACAACTGTCGCTTTCTGCAAATTATTATTTGCGCATCGTGATATTGAGATTCATTTGATTTGATCTTTAAGCCAAATTGCAAAACGTTCGTAATTGATTGAGAATGTTCGCATGCTATCTATCAAATTAGATTCTTAGTTTAGATTTAGACAGACTAGATAGATAAGACTGGACAGACACGATTAGACAGATAACACTAGATAGATAAAACCAGACAGACAAAACACGACATACAAGATTAGCCAAACAAGAGTAGACTGAGAAGACTAGACACACAAGACTAGACAGACAAAACTAGACAGACAAGACTAGACAGACAAGACTAGTCAGACAAGACTAGTCAGACAAGACTAGACAGACAAGACTAGAGAGACAAAACTAGATAGACAAGGCTAGACAGACACAACTAGACAGACAAGCCTCGATAGACAAGACTAGACAGACAAGACTAGACAGACAAGACTAGACAGACAAGACTAGACAGACAAGACTAGACAGACAAGACTAGACAGACAAGACTAGACAGACAAGACTAGACAGACAAGACTAGACAGACAAGACTAAACAGACAAGACTAGACAGACAAGACTAGACAGACAAGAGTAGACAGACAAGACTAGACAGACAAGACTAGACAGACAAGACTAGACAGACAAGACTAGACAGACAAGACTAGACAGACAAGACTAGACAGACAAGACTAGACAGACAAGACTAGACAGACAAGACTAGACAGACAAGACTAGACAGACAAGACTAGACAGACAAGACTAGACAGACAAGACTAGACAGACAAGACTAGACAGACAAGACTAGACAGACAAGACTAGACAGACAAGACTAGACAGACAAGACTAGACAGACAAGACTAGACAGACAAGACTAGACAGACAAGACTAGACAGACAAGACTAGACAGACAAGACTAGACAGACAAGACTAGACAGACAAGACTAGACAGACAAGACTAGACAGACAAGACTAGACAGACAAGACTAGACAGACAAGACTAGACAGACAAGACTAGACAGACAAGACTAGACAGACAAGACTAGACAGACAAGACTAGACAGACAAGACTAGACAGACAAGACTAGACAGACAAGACTAGACAGACAAGACTAGAGAGACAAGACTAGACAGACAAGACTAGACAGACAAGACTCGACAGACAAGACTAGACAGACAAGACTAGACAGACAAGACTAGACAGACAAGACTAGACAGACAAGACTAGACAGACAAAACTAGACAGACAAGACTAGACAGACAAGACTAGACAGACAAGACTAGACAGACAAGACTAGACAGACAAGACTAGACAGACAAGACTAGACAGACAAGACTAGACAGACTAGACAGACAAGACTAGACAGACAAGGCTAGACAGACAAGACTAGACTAGACAGACAAGACTAGACAGACAAGACTAGGCAGACAAGACTAGGCAGATAAGACTAGACAGACAAGACTAGACAGACAAGACTAGACAGACAAGACTAGACAGACAAGACTAGACAGACAAGACTAGACAGACAAGACTAGACAGACAAGACTAGACAGACAAGACTAGACAGACAAGACTAGACAGACAAGACTAGACAGACAAGACTAGACAGACAAGACTAGACAGACAAGACTAGACAGACAAGACTAGACAGACAAGACTAGACAGACAAGACTAGACAGACAAGACTAGACAGACAAGACTAGACAGACAAGACTAGACAGACAAGACTAGACAGACAAGACTAGACAGACAAGACTAGACAGACAAGACTAGACAGACAAGACTAGACAGACAAGACTAGACAGACAAGACTAGACAGACAAGACTAGACAGACAAGACTAGACAGACAAGACTAGACAGACAAGACTAGACAGACAAGACTAGACAGACAAGACTAGACAGACAAGACTAGACAGACAAGACTAGACAGACAAGACTAGACAGACAAGACTAGACAGACAAGACTAGACAGACAAGACTAGACAGACAAGACTAGACAGACAAGACTAGACAGACAAGACTAGACAGACAAGACTAGACAGACAAGACTAGACAGACAAGACTAGACAGACAAGACTAGACAGACAAGACTAGACAGACAAGACTAGACAGACAAGACTAGACAGACAAGACTAGACAGACAAGACTAGACAGACAAGACTAGACAGACAAGACTAGACAGACAAGACTAGACAGACAAGACTAGACAGACAAGACTAGACAGACAAGACTAGACAGACAAGACTAGACAGACAAGACTAGACAGACAAGACTAGACAGACAAGACTAGACAGACAAGACTAGACAGACAAGACTAGACAGACAAGACTAGACAGACAAGACTAGACAGACAAGACTAGACAGACAAGACTAGACAGACAAGACTAGACAGACAAGACTAGACAGACAAGACTAGACAGACAAGACTAGACAGACAAGACTAGACAGACAAGACTAGACAGACAAGACTAGACAGACAAGACTAGACAGACAAGACTAGACAGACAAGACTAGACAGACAAGACTAGACAGACAAGACTAGACAGACAAGACTAGACAGACAAGACTAGACAGACAAGACTAGACAGACAAGACTAGACAGACAAGACTAGACAGACAAGACTAGACAGACAAGACTAGACAGACAAGACTAGACAGACAAGACTAGACAGACAAGACTAGACAGACAAGACTAGACAGACAAGACTAGACAGACAAGACTAGACAGACAAGACTAGACAGACAAGACTAGACAGACAAGACTAGACAGACAAGACTAGACAGACAAGACTAGACAGACAAGACTAGACAGACAAGACTAGACAGACAAGACTAGACAGACAAGACTAGACAGACAAGACTAGACAGACAAGACTAGACAGACAAGACTAGACAGACAAGACTAGACAGACAAGACTAGACAGACAAGACTAGACAGACAAGACTAGACAGACAAGACTAGACAGACAAGACTAGACAGACAAGACTAGACAGACAAGACTAGACAGACAAGACTAGACAGACAAGACTAGACAGACAAGACTAGACAGACAAGACTAGACAGACAAGACTAGACAGACAAGACTAGACAGACAAGACTAGACAGACAAGACTAGACAGACAAGACTAGACAGACAAGACTAGACAGACAAGACTAGACAGACAAGACTAGACAGACAAGACTAGACAGACAAGACTAGACAGACAAGACTAGACAGACAAGACTAGACAGACAAGACTAGACAGACAAGACTAGACAGACAAGACTAGTCAGACAAGACTAGACAGACAAGACTAGAGAGACAAAACTAGATAGACAAGGCTAGACAGACACAACTAGACAGACAAGCCTAGATAGACAAGACTAGACAGACAAGACTAGACAGACAAGACTAGACAGACAAGACTAGACAGACAAGACTAGACAGACAAGACTAGACAGACAAGACTAGACAGACAAGACTAGACAGACAAGACTAGACAGACAAGACTAGACAGACAAGACTAGACAGACAAGACTAGACAGACAAGACTAGACAGACAAGACTAGACAGACAAGACTAGACAGACAAGACTAGACAGACAAGACTAGACAGACAAGACTAGACAGACAAGACTAGACAGACAAGACTAGACAGACAAGACTAGACAGACAAGACTAGACAGACAAGACTAGACAGACAAGACTAGACAGACAAGACTAGACAGACAAGACTAGACAGACAAGACTAGACAGACAAGACTAGACAGACAAGACTAGACAGACAAGACTAGACAGACAAGACTAGACAGACAAGACTAGACAGACAAGACTAGACAGACAAGACTAGACAGACAAGACTAGACAGACAAGACTAGACAGACAAGACTAGACAGACAAGACTAGACAGACAAGACTAGACAGACAAGACTAGACAGACAAGACTAGACAGACAAGACTAGACAGACAAGACTAGACAGACAAGACTAGACAGACAAGACTAGACAGACAAGACTAGACAGACAAGACTAGACAGACAAGACTAGACAGACAAGACTAGACAGACAAGACTAGACAGACAAGACTAGACAGACAAGACTAGACAGACAAGACTAGACAGACAAGACTAGACAGACAAGACTAGACAGACAAGACTAGACAGACAAGACTAGACAGACAAGACTAGACAGACAAGACTAGACAGACAAGACTAGACAGACAAGACTAGACAGACAAGACTAGACAGACAAGACTAGACAGACAAGACTAGACAGACAAGACTAGACAGACAAGACTAGACAGACAAGACTAGACAGACAAGACTAGACAGACAAGACTAGACAGACAAGACTAGACAGACAAGACTAGACAGACAAGACTAGACAGACAAGACTAGACAGACAAGACTAGACAGACAAGACTAGACAGACAAGACTAGACAGACAAGACTAGACAGACAAGACTAGACAGACAAGACTAGACAGACAAGACTAGACAGACAAGACTAGACAGACAAGACTAGACAGACAAGACTAGACAGACAAGACTAGACAGACAAGACTAGACAGACAAGACTAGACAGACAAGACTAGACAGACAAGACTAGACAGACAAGACTAGACAGACAAGACTAGACAGACAAGACTAGACAGACAAGACTAGACAGACAAGACTAGACAGACAAGACTAGACAGACAAGACTAGACAGACAAGACTAGACAGACAAGACTAGACAGACAAGACTAGACAGACAAGACTAGACAGACAAGACTAGACAGACAAGACTAGACAGACTAGACAGACAAGACTAGACAGACAAGGCTAGACAGACAAGACTAGACAGACAAGACTAGACAGACAAGACTAGACAGACAAGACTAGGCAGACAAGACTAGGCAGACAAGACTAGAGAGACAAGACTAGACAGACAAGACTAGACAGATAAGACTAGACAGACAAGACTAGACAGACAAGACTAGACAGACAAGACTAGACAGACAAGACTAGACAGACAAGACTAGACAGACAAGACTAGACAGACAAGACTAGACAGACAAGACTAGACAGACAAGACTAGACAGACAAGACTAGACAGACAAGACTAGGCAGACAAGACTAGACAGACAAGACTAGACAGACAAGACTAGACATATAGATAGTATGGAAAAATGTCAGGAGTGATCATTTTAACAGCGCATGGATTGATAAAGAATATATCTCCAAGAAAAAACAATTGAGAGAGGATGTCAAGAGATGGAGACAGAGCGGAGGAACTCCAGGTAAATTAAAAAATATGAAGGACCAAATGAAAGAACTTGTGAAGAACAAAAAAGGAACGTGGCAAAGAAAACAAATGGAGGAGGCTAGGAAGCTCAATAGTGAAAGAGAAATATGGAAGTTTATTGCCAAAAATGTGGAAAAAGCAACCCGGAAAGTTAATGAAATTCAGATGGAAAGATGGAGAGCACATTTTATGCAGTTGCTAGACGGAAAAGAAGATAAGGGAGCAGAGGAGACGGCCATCGACCAGAAATTATGTGGGAGGAAATGGAGCAGGTGCTGGGTGGGCTGAAAAGAAGAAAAGCGACAGGTCCGGATGGAATCCCAAATGAAGCGTGGAAACTAGCGCCGGTGTCAATACAAAAAAAAACTCTACGAATTATACAACAAGATTTTCAAAGGACAGCAAGCAATTCCAGAAAGCTGGAGGGAAGGGGACATCGTACCAATTTTCAAAGCAGGAAATAAGGGAGAAGCAGAAAATTACAGAGGCATCATAACTGATGGATACATCATATAAGATATATGCAAAAGTAGTGGAGATGAAAATACAGGAAGAAATTGAGGAAAAGGAAGTGATTCCGGAAGTTCAAGGGGGATTCAGAAAAGGGAGGGGAACAACGGACCAGCTGGTTACCTTAAAATACGTAATAGAGCAAGAGCTGGCACAGAAAGGTGGAAAGGTGTATGCTGTATTCATAGATCTTAAAGCGGCATATGACACAGTAAACCGAAACATGCTATGGGAAATGATGAGAGCAAAAGGAATTAGTGGGTGGCTAGTGAAGGCGGTTACAGATCTATATGGCAAGACAAGCTGCAGAGTTAGAATAAGTGAAAAAAAATCCGAAAGATTCTGGGTTAGGAAAGGGTTAAAGCAAGGGTGTCCACTTAGCCCTGTCCTATTTAATGTTTTTATAAATGACTTAGAAAAGGTTTTAAAAAATGGGCAGGAAGGAGGAGTGGTAATAGGTAGGATGAAAGTGTGGTCTCTAGCTTACACGGATGACATAGTTGCTTTAGCAAGAACAAAAGGGGAAATGAAAGAGATGATTGGAAGGATTAAAAGATATTTTGAGAAAAGAATGTTAAGTGTGAATGTAGAGAAGACTAAGTGGATGGTGTTTAGAAAGAAAGTTGGTAAGAAAGCTTGATGTGGGGGGAAGAAGTTATAGAGCAGGTTAGCAGGTTCAAATACTTGGGATTTATGTTTGGTAGTAATGGGTCCAATAATGAGCACATTAAGTTCGTATGTAAGAAAGCATGGGTGGCTGCTAATAGGTTTTGGAATGCTTGGAAAGATAAATTTGAAGATAGTTTCGTGGCAAAAATGACAGTGTGGAAAGCATGTGTTCGGAGTATTTTGCTGTATGGAGCGGAAATATGGGGTATGAACGAAATGGAACAAGTAGAAAAGGTACAACTTCAGTTTATAAAAAGGGCGTTGAAATTAGACAGGAGTACGCCAGGGTACCTGGTGCTACAAGAAGCGAATGTATATAAAGTTGCAATAGAAGCATCAGTGAGAGTGGCAAGATACGAAAGGAAAGTGTATAAGTTAGGGAATGAAAGGATAGTGAAAGAGGTGTTCAATAGTTTAAGGAAGGAAGGTGTCGGAGGGATTAGACTAACAAAATGGGGCAATGAATGGAAAAAAATGTATGAACGAGTAGGGTTGTCGAAAGAGGAGGTAGAAAGGATGAAAAGGGAAGGCGTAAAGTGTGAAAAATTGTTGGGTGAAAGGAGTAGGGAGATAGAGCTGCAGATACGACAAAGCCGTATAGACGAAAGCAGGTACAATCGGGAGTACAACAAGGTACACGTGTACGGCAGACTCCCTTTGTACCTAAGCAGAGGGTCCAGCGGTAGCCAAAATAGGATAGCCAGGTTTCGGTGCGGCAACGAAGAAAAGGGAAGAAGGTACTGGTTGAATGAAAGGGAGAATTTGTGTACCATATGCGGAGAGGGTACTGACAGGTGGGCACATTGGATGGAAGAGTGCAAAGGGCTAACATGGGAAGAAGGAAAGAAAAATAAATGTAAAGACTGGGAAGCGTGCATGGACGAGTCAGGTAGCGGGTGGCCCATAATGCGGGAAATTTTAGAGCGGAAGGGAGTGATTGTGGAAAGAGTTTAGGGAGGGAGATAAGTTAGTGCGGGCGAAGAATTATTGTTTTTTTTTTTCCTTTAAAGTGTAGTATTTTTTTAAGTTTGAGTATTTGGGATATTTTTGGGTCGGGTTATTAGTTATGTTCTGTTTTTTTGTTCTTTTTTTTTATTGTTTCCATGTGTTTTTTTGTTTTGTTTTTTTTGTTTTGATATGTTGTATTGTTAGTCTTATAGTAATTGTTGTAAATATGCCAATAAAGGTAATAATAATAATAGACAGACAAGACTAGACAGACAAGACTAGACAGGCAAGACTAGACAGACAAGACTAGACAGACAAGACTAGACAGACAAGACTAGACAGACAAGACTAGACAGACAAGACTAGACAGACAAGCATAGACAGACAAGACTAAACAGACCAGACTAGACAGACAAGACTAGACAGACAAGACTAGACAGGCAAGACTAAACAGACAAGACTAAACAGACAAGACTAGACAGATAAGACTAGATAGACAAGACTAGACGGATAAGACAAGACAGACAAGACAAGACAGACAAGACTAGACAGGCAAGACTAAACAGACAAGACTAGACAGACAAGACTAAACAGACAAGACTAGACAGACAAGACTAGACAGACAAGACTAGACAGATAAGACAAGACAGACAAGACTAGACAGGCAAGACTAACAGACAAGACTAGACAGACAAGACTAAACAGACAAGACTAGACAGACAAGACTAGACAGACAGGACTAGACAGACAAGACTAGACAGACAAGACTAGACAGACAAGACTAGACAGACAAGACTAGACAGACAAGACTAGACAGACAAGACTAGACAGACAAGACTAGACAGGCAAGACTAAACATACAAGACTAGACAGACAAGACTAGACAGACAAGACTAGACAGATAAGACAAGACAGACAAGACTAGACAGACAAGACTTGACAGACAAGACTAGACAGACAAGACTAGACAGACAAGACTAGACAGACAAGACTAGACAGACAAGACTAAACAGACAAGACTATACAGACAAGACTAGACAGACAAGACTAGACAGATAAGACAAGACAGACAAGACTAGACGGACAAGACTAGACAGACAAGATTAGACATTCAAGACTAGACTGACAAGGCTAGACAGTCAAGAGTAAACAGACAAAGCTAGATAGGCAAGACTAGACATAGATTGCAAGACAAACAAGACTAGACAGCCAGGACTAGACTAAACAAACAAGTCACACAAGACTAGATAGACAGACTAGGCTGGTAAGACTAGAGAGACAATACTAGACAGACAAGACAAGGCTGACAAGTCTAGACATGCATAACACAATAACTTTAGACTTTAAGTCTTATTTTTATTGATATATTTAGACGTCTATATATTTAAATCTTTTCAATGATATGTTTTCACAATTGGGCTTGAAAATGATTCGATTAATAGAAGTTGGGAATTTCCTTGCGCATTCATCAATTTTGTTCTTATTATTGGTTAATAAGTTTTGTTCATATTATTGGTTAATACAGTTAGTTTTCATTAAATTTCATGATTTTGTTTGGCTTTTCTTTTTAAGGTTCGCACAGTATTCCCATTTCAAAATATATTCAGAAGCTGAATATTACAAATTGGAAATCGACGGGTATGAAGGCAATGCTGGGGATTCTCTCAACGATCCGTGGTACGGCAGCAACAACAGTCCGTTCTCCACCTATAACAGGTAATATCTTTAATCAAATACCAATTCTAATTAAAATTATCTATTCTCTAGATTGTTTTAATCTAGATTATTCACTTATGTAGAACCTAGATCAGTGTTTTCGATAGTCACAAAAAATTTACTTATTTAGAAATTAATGTTTCCTAGCATGCGTCCCATGGGCCGCAAGGAAACTAGACTTTAGTCTAGACTAGACTAGACTAGATTTGATGGTGAAGGCGAGGGGTGGAGGAGTGCTATAGAAAATACACTCGTCTAGAATGTAACCGTATGGCGCACCAATGCGTTTGCTATGTATAGCTATATATATATATATATATATATATATATATATATATATATATATATATATATGTGTATGTGTGTGTTTGCTATGTTTCCTCAACAATTTCCCAGTCACTTATTTCTAAGACCTAATATTTAAGTTATTTCAGTGAAGTGTTTAATTTTTCCACGAAGCGAAACAATAATAATAATAATATATTACTTTATTGTCAATTAAAAATACATAATTTATGTGGTCAAAGCACAGGCAAAGTAAATAAATCACTTAATAACTTAACAAGGCGTTCCTAACCTACGTAGTAGGGGTTTTTAACTGCAAAATTGGGACAAAGAAACCAGAAAAGTTGGGACAAAATTAGGACAAAGAAACCAGAGAGGCAAAATGTTGGCAAACTTTCAAGGAGCGGAAAAGCTGTTTAATGGCAAAGGTTCTTCCAAAAGAGTGTACACCAAAAGTGACAGAAATGTAAAATGGTTTTTCCATCCGGGCTCGTGGAGGAGAACACAAGGAGAAAAACACACAATCAAATCGATTACATCCTGACAAATAATATCAGAGCAATTCAAAACCTATCTGCACTCAATAGCTTTAACACAGAAAGCGACCACTGTCTAGTTAGAGCAGACACTGTAGAATTTGGAAGCTAGAAAGACAAAAAAATGATGCAGTTGAAAAGATCAAAACCTGAATAAACAGCTAAACTGTTGGAAAAACCAACAGAATTCCAAACATATATAGAACAAAAATTAAAAAAACCGGCGAGTTGAGACGTATAGCATAAACTAAATTAATGACAAAATTACAAACACGCTAAGGGAAGCAGGAGAAAGGTACGTACCGAAAAACCTGGTAGGGCATAGCAAACTACGCGAGAAGACAAGTAATATGCTCAAAAAACGTCGCGAGGTACTAGCACTCAACAATAGAGATACTGGAGAGTTTTCAGAGCTGAATAATGCAGTCAGGTTTTAGTCAGGCAAGAACGATATAAAGATAGATAAGAAGGTACAAAACGGACATTGCTCAAAGAATATTAGAACAACACAGGGTGTTTGCGCCAATTTTAATAAATCTGTATTTTAATTCAGATAATTAAGTTTGAATCCATTTCTTCATCGATTAAAAGAATGGGACAGATGTGTCGCATGGGCCGAAATCGCGCGAATTTATATATTTGCAGGAGTATGCTTCGAGTGAAAAAAGCGTAAAGACAAAAATCGAAGCGCGAACCAAGCTCGACCGACACGTGCACGCATTCAAGTTTATAGTTTCAAGTTAAGTGTAACCAGGGGTGTAATCACGAGCCCAAAGGGCTGCAGCGGCATTCAACGTCTGGAAGACAACAATTTTAAGGGATCCCTCCACCCATTATCCTTATTTCCTCCCTTAAAATAGGCGCCGGAAGGACGATCCACACGTGGCGGAGACGCGAGCAACTCTAACAGGTAAGTGATTAGACCAGCCCTGTTTCAAACTGGAAAATTTGATTTTCGTGAGACACGGTCTAAACACAGGGGCTCTAAGGTATTCAGAAGGAAAACGAATAGCCAACAATGAAATGGTAGCAATAATGGACGCCTACAGCAATAAGTTTACTAATAGAAACAACATTATCGAAACGGTAGAACACTTTTACTCGAACGTATACACATCAAAAACAGAAAGCGACATACAGCACGAAGAAAGGGAAAGAAAGGTTCTCAATGTGAATTCTGAAGACATACCGCCTATCACAAACTACGAAATCCAAGCTGCACTTGGAACGGAACAAATGAAGAACGGAAACGCAGCCGGCATAGTTGGAATATTAACTGAAATACTAAAGACTGGAGGCGTAGAACTAGAAAATGAAATAACAATGCTGTTTAACAAATGTCTTGAATCTGAAGACATCCCGGCCGATTGGACAAACTCCCTTGTAGACTGTTGCACAAGAAAGGGGACACGCAAAACCTTAAAAACTACCGACCAATAAGTCTGCTCTCCCAAAACTACAAACTGTTCTCAAAAGTAATTACAAATCGCATTACATATCTCGATTACTATCAACCAAAAGAACAAGTGGCATTTAGAGAAAGGTTCAGCACTACAGAGCACCTTCAAACAATGGGAGTTCTGATAGAGGAAGCAACCGAATACAATTTCCACATATGGCTAGCATTCGTAGATTTTCAAAAAGATTTTGAAGAAGAATGCAAGAATACGGCTATGCAAATCTATTAACAAATATCAACAAAAATTCAACTGCACAGATCCAACAACACGAAATCAAGGGCAAAATAAAATTTAAGAGAGGAGTAAGGCAAGGGGAAACAATGTCTCCGAAATTGTTTACCTTGGTCTTGCAGGATGCCATAAATAATATCAATTGGCCAGACAGAGGCATTGACAGCAATTTCATGTTTGCAGACGACATCGTGTCATAGCAAGTAACAGAGAAGAACTAACATCACTTATTTCAGACATCCACAACGCAACCAAGCGGATTGGTCTAAAAATTCATTTTCAAAAAGCACAGTATATGACGAACAGTGAGGCAAGGCAACACTTAATAATTGGCAACACAAAGTCAAGAAAACGGGCACCAATAAGTACTTGGGCCAAACAATAACCGTGGGAAATGCCAATCAGATACTTGAGGTAAATGAGAAAATACGACTAACTTGAGCTGCTTTTGCCAAAATAAAAGATATATTAGGTCTAGACATACTGCTTAGCCTTAAACCAGAAATATATAATAAATGCATCCTCTCACTTTGATCTCACCTAATACCCACCTGGGTGAATTCCAGATAGATCATGTGGCCATTTCAACGAAAATCTCCAAAAGGAAATTCAAAACATGAAGGTACTAAGAAGCGCCAATCTGGACTCAGACCACTACCTCTCAAAGATCAAAATAAGACTCCAGCCTAGAAACACTAGATTACACAGAACCTCCAAAATGGTAAGATTTGACGTCGAGCGACTCAATAACAGTCAAGAACTAAGTCAGAGACTGAACAACACAGACCTAAACAACTGGGATCAACTGAAGGAGACTCTTCAAGGCGGCCAATAAACTCGCCCCTTTCGCCAGAAGAAGGAAGCATCCGTGGTGGACTGAAGACTGTGACAATGTAATAGCCCAAAGACAGATAGCGTGGGTGAAGTGGAATTCTAAAAAGACCAAGGAAAATTGGCATACATTTTTGGAACTAAGAAAGGTTACAGCCAAGATAATTCGAGGAACCAAACGAACCTTCACACAAAACCAACTAACCCAAATCGAAGAGAGCTTTGCTAAGAATAATTCCGGAGATTTCTTTGGATCTTTTGGCTCAGTACTTTAAAAATCTACTCAACTGTGACCTACCCAGCGAAGACTTCGACTATAATAATAATAATAATAATAATAATAATAATAATAATAATAATAATAATAATAATAATAATAATAATAATAATAATAATAATAATAATAATAATAATAATAATAATAATAATAATAATAATAATAATAATAATAATAATAATAATAATAATAATAATAATAATAATAATAATAATAATAATAATAATAATAATAATAATAATAATAATAATAATATCTTAAGAATAATAAGGCAGCTGGAGAGGACTCTATCGTTGCTGAACTGAGGAAAGGTGCTGGAAACAATGCGCAAGCTAACCGAGATCATCCAGGACATCTGGGAAACAGAGAAATTACCACCCGATTGGAAATCTGCTCTGATCCATCCGCTTTACAAAAAGGGAGATTTTACGGATCTAAATAACTACCGTGGAATTTCTCTCGTCCCGGTAACATACAAGATTCTCTCGAAGGCGTTACAGATAAGGGCAGAAACTCAGTTGGATAGTGAACTGGGAGAATACCAGGGGGCGCTTCAGGAAGACCCGATCCTGTGTTGAACAGATCCTCAATCGTAAAACTGTACTTGCATACTCCAAGATGAGAAACCGCAAGGTGGTCGTCACCTTTGTTGATTTTAGGAAGGCCTACGATTCCATTGATAGATAAACGCTTAACAAAGTTCTCCAGAAACTAGGACTAGGCAACAAAACCCGCAGACTTATCCTAGAAACTTTGACCAACACCCATTCCAAAGTTAAATTTAGAGGCGAGATTTCAAAAGCTTCGAAATAAAAACTGGAGTGAGACAAGGAGATGGACTTTCCCCACTTCTCCTCAACTGTCTCCTTGAAAAGGTTATGCGAGAATGGCGCAAGGAACTAATCAATTTGGGTGCTCAGAGTGGTATCTATCGGGGACGTAAGAACGATGGGCTAGTTGTAGATTACCTGGCCTTTGCAGATGACATGGCACTGTTTGCTGATTCTCTTGAGATGGCAACAATGCAGGTAAATTGCCTCAGAAAACAGGCTGCCAAAGAGGATCTTCAAGTGTCGGTGGAGAAAACAGAATTTTTCACTAATATCAGAGAAGCAAACAGAGAGATGTTACTAGAGCAGGGAAACATCAAGAGGACGGAGAAATTAAAGTATCTCGGCGAATGGATTGAACCCAACTTATCAGAAAGAGCATCATTATCCAAGAGAGTCAACAAGTTAGAACTACCCTATCGACTGACTAAGAACACTTACAACAAGGAATGTCTCTCACGCAACCTTAAACTTAAGCACTACACATCAGTCTTACGTCCAGAAGTCCTGTATGCCATGGGGTGTCTTTCCTTGAACCGGAGAGGTCTGGTAGAGAAATTGTATATCAGAGAGAGGAGAATCCTCAGGAAGATCCTAGTCAAGGTAAAGGAAGATGGGGAATTCCGAAGGCGGCATAACTCTGAGCTCTACGAGCATATTAAGATGCTCCCTGACTGTGCAAGGAAAAGAAGGGTAGCTTTCTATGGCCACGTTGCAATATTGCCTCCAAACCGACTAACCAACCGTCTGTTCGCCTTCTAGCAAAACAAGAAGGTTCATACCACTTGGTTGACAGAAACCGAGAAGGATATTAAAGAACTGGGAATAACAGATCTCCAAACAGACAGTCTGTTAGACGCACCCTGAAGGAAGTCCGTGGATTTCAGGAAAAACCCCGAATGAAAGGTACCCCCTGGACGGAAAAGAAAAAGGAGTTACACCGGCAGAAGATGAAACAGTACTGGGCAAATATCAAAGCCTAACAGTTTAGCAAGCGTGGTGCAAAGTAGGCCCATTCGAAAGAAGAAGAATGCATCCTCTCAGTAAGCACGTATGGTGCACGAACATGGGTTCTCAAGAACACCATATTGAACAAGCTACGTGCAGCAAAGAGCTATAGAACGGATAATATTGGGGATATCGTTAAGATACCGTAAGACCAATAAGTGGATTAGAGAACAGACAAACGTGCGGGACATCACCTTACTTATTGCCAACCTGAAATGGAATTGGGCAAGACATGTGGCCAGAGGTACAAACAGATGGAGCGCGGAGATAGTACGATGGAGGCCAAGAACCCGGAAACGGAATGCGAGACACCCATTGACAAGATGGAGTGACGATATCAAACTCCACGCCGGACTAAACGGGTACCAAACAGCACAAAACGGTGCAAATGGAAGGAGAAACGGGAGACTTCTACAGCGGGGTAGAACACAGCTAGAAAAAAAAGTTGAATTTTTTAATATTTAAAATAACATATATGTCGCATAGCGAGGGTCATAAGGAAGTTTTTACAGGCTTCGGCACAAAAAAGTTTGGGAAACTCTGACCTAAATCATTTTTCAAAACTTAAATTCAGGCTGCTTTTTCCCAAAAATATTGATCGATTTTTGCCAAATTTTCACCAAAAATACATTTATTTCATTACTTTTTTTATGTGTTCCAAATTTTACTAAGTATAATAAATCACAATTTTTTCCTTTCCCTTAACAATTTAATAGGTTTTTTTTGTATTACCGTGATCGAACTATAATCACAAAAACTACGGTGCTCACCTGAAAAGTCATCTTATAAATAATTTCTTACATTGAATTGAAAAATTCACTATGTTTTTACCACAATTATAATATGTAAGAATGTTGGATAACTTATTATTCACAGTTATATAAATTTCTACACCTATCACGACTCGAGTTTCGACGTTTGACGGTCACTTTCAAGTGACTTAACAAATTGAAGAGGTTTTTCATCCTTTGCTTTTTGACGGTCGTGAGCCTTCCGCCCAGCTGTTCCGTCGTCTTGTTGTTATTGAAAAGGAGGTTAAGAGGTTGAATATATAGTTAATATATAGTTTTGTTGGGGAGGGGGGGCAGTGTCTGTCCGTAGATGAGAACTTATCTGTTTCAGATTGGGTGAGATTAAAAAGTTTGGAAAAGATTATGTCGGTTTGCTCGTTTAGGAGATTAACTGAGGGATTACGGGTTTTTAAAAAATGGCTAATGACTCTAGGAGATTTAGTTTCGGGCCTTTGTTGCAATTATGCAAGATTCTATTTCTGGGAATTTGTGATTGCATTCGAGACAATGGTTTGAAAAAGAACTAGTGTCTTTTTTCAGACGAAATGCACGAGAATGTTCTTAAAACCTTGTTGAAAAACTTCGTCCTGTCTGACCTATGTACACGCTATTGTATTCGGAACAATGCTATTATTAAACGCTATTATTTAAGTTTTTTCAGTGATCTGTTGAATTTTCGAATATTAAAAATAACGTATATGTTGCATAGCGGGGGTCATAAAGAAGTTTTTACAGGCTTCCACACAAAAATGGTTGGGAAACTCTGACCTAGATCATGTATCAAAACACAAATCCAGGTTGGTTTTTCCCGAAATATTCCTTGATTTTGCACAAATTTTCATAAAAAAATAAATTTTCGCAAAAAAATTGTCTTAATAAAGTCGGAACACAGCATAGATACATAAATATATTCAACCTTTGCGAAGCTCTATAAAACTAATGACTCTTTTTTAGGACTACCAAAAACAAATCTCATGTGAAATTTGTAAGTTATTTTTTAGCTTTCAGTTCACCTTCGTGTCACTCAACAAAAATCAGAAAAATTACATTTTAAGTTTGTGTTTTAAGATCATGTCTTTCCAATACCTTAAGTGGATAGCCATCTGTAGACACGTTTCGAGATTTATATCTGTCATCAGTACAGCTTTGCTTTTATGAACAACAATTTGTAAATCACTTACTTGAAACCCATGTTGGTGATTAGGGTTAGACATTTTACATTTGACAAAACACCAATCAGACTACGAGAACTCCTACCACTTGCTTCCTTATCGGTAGACGAATCTTCCATCATTGAGAATTGCCTACCACTACCATTAAATATGACAAAATCCGTTTCCGTCTTAAGAATTATTTTCCATTTTACACAGGTTGTTTTAAATGGGAAAATGAACGGTTAGCAAGAAAATCCGTTTAATGCAGGTTTCCTTTTACGGGTTCCGTCTTATACAAGTTTCACTGTATTTAGTTATTTTTCTGGTTTTTGTTGAGTGCCAGGAAGGTAGACTGAAAGCTAAAAAAACTGACAAATTTCACATGAGATTTGTTTTTGGTAGTCCTAAGAAAAGCTCATTAGTGTTATAGAGCTCCGGAAAGGTTGAATATATTTATACATTCAGGCTGAGTTCCGACTTTATTAAGTTTATATGATTATCTATAATGTATAATTATTAAATTTATATGATTATCTATAATAACGGGATCATTGGGAAACATTTTCAAGTAACATGGAAAGAGATTTCTATGGGGTACAAAAACAAATGTGGAAGCTGATACGAAACCAGAAAATGAAAAACAAAGGAATACATAGAAACACAACAAATAGGGATTGCAGAATGGATACTACAAGATACGTTACCCAACTATTTGCCGCTGAAAACGACAGTGAAGAACAAAGGGAAGAAGAAGAAATTGAAATGAACGACATAGAAATAGAAATGACATCAGAAGAGTTGCAGCATGCATTAAATAAGCAAAAAAATAGAAAATCACCTGGTGAGGATGGAATTACCAACGAGTTACTAAAGTACGGAGGTAAAAAGCTAATTAATGAGCTGACAAAACTCCTAGCAGACAATTAAAGACGCAAGGAATAACAGTAGAGTGGAGAAGAAATATATTGATACCTATATTCAAGAAAGGCGACATAAAACTTCCGGAAAATTAGAGAGGGATCAATTTGCCCAATTCAACACTAAAACTAACAACCGGGATACTAACACAAAAACTGAATAACATAATCACACTAGAAGATGCCCAACAAGGATTCAGAAGCGGAAGATCTTGTACCGACGCAATATTTGTACTACGGACAACTAATAGAAAAATCTCTAGAATATAACAAACCTGCGTTCCTGTGTTATATAGACTTAAAGAAAGCCTTTGATTGAGTACAATGAAATGATAATGAATGAGTACAATGAGTGCATGTGTAATTGAGTACAATGAAAAATATTGACTAATAGAGAAGTACCATCACCAATAATTAAACTGATTAGAAACATATACAAAGACAACAGAATAAAAATAAGAAGCCCAGAGGGTTTTTCCGAACCAATAGTAACAGAAAAAGGAATCAGACAAGTTGACTCTATGAGCCTTACTATTATTCAACATTATTACAAACGAGATAAAAAATAAAGGATACAGAATCGGACAAAACAAAGTAAATATTATGTTATGTAGACGCTGCTGTATTGATTGCGGAAGATGAAGATGGATTACAGATATTACCCTATCATTTCAATCAAACATGTAAGAAATACAATATGGAAATCTCTACCGAGAAAACCAAATCGATGACAGCAGGGAAAGAACCGCAGAAGATGTAAACTGATGGTAGAGAACAACCCAATCAAACAAATAATGGAGATAAAGTATTTAGGAGTGAAAATGACAAGCCATGGAAACTTAGACAAAGAAGTAGGGGAGCAAACAAGGAAAGCAGAAAGAATAGGAGGCTGTCTAAGCAATACGATATGGAAAAATAAGCATTTATGATTGGAAACGAAGACAGGAATATACAAAGGGGCGGTAAGACCTATCATGACATACGCCATGGAAACTACGGCAGAAACTGCAAAAACTAAACAGAGGGTGCAAGTGGCAGAGATGGCAATACTAAGAAAAATAATAGGAAAGACATAACGACAACATACGAGAAGCATGTAAAATACAACCAATAACGGATTGGTTAAACACCAGACGACAGGAATGTTATAGCCATGTGTCAAGAATGGAAAATGAAAGATTAGTAAGGATATCACGAGACAGCCAGCCCCAAGGGAGGAGAAGTGTTGGACGCCTTAGCAAGAGATGAAAGACAGCTTCTGAATGTTATAGAAGTACAACAGGCAAAAATTGCCTATAACGAAGAAAAAGATCTATAGTGTAGTATGGTTTTAGCAATTCTAAATTTAAAAATTTATCTAATAAATCACAATTTTTTTCTCTTCCAGAAACATATTATAGGTTTTTTTTGGATTGCAGTAATCGAACCGTAATCACAAAAACTACGGTACTTACCTGAAAAGTCACCTTATAAATAATTTCTTCTGGATCTTATACATAAAACCAAAATTAAGACTTTACATTAAAATAAACTGATTTCAAACAAGTTTTAACAAGTTTTACTGCTAGTCGTTCAGTTTTCGCGAATATTTTAATATTTCGACTTAATCTTAAACATTTCTCTAAAAACTCCCTTTAAAACTCCCTAAAACAGTTTACCCCCTCTCTATAACTTTAACATTTTTGCAGATATTTTCATGTAGTTGTTACTAAATGCTAAATAATTTTGCAAACTATAACTGCGTACATTTTTACGAAAAAACCTTAATTCCTTTTGTTTGTGTTTCAGAGACAACGACAGGTCTAGTTTGAATTGTGCGTCGATGCTGAAGGGAGGCTGGTGGTGGAAATCATGTGGAAGAGGCCTCAACGGCCTTTACCTCAATGACCCACAAGATTTAACAGCCAGACAAGGTAATAATTAGTTAAATAACTTACAAAACTGAATCAATTGAAAACAAATAAAACTAGTCAAGTTGACCTAGATAGACAGGAGTAGACAGGTTAGGCAGATAAGACTAAATAGATAAGAGTAGGCAGATAAGACTAGACAGATAATACTAGAGAGATAAGACTAGACCTACAAGACTAGACAGATAAGACTAGATGGACAAACATGCCTTGTCTGTTTAGTCTTGTCTGTCTAGTTTTGTCTAGTTAGTCTTATCTGTCTAGTCTTGTCTGTGTAGTCTTGTCTGTCTAGTCTTGTCTGTCTAGGCTTGTCTGTCTCGTATTGACTATTTGGTCTTGTATATCTGGTCTTGCCTGTCTGGTCTTGACTGTCTCGCCTTGTCTGTCTAGTCTTGTCTGTCTAGTCTTGTCTGTCTAGTCTTGTCTGTCTAGTCTTGTCTGTCTTGTCTTGTCTGCTTAGTCTTGTCTGTCTAGTCTTGTCTGTCTAGTCTTGTCTGTCTAGTCTTGTCTGTCTAGTCTTGTCTGTCTAGTCTTGTCTGTCTAGTCTTGTCTGTCTAGTCTTGTCTGTCTAGTCTTGTCTGTCTAGTCTTGTCTGTCTAGTCTTGTCTGTCTAGTCTTGTCTGTCTAGTCTTGTCTGTCTAGTCTTGTCTGTCTAGTCTTGTCTGTCTAGTCTTGTCTGTCTAGTCTTGTCTGTCTAGTCTTGTCTGTCTAGTCTTGTCTGTCTAGTCTTGTCTGTCTAGTCTTGTCTGTCTAGTCTTCTCTGTCTAGTCTTGTCTGTCTAGTCTTGTCTGTCTAGTCTTGTCTGTCTAGTCTTGTCTGTCTAGTCTTGTCTGTCTAGTCTTGTCTGTCTAGTCTTGTCTGTCTAGTCTTGTCTGTCTAGTCTTGTCTGTCTAGTCTTGTCTGTCTAGTCTTGTCTGTCTAGTCTTGTCTGTCTAGTCTTGTCTGTCTAGTCTTGTCTGTCTAGTCTTGTCTGTCTAGTCTTGTCTGTCTAGTCTTGTCTGTCTAGTCTTGTCTGTCTAGTCTTGTCTGTCTAGTCTTGTCTGTCTAGTCTTGTCTGTCTAGTCTTGTCTGTCTAGTCTTGTCTGTCTAGTCTTGTCTGTCTAGTCTTGTCTGTCTAGTCTTGTCTGTCTAGTCTTGTCTGTCTAGTCTTGTCTGTCTAGTCTTGTCTGTCTAGTCTTGTCTGTCTAGTCTTGTCTGTCTAGTCTTGTCTGTCTAGTCTTGTCTGTCTAGTCTTGTCTGTCTAGTCTTGTCTGTCTAGTCTTGTCTGTCTAGTCTTGTCTGTCTAGTCTTGTCTGTCTAGTCTTGTCTGTCTAGTCTTGTCTGTCTAGTCTTGTCTGTCTAGTCTTGTCTGTCTAGTCTTGTCTGTCTAGTCTTGTCTGTCTAGTCTTGTCTGTCTAGTCTTGTCTGTCTAGTCTTGTCTGTCTAGTCTTGTCTGTCTAGTCTTGTCTGTCTAGTCTTGTCTGTCTAGTCTTGTCTGTCTAGTCTTGTCTGTCTAGTCTTGTCTGTCTAGTCTTGTCTGTCTAGTCTTGTCTGTCTAGTCTTGTCTGTCTAGTCTTGTCTGTCTAGTCTTGTCTGTCTAGTCTTGTCTGTCTAGTCTTGTCTGTCTAGTCTTGTCTGTCTAGTCTTGTCTGTCTAGTCTTGTCTGTCTAGTCTTGTCTGTCTAGTCTTGTCTGTCTAGTCTTGTCTGTCTAGTCTTGTCTGTCTAGTCTTGTCTGTCTAGTCTTGTCTGTCTAGTCTTGTCTGTCTAGTCTTGTCTGTCTAGTCTTGTCTGTCTAGTCTTGTCTGTCTAGTCTTGTCTGTCTAGTCTTGTCTGTCTAGTCTTGTCTGTCTAGTCTTGTCTGTCTAGTCTTGTCTGTCTAGTCTTGTCTGTCTAGTCTTGTCTGTCTAGTCTTGTCTGTCTAGTCTTGTCTGTCTAGTCTTGTCTGTCTAGTCTTGTCTGTCTAGTCTTGTCTGTCTAGTCTTGTCTGTCTAGTCTTGTCTGTCTAGTCTTGTCTGTCTAGTCTTGTCTGTCTAGTCTTGTCTGTCTAGTCTTGTCTGTCTAGTCTTGTCTGTCTAGTCTTGTCTGTCTAGTCTTGTCTGTCTAGTCTTGTCTGTCTAGTCTTGTCTGTCTAGTCTTGTCTGTCTAGTCTTGTCTGTCTAGTCTTGTCTGTCTAGTCTTGTCTGTCTAGTCTTGTCTGTCTAGTCTTGTCTGTCTAGTCTTGTCTGTCTAGTCTTGTCTGTCTAGTCTTGTCTGTCTAGTCTTGTCTGTCTAGTCTTGTCTGTCTAGTCTTGTCTGTCTAGTCTTGTCTGTCTAGTCTTGTCTGTCTAGTCTTGTCTGTCTAGTCTTGTCTGTCTAGTCTTGTCTGTCTAGTCTTGTCTGTCTTGTCTTGTCTGTCTAGTCTTGTCTGTCTAGTCTTGTCTGTCTAGTCTTGTCTGTCTAGTCTTGTCTGTCTAGTCTTGTCTGTCTAGTCTTGTCTGTCTAGTCTTGTCTGTCTAGTCTTGTCTGTCTAGTCTTGTCTGTCTAGTCTTGTCTGTCTAGTCTTGTCTGTCTAGTCTTGTCTGTCTAGTCTTGTCTGTCTAGTCTTGTCTGTCTAGTCTTGTCTGTCTAGTCTTGTCTGTCTAGTCTTGTCTGTCTAGTCTTGTCTGTCTAGTCTTGTCTGTCCAGTCTTGTCTGTCTAGTCTTGTCCGTCTAGTCTTGTCTATCGAGTCTTGTCTGTCTAGTCTTGTCTGTCTAGTTTTGCCTCTCTAGTCTTGACTGTCTAGTCTTGTCTGCCTAGTCTTATTTGTCTAGTCTTCTCTGACTAATCTTGTCTGTCTAGTCTTGCCTGTCTAGTCTTGTCTGTCCGGGTTCTCCTCGGTGGTGCACTTGACAACATACCCGCCTTTCAATGCGGGAGACCCGGGTTCGAATCCTGGTCGGGGAGACAACAACTAGGGCGGTTTTCACTAACCGTCCGGGCTGCCCACCCTCAATGAATGCAAAATATGCGATACCGGGGTGGCGCGTACTAAAAGCCAAGGTGGAATTGGGGGTTTAGTGAGAGCTTCCCCCGAACCAATTTAAAAAAGTCTTGTCTGTCCAGTCATGCCACTTAACTTTTGTCTATCTAGTGTTATTTGTTTAGGCCTGACTATCTAGTCTTGTCTGTTTATTCCTGTCTATCTAGTGCTGTTTATTTAGTTCTGTGTATCTAGTCTTATCTATATAGTCTTGTTCATCTAGTCTTGTCTATCCAATCTTGCCTGTCTTGTCCTATCAAGACTATTCTAAATAGGTCAACAATTATTTTATTATGTGTTCTGAATTCTAATTGAAATTCTATTTCAGGTATAGTTTGGTTCCGCTGGAGAGGATGGGACTATACTCTCAAGAAGGCGAGCATGATGATAAAGCCAAAAGGACTCGTGGCCACGACCTCCTAATCCCTAGGCTTGGAGAGACAAATCTTAGTAGGAACTACGAGCGAGGAAAAGGATCTAAAACAAAAAAAAACTTAGTGGACAAGAAAAAAATTAGTTAAAAAACCCAATTTATAATCATCAAGCGAATCATCGAATCATCCAATCATTTTATTATTTATTGTTGTTCAGAAAGTTTATTATTATTTGCCCTTATTGTATGTTAAATTACCTCATAGACTTTAGTTTTTATTACTTTTTATTCTTATTATCTCTGTTTTATTATCTTTGCTTGAGTCGAGACAAAATCTACCACGCCTTTACATTTTTGTTGCACAATTTTCTTCTTATGTAAGGTGGTTGTTTCGTTTTGTAATATTTCTTTAAAGCCGCAGTTTATTTAGGTTTTTTTGCCAAAAATTTGTCTAAATTTAATTTTAATTTAATTTAGTTAGGTATTTCCGTCCGTTGATTATAAATTGGCTTGCGGATTTTCTCCCCGGAGTTTCCAATTTTGATCGAACCAAACAAATTTTTGCGGATGCCAATTTTGGGAGAAAATCAATTAAGGAGTTGAAGTGAAAGCCTAGTTAAGTGCCAAATCAAATATTTTTAGGAAATCGTTTTTTTTTTTTTAATTGAAAATGTTAGATCGACACCTAATACGTTACATCTTATTTCAATTACTTTCCAATGCATTTGAATATAGATCGGTTTTCAGATTACTGTCCTTGGCATTTACCTCACATTTCGTGAAAAATAAACAAACCTGAGATCAACTCTGTTTTCACTTCAACTGCTTCAATTACGTTTGTTTTTTTAGGGATATTTTTTTTATTTTTGATAAAGACTGTGTTCCGCCGCATCCAGCTTCGAGTGTTGAGCTGGATGGACGGATTTTATTGTAGGTACTTTGTTATGATGAGGCTATTGGGGACACGAAATGCAATTTGAGGAAGAAAATGGACACAGAAACTTTTCTTTGTATTATTTTCGACGAGTTTATTGTGTGTGTATAAAAATCGCTTTTGAAATTTTTCTTCAATTTTTCCCATTGGAATTTTTTTATCAATTCGTGGAGTTGTATGTATGTACCTTCTAGCATTTTTATACATGGTTTATTTTTTTTCTTTTTTGTTTGTAAATAATATATTTCCAGAGATGTATAAAGTAAATATATTTTTAATATAATAAATATTAGTGTAAGTACGACTGTTGTATCAAAATCGTTGCTTATAAACAAACAAGATGAAACGGACTAGACTAGACAAACAAAACTAGATAGACAAGATTAGATAGATAGACAAGACGAGACAGATAGGACTACACAGACAAGCCTAGACGGACAAGACTAGACAGACAAGACTAGACAGACAAGACTAGACAGACAAGACTAGACAGACAAGACTAGACAGACAAGACTAGACAGACAAGACTAGACAGACAAGACTAGACAGACAAGACTAGACAGACAAGACTAGACAGACAAGACTAGACAGACAAGACTAGACAGACAAGACTAGACAGACAAGACTAGACAGACAAGACTAGACAGACAAGACTAGACAGACAAGACTAGACAGACAAGACTAGACAGACAAGACTAGACAGACAAGACTAGACAGACAAGACTAGACAGACAAGACTAGACAGACAAGACTAGACAGACAAGACTAGACAGACAAGACTAGACAGACAAGACTAGACAGACAAGACTAGACAGACAAGACTAGACAGACAAGACTAGACAGACAAGGCTAGACAGACAAGACTAGACAGACAAGACTAGACAGACAAGACTAGACAGACAAGACTAGACAGACAAGACTAGACAGACAAGACTAGACAGACAAGACTAGACAGACAAGACTAGACAGACAAGACTAGACAGACAAGACTAGACAGACAAGACTAGACAGACAAGACTAGACAGACAAGACTAGACAGACAAGACTAGACAGACAAGACTAGACAGACAAGACTAGACAGACAAGACTAGACAGACAAGACTAGACAGACAAGACTAGACAGACAAGACTAGACAGACAAGACTAGACCGACAAGACTAGACAGACAAGACTAGACAGACAAGACTAGACAGACAAGACTAGACAGACAAGACTAGACAGACAGGACAAGACAGACAAGACTAGACAGACAAGACTAGACAAACAAGACTAGACAGACAAGACTAGACAGACAAGACTAGACAGACAAGACTAGACAGACAAGACTAGACAGACAAGACTAGACAGACAAGACTAGACAGACAAGACTAGACAGACAAGACTAGACAGACAACACTAGACAGACAAGACTAGACAGACAAGACTAGACAGACAAGACTAGACAGGCAAGACTAGACAGACAAGACTAGACAGACAAGACTAGACAGACAAGACTAGACAGACAAGACTAGACAGACAAGACTAGACAGACAAGAATAGACAGACAAGACTAGACAGACAAGACTAGACAGACAAGACTAGACAGACAAGACTAGACAGACAAGACTAGACAGACAAGACTAGACAGACAAGACTAGACAGACAAGACTAGACAGACAAGACTAGACAGACAAGACTAGACAGACAAGACTAGACAGACAAGACTAGACAGACAAGACTAGACAGACAAGACTAGACAGACAAGACTAGACAGACAAGACTAGACAGACAAGACTAGACAGACAAGACTAGACAGACAAGACTAGACAGACAAGACTAGACAGACAAGACAAGACAGACAAGACTAGACAGACAAGACTAGACAGACAAGACTAGACAGACAAGACTAGACAGACAAGACTAGACAGACAAGACTAGACAGACAAGACTAGACAGACAAGACTAGACAGACAAGACTAGACAGACAAGACTAGACAGACAACACTAGACAGACAAGACTAGACAGACAAGACTAGACAGACAAGACTAGACAGGCAAGACTAGACAGACAAGACTAGACAGACAAGACTAGACAGACAAGACTAGACAGACAAGACTAGACAGACAAGACTAGACAGACAAGACTAGACAGACAAGACTAGACAGACAAGACTAGACAGACAAGACTAGACAGACAAGACTAGACAGACAAGACTAGACAGACAAGACTAGACAGACAAGACTAGACAGACAAGACTAGACAGACAAGACTAGACAGACAAGACTAGACAGACAAGACTAGACAGACAAGACTAGACAGACAAGACTAGACAGACAAGACTAGACAGACAAGACTAGACAGACAAGACTAGACAGACAAGACTAGACAGACAAGACTAGACAGACAAGACTAGACAGACAAGACTAGACAGACAAGACTAGACAGACAAGACTAGACAGACAAGACTAGACAGACAAGACTAGACAGACAAGACTAGACAGACAAGACTAGACAGACAAGACTAGACAGACAAGACTAGACAGACAAGACTAGACAGACAAGACTAGACAGACAAGACTAGACAGACAAGACTAGACAGACAAGACTAGACAGACAAGACTAGACAGACAAGACTAGACAGACAAGACTAGACAGACAAGACTAGACAGACAAGACTAGACAGACAAGACTAGACAGACAAGACTAGACAGACAAGACTAGACAGACAAGACTAGACAGACAAGACTAGACAGACAAGACTAGACAGACAAGACTAGACAGACAAGACTAGACAGACAAGACTAGACAGACAAGACTAGACAGACAAGACTAGACAGACAAGACTAGACAGACAAGACTAGACAGACAAGACTAGACAGACAAGACTAGACAGACAAGACTAGACAGACAAGACTAGACAGACAAGACTAGACAGACAAGACTAGACAGACAAGACTAGACAGACAAGACTAGACAGACAAGACTAGACAGACAAGACTAGACAGACAAGACTAGACAGACAAGACTAGACAGACAAGACTAGACAGACAAGACTAGACAGACAAGACTAGACAGACAAGACTAGACAGACAAGACTAGACAGACAAGACTAGACAGACAAGACTAGACAGACAAGACTAGACAGACAAGACTAGACAGACAAGACTAGACAGACAAGACTAGACAGACAAGACTAGACAGACAAGACTAGACAGACAAGACTAGACAGACAAGACTAGACAGACAAGACTAGACAGACAAGACTAGACAGACAAGACTAGACAGACAAGACTAGACAGACAAGACTAGACAGACAAGACTAGACAGACAAGACTAGACAGACAAGACTAGACAGACAAGACTAGACAGACAAGACTAGACAGACAAGACTAGACAGACAAGACTAGACAGACAAGACTAGACAGACAAGACTAGACAGACAAGACTAGACAGACAAGACTAGACAGACAAGACTAGACAGACAAGACTAGACAGACAAGACTAGACAGACAAGACTAGACAGACAAGACTAGACAGACAAGACTAGACAGACAAGACTAGACAGACAAGACTAGACAGACAAGACTAGACAGACAAGACTAGACAGACAAGACTAGACAGACAAGACTAGACAGACAAGACTAGACAGACAAGACTAGACTAGACAGAGACTAGACAGACAAGACTAGACAGACAAGACTAGACAGACAAGACTAGACAGACAAGACTAGACAGACAAGACTAGACAGACAAGACTAGACAGACAAGACTAGACAGACAAGACTAGACAGACAAGACTAGACAGACAAGACTAGACAGACAAGACTAGACAGACAAGACTAGACAGACAAGACTAGACAGACAAGACTAGACAGACAAGACTAGACAGACAAGACTAGACAGACAAGACTAGACAGACAAGACTAGACAGACAAGACTAGACAGACAAGACTAGACAGACAAGACTAGACAGACAAGACTAGACAGACAAGACTAGACAGACAAGACTAGACAGACAAGACTAGACAGACAAGACTAGACAGACAAGACTAGACAGACAAGACTAGACAGACAAGACTAGACAGACAAGACTAGACAGACAAGACTAGACAGACAAGACTAGACAGACAAGACTAGACAGACAAGACTAGACAGACAAGACTAGACAGACAAGACTAGACAGACAAGACTAGACAGACAAGACTAGACAGACAAGACTAGACAGACAAGACTAGACAGACAAGACTAGACAGACAAGACTAGACAGACAAGACTAGACAGACAAGACTAGACAGACAAGACTAGACAGACAAGACTAGACAGACAAGACTAGACAGACAAGACTAGACAGACAAGACTAGACAGACAAGACTAGACAGACAAGACTAGACAGACAAGACTAGACAGACAAGACTAGACAGACAAGACTAGACAGACAAGACTAGACAGACAAGACTAGACAGACAAGACTAGACAGACAAGACTAGACAGACAAGACTAGACAGACAAGACTAGACAGACAAGACTAGACAGACAAGACTAGACAGACAAGACTAGACAGACAAGACTAGACAGACAAGACTAGACAGACAAGACTAGACAGACAAGACTAGACAGACAAGACTAGACAGACAAGACTAGACAGACAAGACTAGACAGACAAGACTAGACAGACAAGACTAGACAGACAAGACTAGACAGACAAGACTAGACAGACAAGACTAGACAGACAAGACTAGACAGACAAGACTAGACAGACAAGACTAGACAGACAAGACTAGACAGACAAGACTAGACAGACAAGACTAGACAGACAAGACTAGACAGACAAGACTAGACAGACAAGACTAGACAGACAAGACTAGACAGACAAGACTAGACAGACAAGACTAGACAGACAAGACTAGACAGACAAGACTAGACAGACAAGACTAGACAGACAAGACTAGACAGACAAGACTAGACAGACAAGACTAGACAGACAAGACTAGACAGACAAGACTAGACAGACAAGACTAGACAGACAAGACTAGACAGACAAGACTAGACAGACAAGACTAGACAGACAAGACTAGACAGACAAGACTAGACAGACAAGACTAGACAGACAAGACTAGACAGACAAGACTAGACAGACAAGACTAGACAGACAAGACTAGACAGACAAGACTAGACAGACAAGACTAGACAGACAAGACTAGACAGACAAGACTAGACAGACAAGACTAGACAGACAAGACTAGACAGACAAGACTAGACAGACAAGACTAGACAGACAAGACTAGACAGACAAGACTAGACAGACAAGACTAGACAGACAAGACTAGACAGACAAGACTAGACAGACAAGACTAGACAGACAAGACTAGACAGACAAGACTAGACAGACAAGACTAGACAGACAAGACTAGACAGACAAGACTAGACAGACAAGACTAGACAGACAAGACTAGACAGACAAGACTAGACAGACAAGACTAGACAGACAAGACTAGACAGACAAGACTAGACAGACAAGACTAGACAGACAAGACTAGACAGACAAGACTAGACAGACAAGACTAGACAGACAAGACTAGACAGACAAGACTAGACAGACAAGACTAGACAGACAAGACTAGACAGACAAGACTAGACAGACAAGACTAGACAGACAAGACTAGACAGACAAGACTAGACAGACAAGACTAGACAGACAAGACTAGACAGACAAGACTAGACAGACAAGACTAGACAGACAAGACTAGACAGACAAGACTAGACAGACAAGACTAGACAGACAAGACTAGACAGACAAGACTAGACAGACAAGACTAGACAGACAAGACTAGACAGACAAGACTAGACAGACAAGACTAGACAGACAAGACTAGACAGACAAGACTAGACAGACAAGACTAGACAGACAAGACTAGACAGACAAGACTAGACAGACAAGACTAGACAGACAAGACTAGACAGACAAGACTAGACAGACAAGACTAGACAGACAAGACTAGACAGACAAGACTAGACAGACAAGACTAGACAGACAAGACTAGACAGACAAGACTAGACAGACAAGACTAGACAGACAAGACTAGACAGACAAGACTAGACAGACAAGACTAGACAGACAAGACTAGACAGACAAGACTAGACAGACAAGACTAGACAGACAAGACTAGACAGACAAGACTAGACAGACAAGACTAGACAGACAAGACTAGACAGACAAGACTAGACAGACAAGACTAGACAGACAAGACTAGACAGACAAGACTAGACAGACAAGACTAGACAGACAAGACTAGACAGACAAGACTAGACAGACAAGACTAGACAGACAAGACTAGACAGACAAGACTAGACAGACAAGACTAGACAGACAAGACTAGACAGACAAGACTAGACAGACAAGACTAGACAGACAAGACTAGACAGACAAGACTAGACAGACAAGACTAGACAGACAAGACTAGACAGACAAGACTAGACAGACAAGACTAGACAGACAAGACTAGACAGACAAGACTAGACAGACAAGACTAGACAGACAAGACTAGACAGACAAGACTAGACAGACAAGACTAGACAGACAAGACTAGACAGACAAGACTAGACAGACAAGACTAGACAGACAAGACTAGACAGACAAGACTAGACAGACAAGACTAGACAGACAAGACTAGACAGACAAGACTAGACAGACAAGACTAGACAGACAAGACTAGACAGACAAGACTAGACAGACAAGACTAGACAGACAAGACTAGACAGACAAGACTAGACAGACAAGACTAGACAGACAAGACTAGACAGACAAGACTAGACAGACAAGACTAGACAGACAAGACTAGACAGACAAGACTAGACAGACAAGACTAGACAGACAAGACTAGACAGACAAGACTAGACAGACAAGACTAGACAGACAAGACTAGACAGACAAGACTAGACAGACAAGACTAGACAGACAAGACTAGACAGACAAGACTAGACAGACAAGACTAGACAGACAAGACTAGACAGACAAGACTAGACAGACAAGACTAGACAGACAAGACTAGACAGACAAGACTAGACAGACAAGACTAGACAGACAAGACTAGACAGACAAGACTAGACAGACAAGACTAGACAGACAAGACTAGACAGACAAGACTAGACAGACAAGACTAGACAGACAAGACTAGACAGACAAGACTAGACAGACAAGACTAGACAGACAAGACTAGACAGACAAGACTAGACAGACAAGACTAGACAGACAAGACTAGACAGACAAGACTAGACAGACAAGACTAGACAGACAAGACTAGACAGACAAGACTAGACAGACAAGACTAGACAGACAAGACTAGACAGACAAGACTAGACAGACAAGACTAGACAGACAAGACTAGACAGACAAGACTAGACAGACAAGACTAGACAGACAAGACTAGACAGACAAGACTAGACAGACAAGACTAGACAGACAAGACTAGACAGACAAGACTAGACAGACAGGACTAGACAGACAAGACTAGACAGACAAGACTAGACAGACAAGACAAGACTAGACAGACTAGACTAGACAGACAAGACTAGACAGACAAGACTAGACAGACAAGACTAGACAGACAAGACTAGACAGACAAGACTAGACAGACAGGACTAGACAGACAAGACTAGACAGACAAGACTAGACAGACAAGACAAGACTAGACAGACAAGACTAGACAGACAAGACTAGACAGACAAGACTAGACAGACAAGACTAGACAGACAAGACTAGACAGACAAGACTAGACAGACAAGACTAGACAGACAAAACTAGACAGACAATACTAACAAAAGACAAAAAAGACAGCTGTCAGTACGGGATTTATATACTTATATAAATTTATATATTTTAAAAGAGTTTTAAAATAGTCTCTGAAAGGATTTTAAATATTGAATTCATAAAGTACTAGTAAATTTAAAGTGTTCTCAAGGTTTTCCTGCGCTTTTATTGGTGAAAATTAGGTTTGGAAATTTGGATTTTTGAAAATTTGGACTCAAGCGCGAGCAATCAAACGCGACGAACGTGTTTAGCTGTGCTAGTAAATAATTTCCTAAATATATAATCAATTTTCAATATAATTAAATAGAAAACTAAATAGAAAACAAAAAAATCAAATAACAAAAAAGAAAAACAAAAACAAGTATTTACTCACAGTGCAACGAGAACTAAGAACTACAGTTCAAGTGGATAAAAACAGTGGTCAAGAAATCACAAAAAAGTCGCCAGCTGAACTAATAGACATCATCAGTAGCATCATAAAAAGGGAAGTAGAAACTCTACATACGCAAATAGCGATTTTATGTGAAAATATTACTAATCTAAGTACCGAAATAATGTCCCTAAAAGAAGAATACATAGAGCTAGAATACATAAGAATGCAGTGATTAAAAATCAGACTTCATCCAGCGAGCCGACAAAAACCCAGAATATTGAAAAAAATCCTCGCCGCGATAAAACAGCAAATCAGCCCGAATCTGCAAAAAGACCAATAAAGGCCAAGAAACCGAATCTGATAATGAAAATGGTTCCACAAATTAAGGTACGTGGGAATTTCAAAATACACATAAAAGTCGAACAAGGCTCACGGCCATGTCACCGCTTAGAAACATCCCTAACAAAAGCCGATATTATCACTTACTTACAAAACAAAAATTTTAATATTGTTAGATGCAAACAACTTCAGGCTAAACATCCGGAGGAGTACTTTTCGCTCAAAGTATCCGTGCCTTTCGAAGATTTAGAGGCGATCAATAAACCCAAAACCTGGCCCAAAAATTCTTGTGTAAACAAATATTTTTTAAAGCTGGAAAACTTGTAACAAGGAATAAAGAAAAACGGGATCACAACGAAGTCGGGCAAGAACAAAATGTCAAATTGCAAATAAATATACTGTTATACTTAAACATTCAATCAATGAAAAATAAAATTGAAGAATTAGAACTAATCTTACACGTGAGAAAACCTTGCTTTTTATGCCTTACCGAGACATGTATGACTAACGAAACTATCCCCCTCCTTCATATGTGTAACTATAGTATTTTCACTCATTTTGCCAGAACTCATACCAGTGGAGGAGCAATATGGGTCCGCTCTAATCTAGATAAAGCTACAATTGCTGTCCATAGTCTGGACATTAACAAAGAATCCATAGAAAAACTATTGAAATTTGTGGCAGCATATGGAGGAGAAAAGATCGCTCTACTAAAATACAAAATGTATACAAACCTTTTACGGGATGCATTGCATATTTTTTGTTAAACTTGGAGCTCGCATTGAATGCAATTTTTGACAGAAACAGCGTAATCATTCTAGTGGGTGATTTTAACATAAATTTTGCCATTAAATCCAAGGATCAAATGTACCTGACCGATCTTCTTCATGCCTATGGCCTAGTCCAAACAGTGTTTGGATTTACACGTGTCACGGCTACTTCCAGAACGAGAATAGATAACATCTTCACAAATAGTACCCATCTCATGACGGCAGGTACAGAAGTCACCACTCTATCAGATCATCACATTATTATCTTAAAGCAGCATCGAAAGAAAAGCTACTCCATTTGAGGACCGGTTTACTAGAGCTTTTACGGTAGAAAATAAAATATTATTTCATAAAGCACTAAATGAAGAAACTTGGCAAGATATGTACTGCAAAACAGACTGTGATCGCAAAGCAGAATCGTTCTTGCAACTCTACTACATCATTTCTGGAACTCCTTTCCTTTGAGAAAAGTGAAACGCTCATTATCCACGTGGGCCACGAAAGAAGTAGAAATATCTAGTAGAAAATTAAAGGATCTGTTCGTTCTCCAAAGAATATTTCAGAAATTAAAGACAGTTTATTCACTGGAAAAAAACAAACATCAAAGACTTATTAAACAAACTAAACGCAACTACTACAACAACAAAATTGAAAATGCGATCAACAAACAGCAAGCAATTTGGAAAACAATCAACGAATTATCTAACAAAAACAAAGTAAAAAAACAAAATTAGATTACTAAAAACAAAATTAGATTAAGTCAATAACAACGAGATAACCTCTCCCAAGAAGATCGCCACTGAATTTAATTCTTTTTTCAAGAACTCTGTTGAAGCAATACATAAGAACATAATACCGCCAGTGATATGCGATGACCACATAGCCTTCAACAACAAAACCATCTATCTAGAAGAATTCACATCTGCCGAAACATCAAGACTTATATTCAATTTAAAAAACTCAACAGGTCAAGGTCCAGATGGTATTTTTTGTATCTTAATAAAAGAGTTTAATTCTATTTTAGCTGATCCAATCTCTCATCTGATCAACAGCTCTTTCGAGTACTAGATGTTTCCGGATATCTTAAAAAAGTCACTAATACTCCCGATCCATAACAAAGGTGATACTATAAATACGCAAAATTACAGCAATGCAATGCAGCAACGCAATGCTAAGCAGACCAATGCCCTTCATTAAGAAGCACGTCGTCATACCAAAGGAACAACGTGGATTATGTAAAGAGAAGTCATCCACAACGGCTATTCTACAATTATATCACCAAATTCTCCAGGAAGTTGATAACCAAAAATGCCCAGTTGGTATTTTCTGTGTCCTCACGAAAGCATTTGATTGCGTATCACACTCAAAACTAATGAACAAACTAGAAACCTATGGCATGAGGGGAAAATGTGGAAGATGGCTCAGATCATATTTGACAAACAGAGGGCAATATGTACAAATAGAAAATTACATATCAATAACTGTCAATATAGAAATGGGTGTCCCGTAGGGTAGCGTCCTGGCCCCTCTTCTATTCACACTATATATCGCAGGCCTCCCACGATATTTAAGCGTGGTTAAAAGTGTGTTCTACGCTGATGATGCAAGCTTTATCATCTCAGAGGAGTCGGCGGAAAGAACTGGAGAAAGTAGTAGCCAATAACCTCCTATATAACCTGAACAATTGATTTTCAGCAAATAATTTTCACTTGAGAACACAGAAGAAGAACACAGAGAAGACTTTTTTAAACACAGAGAAGACAAACTATGCTATTTTCCAAAAGAGGCGTCGGACCAAAGCTGAAGACTATTCATTAAAAATTGGAGACACGAGAATAGAAAGAAGAAGTAGTATTAAATTTCTAGGAGTACTTCTAGAAGATGAAATAAAAGAAAATTCTAGAAAGACCTGATATCGATAAGCAAGCAGAAGAACTATTTTTTGAAATCACGGCTATAGAGACAATATTGTATGAAATTGCAACAATAGTTGTGGCAATTTATCGAGCCCCTCTAACTAGTTTTCGTAATATCTTAGATAACTTGCATCAATTGCTAATAAAATTAAATAAAGAAAAAAAACGATGCATTACAGATTTAAACTTAGAAAGTATACATCGTAATGTTTAAATTCTAAAATGTTTATTAATTATTAAAAATGTTTCAAACATTCAACCTAAAAATGCATTTAAAGAATCTAGTCGGCCGAAATCGTCAACATGCATTGACAACATACCTATAAAAGCAGATATAATGCACACGTAGGGTTTTTCGGGTACGAGTACCAGGACCCGGACTCGACCAGTCCAAGGGTAAATACTCGGTACCCGATACCCGATCTAACACTCGACGAGTCTTGGGTCTTGAATGTTTGGCATTGTCTAGTACAGGGGTCTCCAAACTTTACAGCCTAAGGGCCATACTGATTACTCCAGTAAGTTCCGAGGGCCAAAACAATATTAACATTGTTGCCGGTGGTAAAAAGTGAAATACTACTGATGAAAAATAGTCTACTGATGAAAAAAAAGTCCGAAAAAGTACGCAGCGTTTAAAAAAGGCTGCAAATCGGACTAAAGTCCGCAAAACGGCAGCACTGCATTTTATTAATTTTCCTGTCATTATCTGTAATTTCTAGATTAGTCGTAGAGTACGAGCCATGAGGAGTAACGTGACACGACATCTGGTGGACACAAGCGGAAATAGGTAGTACCTTCTATCGCGTTAAGATGGCGCTAATAGCACCTACAGAATAATCTCGTTGGTTCGAGAAAGTTCTGGTGTCTTCCACTCACTTCTAGATGGCAGTAATTGGAATATATAAGAAGGCTAGTGGCACAACCACAAGTCAGTTCCAATGACACTGTTGTGAAATAAAATAGTGCGTACCTCCTTAAAACGTGTTTGTGCGTGTTTAAGTTTAAGACATCTTTGTAACAGTATTTTGATTTGAATTGTTGCTTTAGTGTGTGATTTAGTAGTATGGAAAAAAAGCGAAAAATTGATAGTGAATGCAGAAAATTCAAAGATCAGTGGAACATTCAGTATTTCGTAATTGAATCCAGTAACAAGGCGCTATGTTTGATTTGCAATGAAAGCATAGCCGTTCTCAAGGAATATAACATTAAACGTCATTATGAAACAAAACATTTTCAAAATTACTCAAAATATACAGGAAGTTTGCAGACAGAAAAATTCGAAGCTATGAAGCGCGGATTGAAATCGCAGCAATCTTCATTTACAAAACTCAAAACTGAACAAGAGGCTGCAACTCGTGCCAGCTTTCGTGTGGCTCTAGAAATTGCAAAACGTGGAAAACCATTCACAGATGGAGAAATGATCAAAGAATGCATAATTGCAGTAGCCGAAGAAATGTGCCCTGAAAAGGTAAATTTATTAAAAACTGTCAGTATGTCAACAAACACTGTGGCTCGAAGGGTAAAAAACATCGCTGAAAATATATCCTCTCAACTGTTCGACAAAAATGGACATGTTGAGTGGTTTTCTTTGGCCTTGGATGAGTCAACGGATGTGTCAGATACTGCTCAGGTGTTGATTTATATTCGAGGAGTAGATAAAAGCTATGAAGTGCATGAAGAACTTCTTGATATGTATAGTATTCATGGCACAACTACTGTTACAGATATTTTTAAAGGAGTTGAAATGGCCATTAATCAAAAGAACCTTCGATGGAAAAACTTGAAATGTATTACAACTGATAGAGGCAAAAACATGAGTGGGAAAGATAAAGGAGAGGTCGCTCTTGTGTCAAAGGCTGTAGAAAATGACGGTGGTTCAAAACCATTAGTCTTACATTGTATCATTCATCAACAGTCTTTGTGCGGAAAATGTTTGGATATGTCTGAAGTTCTGAAACCAGTCATATCAACTGTTAATTTTATCAGATCTTTTGGGCTGAATCACCGACAATTCCGACAATTTATTGAAGAGATTGGAGAAAATGACTTACCTTATCATACTGCCGTACGTTGGTTTAGTTGTGGGAAAGTCCTTCAGCGCTTTTTTGAACTTCGAGCAGTGATCGAAATTTTTTTGAATGAAAAGCATCGCCCTCTTACTGAATTACAAAACAACGCATGGCTGTGGAAGTTAGCATTCTATGTTGATTTGACAAAACATGTGAACGAACTGAATTTGAGATTGCAAGGAGAAAACCAGCATCTTCCTGATTTATACACTAATATCAAATCATTCCGGAAGAAATTGATACTGTTTCAATCACAACTACGAAGTAAATGTTTTTTACATTTAAAAACATGTGAAATATTCAGCCACACCGCTCAGACTGAGTTTCCTATCGATTTTGCAATCGAAACTTTGAGTGCCTTGAAAATAAATTTTGATAATCGTTTCTCTGACTGTGATGCCATTGCGAATCAAATTAAGATTTTTCAGAATCCTTTTGATACTGACATTGAAACCCTAGCCCCGGAACTTCAAATGGAAATGATTGATCTACAGTGCAGTGATATAATTAAGAACAAATATCAAAACTCATCTTTGTTGGAATTTTATAAGAGTCTTCCACTGACACAATTTGATAATTTGCATAAATTTGCTCGTGGGCTGTTTTCTGTTTTTGGTACTACTTATTTGTGTGAGAAGACCTTCTCCAAAATGAAAGACACAAAAAATGTTTACAGATCTAAATTAACTGATGAGCATCTTAAATCTCTTTTAATAATTGGTACAAGTAAAATTAGTCCACTACTAAACTACAACCTATTATCACTACAAACTATTGTCAGAGGAAAATCTCAATTACATAAATGTTATTAGTATTTCATATTGTCATTATGCTTGTTATAAGTTATGTTTTTATACATAATATGTCATTATGTTAGTTGGATTCATTTCAATAATTTGTTAGTTATTATATACTGAAGTTAAATTTTCTTCATATTATACATGTCTTTACTCATTACAATTCTGTGTTTCTGTATCCAACTTATCACAAAAACAATAACAATAAGCCTACAACAATGTTATGAGTAGTTAGCCCATGACCATATCAATGTAGATATCATATTAATAATTATTCAACATAAAATTAGAATACTTCAGTAACCTAAATTTAATTTGCTATAAAAAATATGTTCTCTAAAAGGAGTTTTCAAGTATGCTAGCGCTCCGCGGGCCGGACAAAATCTGTCCGCGGGCCGGATGTGGCCCTCGGGCCGTAGTTTGGAGACCCCTGGTCTAGTACACCGCATCCTTAAGAAGATCGACGATTTAGCATTACACTTGATTAATGGACGAGTATGAAAATTCGAACATATCTAAATATCAATTTGCATGGAATTGACTCTGAAATGTGTAATCTGAGTTTATTGAGAATTTTTAACTCATGTACTGCTATACAATTAGTCGAAAAATGTGAACAACACATTTAATATAGGATTTAAAAAACAAATATAGTTGGTTCAACCGGCGACGGTGCAAGTGTAATGATGAAATTTGGACGAGAATCTTCTAGTCTTTATAATTTCTGTTTGAATCACACTATACACTTATCTGTTTGTGATGTAGTATATACAAAGAAAAATATTACCGGCTTGCAAGATGAAGATAACCATGGTCTAAATTCTAGATGGTATTGATGACGATCAAGATGAAAATTATTATTCTGACGAGAGCGTCTATGATGTCGAAGAATTCGGACAAGTTAAATTAACTTTAGACAATTTAGAAGGGAATTCATCCACTTACCTTCAGCTCTTAGCCTCTTATGGGGTTTTGTTTAATTTACCTATTTACCATTAAATTTTCGAAATCCCTTGTTTTTCTAAGTCCCACTTAACCTTATCGGCAAGTTCGTACAGTATTGCTTGCTTTACCATATGCGTGAACATGAAAAATCCTTTCGCGTTTTTGTTTAAATTGCGAGACAGATTAGATCCGGACCCGGACCCGGACCCGAAAAATCGGACCCGACTCGACTCGGACTCGACGAGTCTAAAAAGACCGGGTATTCCCAAACCCTATGCACACGGTCAAAACTAAAGAATATTATATTTCCGATCACAAAGCCCAAATATAAATCTAATTGAAAATAAAAAACAGAAGACCACATTTCGAGTCATACACTTTTCTCCAGAAAACAATACAACATTTTTGAAATTACTTTCCGAAGAAACCTGGTTGGAAGTATACGAGCAAAAACAAAATGACATCAACAACCAGGGCCGGCGTGAAGGGTGGGCGAACTGTGCGACGGCACAGGGCCCCGCGCTTGGCAGGGGCCCGCGCATACAGAGAGTTGAATGTCTAGCCGTGAAAGAAATTTCGGAAGAAAAGAAGCGGCAAAAGAACATCAAAAAAATCTTTAAATAAATTTATAAAGAAATCTTCCACAACACAATTAAATGATTGTTGATATGAGAAAACACATTCAAAGTTATATTGTAAATATGATATTAAGAGCCAAATATTTAGCAATTTGTTAAGCAGTTATCCCCTAAGCCAGGGGTTCCCAACCTGTGGTACGCGTACCGGTACCGGTACACACATGTCAAGCTACCGGTACGCGATAAGTGTAAAATATTTGGCGTAAAATCATGTGTTTTTTTATACAATACATCGCCAAGCCCGAGCGTTTTGTCTGTTTTTTTTTAAATCCTTTTTTAAATACTTTCTCTTTCTACGGTGATAGATAACAACGTGACTCACCTCACGTGTTTACAATAAATTTGTAAGAGAAGAAGCCCAAGAACATTGGGGTATTATTTGTATCAGTTTGTGTTTATTTATGCAATATTGTAGCAAGTGTAGAATAGATTTGTATAAATATGTACATTTAAATCAATTATTGGTTTATACAGTGCGTTTTTTTAAGTGTGGTCATAGGGATTTAGATGCTTAAGGGGGAATTCTCAGTCCGGGCAATCTGTCTCGCGAAGTGGGCGAGGCACTCTTTTTAACCGTATTATACCGAGTATAGAAATATGTTCCGAAAAAAAGAATAGGAGTTACAGTACTTTAGAAAGAGAGAAACTGTACATCGGACCGCGGGTTAGCATTGAGTCATATCTTCATTGACACGCTTTTCTGCCGACGAACCGACATTTATTATATGAGTTGCTTATATCCAAAACGCGACCTGAAAACAGCTGAGACAGAAAATATAGCTTTTCGTGTGTTCTAACAGACGATTCAAAACTTTCAGGTCGTGTTTTGGAAATAAGCAACTCATATACAAAATTAACAAATATATTTATAAATGAATATAAATTTACCAGATTACATATTTATTTAGGTAATATATAGCACAACTTAGCCCTAATACAGAACATACAATTTAGACCGTCACGGTCTGTCACCGAAAGAGTTTTCAAAAATTTTCACCGTTTAAAAAAATTGGAAAAGTCATATTCGGCATATTTGCACAATCTTCACTATTTCAATCCCGTTTTTTTTATTATTACTTTACTTCGTTTCTGGCAAGTATTGGAAGCATTACTTCCATAAACATTTTTGTGACTTTCGGTAAAATTTTTGATGACCAAAACTCGTCGTCCCTAACGATCTGAAAGAAAAATATTAATAACTGGCCAACAGCCGAGTGTAACTCGCTGTCATAGCGAACCCCTCAGTATTTTTTTTTTAATTACCTTCTCATATGCTATCCCATTTGGAGTCCACACGACAAAATAGCAGTGTGACTTACTTGTAATTGCCAGCTGACCCTGTACCTGGTAGTAATAGTTATGAGTCCTTTTTAGTTTTATGTTTTCTCCATCTCTTAATAAATAATCAATTTTTTTGTTTCCGACGGCTTCCGCAGGAGTTAACCCCAACACTGCTACTTTGTGTGGACATTTTATTTCAATGATGGCATCTTCCGATTCAATAATTCCATCTGGACTAGCGGCCAAGAATGGATGTGTTTTGGAAATATATAAACCGCAATCTTTTTTTCGAATACGTCTCTTCGAAAGCTTCTTTAGCTATTGGTTCATGATCTTTTCCCCATTTTGTAGACGCATTTCCAAAAAATGCTGAATCAACAATTCTTTTTCCCAACTTTTTGGGGTCTGTCGTCGATCTTTGTTTGCATACTTCTCCGAAATTTGATGCAGTAAGTCGAAAATGTCTCTCTTCGTGCCACAAAGGATTTCCATCTTGTCCGATTGTTATTTTTGCAATTTCTTGAATTTGCTCTTTGGTTTTATTAAGTGCACTTAAAATTTTGGACTTACTTTCCTCAACATGTTCTAAGGGGATTTCTTCATCATCACTCACATGTCCATAATCCTTATCGGGACCGTTATTACATGTTCTTTTGCGGGAAAATTTTGATGGGAAGAGTACTTTTCGTGCATTCCTACTTATTCGCTTTTTTTTAATTTTTCTATAAATAACTGGGTGTGTCTTCCAGGACTTTTATTGATAATATTTTTATGAATTATCTGGTAATATTGCTCGCTTTCATTATAAGATATGCTTGCAGCTTTACATCTAACTTCGTAACCACCATTCATTGCAAAATTAATTCTTTTTCCTCCTACAAATTTTGAAAATATGGAATTATATGCCTCCGCTGCAGTATTATTGATATTTAAAAGTAAACTGTAAGCATTTTGAACTAATCTGTTACAGGATGTTGAAATATCTTCAAATAATCCACACTCTTTCAACAGAGGTACAAAATTAACTTCATTTGCTTTTGAGCCACTGCAAAAGTATTTATCACATTCTAAGTGATCACCAAAAACATGTTTTGGACAGTTAATATTCTACTTAAACGGACTATTAGTTCTGTCATTGTTCCTGCTTCTTTTTTTCTTTGATCGACTGCTTTTTTAATTCCTGTTCTAAGTCTTAATAAGTTCGATTTTAATAACTGTCTCAATCGCGGACTAACAATTTTCCTTTTGGATGAGCTAACACGTTTGGTAGTAAGATCATTAACTTTACAACAAAAATTTCTTAGTAGGTGATTGGTGCATTCAACTTTTTTAACCAAACTTTTGTTTCCATATGGTTTTTCCTGACAATTTTTTCGGAATACACTGATATCACCATCACCAACTATCCTCACGTATTTAAGTCCAAGCATTTCTTCACTACATTTGAATCCTTCCAGAATTATATCCGCTTCCATACCTGTTGACAAGCCAGACCAATTTTTGAAACATTTGTGTTCCCTTGGTTCTAATTGTTTTACTTCAGTACGTTCGCAAATAGGACAGTACTTGTTTCTCACAGCGACAAAAAGTAACTTTCCAGATTTAGCTCCAACAATACAAGCCTGCAAAAATTAAGTAGCATCAAATTTTTTATTTATACTTATTGACCCTGTTTACCACTCCTGACGATGCGTCATAATTGGTCTTGTACGATCTCTTGCACCAAGCTCCATCGGTTATCACAGTAATTAAAGCGATGCCATCATCGTCAACATCTCCTGCTTCTCGTGCCAATCTGGCTTCTTCAGCTGCTGCTTCCTCAAATGTTTTCTGAGAAGATTCAAAAATGGAACTTGCAACTTTATCATAATTTTTCATATATTTCCTTCTTGACATTTGAGGAATATTCATGATACCATGTTGTTGGGTCAATTGAGAATAACCGCAGCCGGTAGAAATCATAGCAAAAACTGCTGCAGTATTTACGTTTAGATCATCACTATTTTCATTTACGCTATCTGTAGAAACTTCTTTTACGATGCCACACATTTTGCACTTGAGAATATAATTACTAATTAGACCGTTTCGTTTTTCAGATAATAGATAGATCATATCTGATATGTTACAAGAAAATGGACAATGATTATTTGCTTTTTGTAATTCTTGAAAAAAATACTCGACATTACATATTCTTCTACCTGACAATTCATTGTTTCTTTCGTCGAAACTCTCATCTAGTGGATTCTGATTTTCAAAATGTAATGATTCTGTGGACGAACTGAAATGCGATATGTGATGATTGATATATGATTATAATTATGCTACTTATAGTGGAGCGAAATCGAAAAAAAATACGCATCTAATACAGGGAATAAAGACATGGCATTTGGAAAAATTAAGGGAAAGCTGAATTTTTGCATGAAGGTTCCATTTGTGGTTCTAAACAATATCCCAAAAATCCCCGTCGATACATGCGCCGTTAAAATGTTACGCGGGGTCAAAGGTCAAGATAAACGGTTTTTCTCAAAAATATCGCTAACCGAAACTTTTATCAAAAAAATACTGGTTATCAAATTTGTAAATTAGGAAATTGCCTACAAAAACACATATTTTGCTTTTTTCGTAAGACTAACGGTTATTTAGAAAATTAGATTAAAAAAGTTGTAACGTTTATTTTTTCATAATACGTGCACTCCTTTCCACACCACCTTTGAGTACAAAATGCGTTTTTTTTTCTACATTTTTTTTTTTTGAGGACAGAAATTAAAAAAACGCATCTTGTACCCTACCTCAAAGGTGGGTGTAAAAGAGCGCGTACACTTCTGAGAAAAATAAACGTTACTTTTTTAAAAGAATTTTCTCAAAAACCGTTAGTCCTACGAAAAAAAAATTATAATATTTTTTTATAGACAATTTCCTAAGCTACAAATTTTATAACCACTATTTTTTTTCGGATTTGCGAACGAGCGACTTTTATTGTCTATTTCGCTCCAATATTACCAACTACTTGTGCCAAACTCACCTACTCGGTGAATAATATTTAGATGTAGAGGCAATTTCCATCTGATCTTGGTTTACATCTTCTTCTAACAGCACTATTTTCTTTTCTGAATTCCTAACCCTGGACATGAAAGTTACGTTTTCAGTATTTTAAAAATTAAAAACTAAGTTTTGTCTAATCTTTATTGCCGATAAACAAAACTGTTCTAATACGCATCTAATACGTATAAAAGATAAGCAAATGCTGCTTTTGACAATTCAAAAAGTCAATAACATTCAAAATAGTGAAATTGTTTCATAATTATTAAAATTTATTCTTACCGTATCATTCTCAGGCGAATACTTTTTCGTTTATAACGTCTTCCTTGTTTATCACACATTGTCAAATATAATTGTTAGCAAAATGCACTCACTAAACTATGAATGAGGATCGTAAAACCCTTGTCTATGTGTCTCCTTTAGAGTTTTAGGAACCGATAAATCTCATATGCGCAGGTGGAAACCCGCCTCCTGGCCTAAACTGTACCATGTTTCACTTTAAAATTTCTCCAACAATGAGTATTGCAGCATTCATTTTATATTCTAAATCATGGGTTTAATTTTGAAAATGTTTTGTTAACTCTTTCATAGACCTAGTTGGAATATTTTTTATATTATTATAGTGTCGTTAATTTTTCGATAATTTTATAATTACATGTTTTATTTTCTCTTTACACATATTTTCGAAAATAGGAAAACACTATAATATGAATTTTATTTTTTTGTAAGAATTAAAAAAAAATGTTTGTTTAAATATTTTAAAAAATAAAGTCAGAATTTAGAAAAAACTGATGAGGTAGTGGGCACTCCGCCTTAAATAATTACCTCTTGCTTAACTTTATTTTTCAATGGTTAGAATAGCTGCAGAGCTTTGAAAGCCTTTGTAAACATGTTTAATAAGTGATATTTAAATATGTATAGGAGTTATAAAATTAAATAAATAATACTAATATTATATAATACATATTTAGAAAATAATGGAAAAAAAATAATTTATTAAAGAATAATTTCTTTAAAAAATTATTTTTAACTATTCTACTTGGGCTGCTAAACAATATTCTAACAGCTAACTGGTTATAAATATCCCTACAAATATCTGAAATCAAAATTTACTTTACATTAATTATTTGCCAGTAAACAAAGTGACATTTACGCATCTTGATATTATTATTATTATTATCTTTATTCAATAATACCTTGCGGTGTAAAACGTGTCAATATAAATATACAAATAAAATATGTTATAAAAGAAAAAAAATGTATAAAAAAAATGTAGAAAATGTTTATATAAAAGTAACAAACCAAGAGGCAATATTACATGTAATTAAAATTTTCAAAATAATATTCATTTAATGAATAGTATGCCTTTTTAGTCAAAAACGTTTTTAAGGTGAGTTTAAATATTTTAACAAACTTTATGTCTTTAATGCAACTCGGAAGTTTATTGTAGATTTTTATTAGTTCGCCAACAGCACTTTTTTGAACTAAAGTTGAACTTGTTTTTATAGGACGTAAAGTACATTTTTGCGCGTATTCGTGCGTATATTCATGTTTTTCAAACATTTTATAATGCTCCTTTACATAACTGGCACTATTTAAAATATAGATGGAGGGTAACGTAAGTATTTTCTTCTCAAGGAATATTGGTTTACATGAGTCTGTCATTTTATTGTTGAACATTTATTTATTTATTTATTTATTTTATTTTATTTATTTATCAACAGGATATACAATATATATATATACATACTTACATAATACATAATATAATACATTAGGATGCACCTATAGAGGTGAGTTACACCTGTGCATAGGCCTGAGAAGCAATTTATTCACATAATTAAACTTTATAGATAACATACAAGAATTAGGTATACATAAAATACAAAAACATAAGCAATAAACAACATAATAAGGTATAAGAGGACTCAAAGATTAGAGTATTAAAAAGTAAACTGTAGGAAAACAAAATATTGAAAAGGATTTGAGATAACAAAATATTGAAATTGTAAGAGAACAAAAAGTCTAATAAAAGGAAGTATTTGTAAGCCAATTTCTCAGTTTTATTCTTACAGTTTTGTTATTATTATTCGGTATTCTTTTTAGTGTATCAGGTAGTGTATTGAATTGTTTAATTGCCACAATCGAGGAGTTTTTAAATGCTATAGATTTACTGACTGGGTAACGGAATACTTCTATTTCTAGACTTCCCTTTATAGTTCTCATACGCATATTTACAACTATTGTAGTGATAACTCAACGATTCGAGTATAAATGTATCTCTAAATCATAGAACACGTTTGCCATCCGAAAATTTGTTAATGAGCTTAGATTGAATTTGAGCTAAGATATTAATGTTGGTTTTGTAACTTCCCCCCCAAGCAATAATTCCATAATTCACAATACTCTCAAAAAGAGAATGGTAAATAATCTTCAGTGATTGCTTGCTCATTATTTTTTTTAATTTATGAAAGATAAACAAAAAGTATCTAGTTTTACTTATAAGATTTAATATATGGATATTCCACTTCATGTGACAGTCAAACATTAACCCTAAATATTTACAACTATTGACTCTTAATTTTCTCATTATAAATGGATAACTCAAAAAATTCAGGTACACTGTCTTTGTAACAGCCAAAAGTCATGTATGTTGTTTTATCCACATTTAATGTTAAATAATTATTTTGTAACCACATACCTATTTTGTCTAGGTATGACAACATATTGGATTGTGCTTCAGACCATGTTTTACCTATACCTTTAACCACTGTGTCATCAGCAAAAGCTGCTATACTATTTAAAGGTAGTATTTTAAACATATCATTAATGAATACAATAAAAAGTAGGGGTCCTAAGACAGTTCCTTGTGGTACATCAATTTTAATTTTATATTTTTGACTTTTAACATCCTTAATTTTGACTACCTGAAATCTATCTGTTAAATAATTTTTAATTAGGTCATGAGCTACTCCTCTAACACCATATTTATATAATTTATTAAGCAATATTTTATGGTTCACTGTGTCGAAAGCTTTGGCTAGGTCTAGAAAAGCAACAACTGTCGGATTACTGATGTTTATATTTGTATATATAAAGTCAGTGATCGATGCTAACGCATTCTTTGTACCTTTATTTTTCATAAAACCGTACTGATGACAACTAATAATGTTACAATCCATAACAAAAGAGTACAATCTCACATGAATAATTTTTTCAAAAATTTTCGCAATATTAGAAATAAGTGATATTGGTCTATAATTAGTCATATGGTGTTTATCACCAGTTTTAAAAATCGGCAATATTTCCGCGCATTTAAGTGCATTTGGCCAGATACCCTTTGATAAACATATATTAAATATATGTTCTAATATATTGGATATAATAGGGATTATAGTTTTGAGTACTTTTGTGCATATACCATCAACCGCACCGGCTTTTTCCTTTAGATCGTTTACTATATTTATAATTTCAGAGCAATTAGTAGGTTTCCAGAAAATGGATTTAGGATTATAACTTATTCCATCGTGAATTGTAGCAGCACTAGTAGGGATTTTAGCAGCTAAATTTGAACCAATATTACTAAAAAAATCAACGAAGTTATTAGCAATATCATCTGTATTTGTCAACTTATGATTGCCTTTGTTAATATAATCTATGTTATTGACCGAATTTATCTTTTTACCTAGCTTTTTATTTACGAATTGCCATAGATCCCTACTATTTTTAGACTTGGAAGAAGCTTCTTTGGTGTCAAAATTTATTTTCGCAATTTTTATTAATTTATCAAGATTTTTGCAGAAATTTAAGTATTGCATTCTTAGATATAAATTATTTTTATCGCGCTTCCATGTGTTATATAATTTTTCTTTTGTTCGACATGATTTCATTAAGCCCGGCGTGATCCAGTCAGTCCTAGGTTTGTATTTACGCGCTAGCTTCTTAAAACTAGATACCTTGATTAAGTTTGGTATTTTTAATAATAGTTTTTCAGTTGCTTGATTAGGATCCGTGACAGCTAACAGGCCTGACCAATCAGTACGATTACAATTATGTATTAATTTGTTATAGCATAAAAATGTTTTTTTTTTTCCCTTGTTTTTTGTTGTTTATCAAGATTCATTGTAAGGAAGATCGGATAATGATCAGCAAAAACTTGCATAAGTGTGATAGATTTACAATTTATGGCTTTAGATTTTATAAACATGTTGTCAATACAGGAACCACCGTTGTCATTTGGCCTAGTAATATTGTTAAACATTGGTATATAATTCATATCGAGCATGTTAGTTAGGAATAAATCTGACTGAACATCAATATTGTTAATGTTAATGTTAAAATCTCCTATTATAATATGGTTATTAAATGTTGTATTGTTTTCCATATGAATTTTTAGATTTTGTATAACACTATTTGATGATATTTTAGCACAAGTGGAAAGAAAATTGCACCTACCCACCCTCTCCGTCGTTGTAGTTTGCTCGATAGAATTCGAAATATAAATGACGACTCCATCCGATTTGTTTATGAAGCTACCGTTATAATAACATGTATAATTTTCTAATGTGAACATGTTAGGGCAAATAAGGTTCCAAGTTTCGGTGCAGACGATTACATGCGGTTTGGTTAGTAGAGATGTTACCAGTAATTCCAATTTTTCATAGTTTGCGTTTAAACTCCTGACATTAACGTGTAAGAAAAGTAAACCAGAATCGTTAAAAAAATAGTTTAGGTCTTCTAAATTATCAACAGACTCTTCAATGTAATTATTAGAATCAGACATAATTTTGTAAGAAGTTATATATTAGTTATTAGAAGTTTGTTGTTAAGGAAGATTCTTTTCTTTGGCCTGGGAACTTACGAAGATAATTTGGTATTTTTGGTAAGGTAGGGTAATCAGTTATATTTAGAAGATTTTGTATCTTGTATTTTAGGTATTCACACTGGGTTGTATTATTTGGGTAATGATTTGTGCATTTAATTAGGCCATATTTCTTGTTGTAGAATTCACAATTAACACACTTAAGAATTTCAGATTTGCAGCTTTCTGTTGGATGGTCACCTGCACATTTTAGACACTTGACCTTGTTCATACAATTTTTGAAGCTATGGTTTAAACGTCCACATTTGAAGCATAAGTTTATATTGATATCATCGGATACTCTACAACACTGGAAACCAATGAATATTTTGAAACTATTTTTTATGACAGTGCTGTATACTTCAGGTGAAGCCTCCATGATCACAGTGCGTTGTTTCATTGCATTGGTAAATTCAGAGATTAAAGAGAAATTACTATTTAATCTAAACCCATCTATTTAACATAGATGGGTTTCTGTTTTTAATGTCCTCTTGGAGGTGACTTAAGTTCATATCATTTTGAACATCAAATATTTTTAATCTAGGTAATTTGAGAGTCTGCACTTCCACTAGATAATCATTTTTAAATTTTTCATTTAATAAAGCCGTTGTTCTTTTGACATCCTCCTTGTTTTTACATTTAATAGTAACTTCTCCAGTCTTGTAAATTGAAACTTTTTTGATAGGTACTGAGATATCGTCCAGTAATTGTTTTTTAACATTTGTATCTACTTTACGATTGTTTTTATCTTTTGCTTTAACTATGATGTTAGGTATGACTTTTCTAGTGTTATTATTATCAATCTTAGCCATGTCTGCATAACTAACGAGATTACTTTTACTTACAGCATGTTTTTTTTTCAACTAGTTCTTTCAGTAATACATTTTTGTCTTTAAGTTCTTGGTTCAGTTGTTTCAGTAGTTCATTTTCAACCCTCAGTATAGGAAGTTCATTATCAATGATAGTTTCAACCATAAGGGTACCTTCACTTGTTGCATTCGGTTTAGTACTACTTCGCAGCTCCTGATTCATCTTGTCTTTTTCATACAGTTTGGTTTGAATTATAATCTTAAGTACATCCTCGTTTAAATCAATGTTTTGGAAATCCCTTTTAGAGGTAAGGTCATCCATGTGGTGGGCTGGGCAGACCACTAGAATATCACTTATGTATTTACCCATATTTAATCTGTTAAAATCATTAACATGATAAACACCTTCGCAAATTATACAAATCACTATTTTCGGTACTTTTATATTCAAATGACACTTAAACATTTTAGGATTCATTTTCGTGTTCATTTTCATCGTCATTTTGACTCCGAAAGAATTAGAGGTAGAAGCATTTTCTTTATCTTCGAAGTTTTGAGTAAAGGCTGAATTTTTTTGAGTGATCCATACTTCTAATACTTCATTTTTGAAGTAAAAATATTCGATGAGCATCGACCGAATTTCCCCAAAAAATTATTCCATACCGAATAACTGAATCAATGTATGCATAATATGCAGTTAAACTAGTACATTCGTCAACCGACTGAGATAGCATTCTCAATGCGTAACAGAAGCTACTAATTTTTGGAGATATATGTTAACATGGACCTTCCAGTTAAGTCCTTTATCAATTATAACACCCAAAAACTTTGTATCCGAGGACGACGTAAGTGTCTCTTCATTGAAGATGAATTCAATATTTTCCTCTCTATGAGCAGAGAATTTTATAATTTTAGTCTTGTTGACATTTAATTTAAGATTATTCTGTGAATAATATGACTTCATGACAGACATACCATTAATTATTTCTTGCTGCAAATCCACCAGATTTTTACCTTTAATAGACACTGTCTATCGTCAGCAAACATTACCACTTTATAAATAATATTATCTGGAAGGTCATTTATGTATAATAAAAAAAGTTAGGGACCTAATGTGCTTCCCTGTGGGACTACTCTTTTTATATATTGGTACTGGGACATCTTGAAACCTCCATTGTAGGTTCCAGATAGTTCCAGCTCAATTATTTATGTACATTTAAGATAACACAAGGCATAATTTTTAACATGGCCACAGTAAAAAAAGAAATGCACTGTATATAGATGCTCGTGTTACATGGTTACATAAATATTTGAAATTATTTAGTGACTATTTTGATACAATGCAGTCTAGTGAAGTAAGTGAAGTGTAAAATAATATAATCGACGCGACGTAATAATTTTAAAGTACGTTTTTTTTTAATTTTATCTTTCTATTCTATCGGTATTTATTGTCGTAATACTTTCCCCAATTTCATATCATCTCTACACTCAATACAAACATGCCTTCTCGCTAACAATCCCAGATCCATCAACCATTCAATCATTCTGCCACTCTCTTGCATCTCCCTTAATTTAACAATACAAAATTCCATTTTAAAAGTATTACAAATTTTCTACTTGTTAAACCTCTACTTGTAAAAATGTTAAACTTTGGGCTTATAATCTTTATTTTAATTTTTCTATGGTGTGTTCCCGCGCAACGCCACTGAGCTGCCACATTAGTTGCATTTTCTGCCACGTACTAGTCGGGTAGATTTTAGGAATTAACAAATAGGGACAAGAGCCATATAATGAAGAGATTTTTAGAGCAGGCTGGAGGTAGTTATTCCAACTCAGATAATTCTTCAGAGGGAAACAAAGATGAACCATCGAAAACAAAACGTAAAGAAACTTGGATTAGGCAGTACGATCCTGATTATATGAAGTATGGATTCTCAATGAAATCTGGCACAGAAACTCACCCTATTCCACAGTGTGTTATTTGCTATGAATGTTTATCAAACGGGTGTATGAAGCCTTCTCTTTCGAACATTTATTAGCGAAACATCCCAATTGAAAAGATAAACCAGTTGATTTTTTTAAAAGAAAACATTCAGAATTGTCCACTCAAAAAGCAGCTGTGTTCTCTTTTAGTAACAGAAACACTAATTGTGTTCAGGCATCATATTTAGCAATTTTGCTTATAGCCAAGTGTGGAAAACCACACACACTTGGAGAAACATTGTTGCTACCTGCAACTAAGGATATCGTCAAATCTGTGCTTAAAGATAAGGCAGCTAAGGAAATTGACTAAGTTTCCCTGTCCAGAAATACTGTTAAACGGCGAATAGAAGATATGGCATTACTCAAGCGCTTAATTCCCGCCTATTTACAATTCTATGCAATGAGATGGGGAGTATTCGTAAATCACTTTTGCTTCACACCGAGGTACGATGGCTCTCACGAGGAAAAGTCCTCAGTCGACTTTTTGAGTTACGCTCCGAGGTCTATATCTATTTTTGTTAAGGATTCTGGAGATTCCAAAAAAGATAATTTTACCAATGAGGAATTTTACTTCAGCGAAGAAATATTAGCATTTAGGAAAACTGCAGTTAATGATACAGCAATCAGAGAAAGGAAATATTAGTATGTTTTTTCCCTCTGAAATTTTGCTGAAGAAAACAATTTATCAGTGTCAAACTGTGTGATAAACGACATTAAGCAACATCTAATATCGATGTCAGATTGGTTTGAAAAATATTTTACAGAAGATTTTACTTCCCAAAATTGGATTCTTAATCCCTTTATATTCATTGCGGAAGTTCCGGATGACGTAATTGCTAAAGAATCCTTCATAGACCTCATAAGTGACGGTGGTTGGAAATTAAAGTTTGAGAGCACAAGCTTATTTCCGTTTTGGCTTTCTGTTCGGGCAGAATATCCAGAACTTTCATGCCAAGCTCTGAAATTTTTAATGCCATTCAGTACAACATATTTATGCGAAACCGGGTTTTCAACTATGGCAGCAATAAAAAACAAATATAGATCATTGCTCAATTTTGAGCCTGATCTTCGCCTGAATCTGACAAAAATTATCCCGATACTTCTACGCTGGTAAAGTGTAAACAGGCCCAACATTTACATTAATTGCAATAATTATTATAATATCTTTACACATTACATACATTTATATTTAGTATAATACAAGTATTTACGAATTTAATTGGTTTTATTGCAATCGGATACACCATGCTAATGTAATGTCGTTTTTCTGTGCCCGCCTCGTAACAGATTTTAACTAAATTTAATTTTTCAAAGGAAAGAAGAATAAATGTTATCTTTTAATGTTCAATTTATAAAGTCTGAACTAAAGATAAATACATCTATATATTTAATTTTGTTATTTATTTCGTTGAAATCTTTTTCAGGGTAGGCCCAGAAAATGACATTACTTTAGCATGGTGTACATATAGAGTTGCATTCTGTTTTTCCAAAGTTTTTGCCAAAAAATGGATCTTCAATAAATTGAGCGTTAGGGATAATTTTTTTTGTTCGATAAAGTTTTTGAGAAAAAAATAAGGCCATTACTGGAATTTTCGAAATATTTACATTGGTATGCGACCATATTGTCTATTACATACCGGTACAACATATTCAAAAGGTTGGGAACCTCTGCCCTAAGCCAATGTATGATACAAGATGGGAATGCAGATTAGAATATGTTAGAGCTTTGCGTTTCCAAGTACAGGAATTTCTAGATGTCCTAAAAGAGTTACCTAAAATTGTATCAGATAACAATATTAAATTTGAAATCAATTCTATTTGTTCACAGATAGATTCATTTGAATTTAAACTATTAGGGAATATGCATCAATTTTCTTTATTTGCTTAATTCACTTTTTACTTCGTTTTAACAGTAAAAAATAAAAATACTGTTGAAAGTGGTTTGATTATTTTTTTTTAAATAAATAAAATACCGATTAAATTTGACCTGTTTGAATGGTCCCATTTATCGCGCGCTTTGGATGACGTCACAGCTCTCGTTGCCATGCAGTGTTGTTTACTATTTGCATAGGCAGTTAAGGATTTTCAGTTTGAATCGCTATTTCGATAATGGAAAAAGCTAAAAAAACATTTTATAGACTAGTACCGGAATGCAAAAACACTATTATAAGTACACCAGATAAACTGTTGGATAAAGTCCCAATCGAGGTGTATAGTTCACCCCACCCACATCTTTTGCGCATGCGTTACAAAATATGCTTTCATGTATTTATTTTTGGTAGATTGTCCGATTGTACTTTAAAAAACCACTTTCAGTCATTGTTCTTGATCATTTATAATGTCACTATATACCAAAATCGCACTAGGTATTGGAAAACACTACAGAAATATTGCACAACAAAACAGCACAGTGAATATCGACGCCGATCAATATCATAACGTGCACGTCACAGTCCTGGTTTCGGTTCGACCAATGGTAATGCGTTTCGCAAATTTGAATTTCGTTCGCATATTTTGGACTTTCTGATTTTAATTTTTGTAATTAAATGCAAACTAAATAAGAAAATAATGGTATGGATGTAATGTCAGGATCATAAAGTATCGGGGATAAAAAAATCAAGTAAATCTAAATCTCTTGCATATTCCCTATTTGTAACTAATAACTTTTGTCCAAAGTAAACATCGCAAGTAAAACATTACAAAATAATAAAATAGCTATAGATGTAGCAACAAAACATATTAAAGAAGTGTTATCATTTTTTCATACATTCAGAATTTGAAACATCTTTTCAAACAGCTAAAGAATTATGAGGAGAATTGGAGATCGAAATAAAATTTAAAAATATACTTACTTACCCGTAGTAAGCGACGTTTTTTTTTATTATGAAACTGCTGACGAATCAGCCGTGAGTGACAAGAAAGAAAATTTTAAAATACATTTCTTTTACGTTATTATTGATACCGCTTTACAAATAGTTGATGAAACAGATCTCTATAACGAATTGTTTATATTACGACATATTGTCCCGCAGGAATATACTGGAATAAATGATAGCAAATAAATTAATGGATATTTACCCAAATGCAACAAATACGAATAAAATTTTATTAACTAATCCTGTTACGGTTGCACCAACAGAGAGAACATTTTCAAAATTGAAAATGATAATGAACTACTTGCGGAACTTCACGTCTCAAGATCGCCTGACGTCGCTAGCTATAATTTCCATCGAACATGAAATTGCTAAGAAACTAAATTATGACGATGTTATAAATAACTTTCTTAATAAGCGAGTTAGATTAAATCTCATTTAAGTGTTACTATTCCCTAATTTATTTGTTTTAAAATTTTTGACACTGCAATATAAACTAATTCTATAATGAACTGATTTATTGAAATGAACGCATAAAAAAATGAAATGTGATTTTTTTAAGCACCTTTCATGTGAGAGAAAGCTCCGTTTCATTATTTTGTGCAGGGCCCCGCTCCATTATTTTGAACAGGGCCCTGTCAACAACCAGTGGAATATATTTATGGAAATTTTGTTATTATTGTTCAATAGCAGTTAGCCTTGTTTAGCAAAGAATAAACAAGCAATCAATAATCATATATATATATATATATATATATATATATATATATATATATATATTTATATATATATATATATATATATATATATATATATATATATATATATATATATATATATATATATATGTTGTATTGTGTTCGCGGGGATTCCGCGTTGATGCTGAGGGTTGGCTCTGAAAAAAACCGGAGTCTCGACGTTTCGGCGAACGAACATTCGCCATTCTCAAGAGATATATGCGTCCGTACGGGTCAACCGTTAGACGCATACTTATGTACATACTACAGTATGCGTCTAACGGTTGACCCGTACGGACGCATATATCTCTTGAGAATGGCGAATGTTAGTTCGCCGAAACGTCGAGAATCCGGTTCTTTTCAGAGCCAACCCTCAGCATCAACGCGGAATCCCCGAGAAAACAATACAACACAGGTATCTATCCGCGAAAACCTCAAATACAACATATATATATATATATATATATATATATATATATATATATATATATATCTGCCCAGAAGTTACATCAATCAGAAAAAGCTAGATTTCTTGGAAATACTATCAAAATTTGATGAGAAAAGCAGGAAACAATTCAACAAAACTAGACGAAACTATGACCAAGTACTAAAACGAACTCATTTAAAAAGCATTCAGGTAGGATATGAAATAAATTATTCCAAAAGATATAATGAAATCAACTTGGACTGTAGTCAACCAAATCGTAAACTTAAAGAACCAACGGAATAGTATCATTTTCTCTATAGAATAAATAAACGTCTTTGCAACAGTCAATAAAATCAATAAATTTTACTCTGACAATCCCATTCAATAGGGAATATGCAAGAGATTTAGATTTACTTGATTTTTTATCCCCGATACTTTATGATCTTGACATTACACCTATACATCATTTTCTGATTTAGTTTGTATTTGATTCCAAAAATTAAAATCAAAAAGTTCACAATATGAGAGCGAAATTCAAATTTTCAACACGCATCACCATTGGTCCAACCGAAACCAGGAACTGTGACGTGCACGTATGATATTAATCGGCGTCGATATTCACTGTGCTGTTTTGCTATGCAATATTTCTGTAGTATTTTCCAATACCTAGTGCGATTTTGGTATATAGTGGTATTATAAATGATCAAGAACAATGACTGAAAGTGTTTTTTTTAAAGTACAATCGGACATTCTACTAAAAATAGATACATGGAAGCATATTTTGTAGCGCGTATTCAAACTGAAAATCCTTAAATGCCTATGCAAATAGTAAACAACTCTGAATGACAACGAGAGCTGTGACGTCATCCAAAGCGCGCAATAAATGGAAAAAAATTAATTAAACCACTCTCAACAGTATTTATATTTTTTACTATGTTTAAATGAAGTAAAAAGTGAATTAAGCAAGTAAAAAAAAATGATGCATATTTCCTATTGTCCAGACAAATCGAGCGTATAGAATACTCAGATACAATAAACGTAAACAAAAATTCAATATACATAAGACCTGTCACTCGTGAAGAAATTATAAACGTAAAAATGAATCTGAACAACAAAAAAAGTTCTGGAGTAGAAGAAATTCCTATAGGTGTGATAAAATCAAAAAATGCCAATAAAACCAAAAAAGGTGTTATAAATGAAATAATAGAACCATTGGAATATATATCATAATTAGAATATCACCATAATTACACCAATTTTCAAGAAAGGGACAAATCACTTGTAGAAGAAACTATAGAAGAAACTACCCATTAGCCTACTATCGTCGTTCTCAAAAATATTTGAAAAAATAGTAGCTAGTACAACTGTTGGTTTTTTCAAGAAATATAATTTATTAAATAACACCCAGCACGGATATGTAGATGGACGGAATATAGAAACGGCTTGTTTCCACTTTCTAAATAATATTCTAGAGCAGGGGTCTCCAAACTACGGCCCGATGGCCACATCCGGCCCGCGGACAGATTTTGTCCGGCCTGCGGAGAGCTAGCATACTTGAAAACTCCTTTTAGAGAACATATTTTTTATAGCAAATTAAATTTAGTTTACTGAAGTATTCTAATTTTATGTTGAATAATTATTAATATGACATCTACATTGATATGGCCATGGGCTAACTACTCATAACTAGAGATCGGATTTTAGGCAAAACACCTATCGTCAGTTTTTCAGGCACCGACTTTCTAATAATACACAAATTTGTTTTAGTAAATTCTGAATCATTAGAGCCCTATTTGATTTTGCCTTTTTTTGCCTTTTTTTGTACTATTTTTTTTATTACCTATTTTACCAGGTATTTTGCCTATTTTCGTTTATTTTTACCTATATTTGCCTATTTCTGTGTCTATTTTGTATTCTTGGCATTTTCTTATGCAATTTAGGTCTATTTATCGTAAATTAGATTTGTGACCAGTCTTTGAGAAGCCATCCCACCTTCACCAGACAAAATTGTTTTTTTTTGCTTTTAGCGGTGTCACAGACCGATTTGTTTGATCATCCCCTTTCTTTTGTTAAAATACCGCGAAACTTACGCAACCAACTATTCCCTCCACTCTTTAATTTTCTCAGGCAATCCTTGAAAACCTAGCCCTTCTACAGATCGTGAATAACTAACGTAATATTTCAAAGTTCCCTTCTCACTGTAGTCATTGCCTTTATATCAGTTGTTTCTGCTTTGTGTTGTAGTTGAGCAAAAGTGAATTTAAACGTTTTTTTTATCAAAATGCCAAAACAAAAGACACCCCTTAATAGAAAAGTAAAAGAATGGATATCAGGTATATCCGAACTGAAATTGGATGGGGACGGTTATTTTGCAGCGCCTGCAGTAAAATAGTAAGTTCTACATTTTTTTCACCATTAAACACAAACTGAAACATTACTGATGTTAAATGTATAATTGTAGGTGGTATTTAAAAAGTATTTAGGTTTAGGTGTAGTAGGTGGTATTTAAATAATTTTTTGCCTAAAATAGCATCTAATGGGTGATATGACGCATTGTGCGGGCGGGCGATATGACGCGCGTCATAATTCATATTGTAATAGTATGCCTAGCTACAAGTCTAAAAACCTAAGGGGCTGCTGGACTGAAAATAAACTTCATGTCGCTTTTAAAGATGTAACAGACTCTTCAGTGAGGGCGGCAGCTAAAAAGCACGGAATACCGAAAAAAAACCCTACGATTCCGACTAAAAATAATGAACAGCAGTAAAGGCAAGCTCGGGTAACCTCCTTCCCATGGCCTGGACGCAGAACAAAAATTAGTGGTTCATATCAAGAGACTGCATTCTGCCGGATACGCGCCAACAAGAGATTCACTTTGCCGAATGGCTTTCAACCTAGCTAAGCAAATGGGTCGGGTTTCCAGCGAACGTTTCAACGTTGAGAAGCGCAAGGCAGGAAGGGCATGGCTTGACGCATTTTTCAAACGAAGACCATCATTGGCAATTCGAGAAGCCAAAGGAGTGTCTATGGCCTGCGCGGATGGTATGATAAAGGAAGAAGTGAATGATTATTTCACTTTCTTTAAAAAGACGTTAGACTCATTGAACCTCTTAAACAAACCCTCAAATATTTACAATGTAGATGAGTCAGGTCTGCAGCTAAACAACCCTCCGCAAAAAGTCATAGCGGCCAAAGGCAGCGAGGCAGTTCAAGTTCGTCAATCAAAGGAACAAGGAGAAACAGTGACAGTTGTTGCCTGTTGTAATGCAGAGGGAAGTTTTTTACCGCCCTACGTAGTTTTCCAAGGCGTTTAAAAGCAGCAAGTCTGGCTTGATAATATGCCTAACGGCCCTGAAGTGGTAATGAGTGGAAAATCAGCCTACATAAATGAAGAATTGGCTGGAAAACCATTTCATCCCAAGGAAGACAGCTGGTCCATGTTTATTACTGCTTGATGGTCACGGATCACATACTAACTCGCCTGACATATTAGAGATAGCGCTGGAAAATGATGTCACACAACACATTACTTACAGCCTCTAGACCGATCGTTTTTCAAACCATTGAAGGCCTATTACCGAAATGTAGCTATAGAATGGGGAAATGCAAAACCTGGAAGGAAGATAGAGCGCGGGCACTTTGGCCAACTTCTACAAAAAGCATGGTCCCAAGCTACAACAATGTCTACGGGTCCGGCAGTCTTTCGGGCCTGCGGTGTGTTGCCGTTCGCCCCCTCCTCCATTCCCGATTATGCCCACCTACAAGGAGCCCCGGAGTCCACCTCTATGGACAATGACGACGAAAGTGGTAGCTCAGGCTTGGATCCTCAACCCAGCACCTCCGGTTTCAGCACACCCAAGAAAAAACTCATTGAGCCCCACACCAATGAAATCACAGAAGCGAGGAGTCCCACAAAACTCCTAGAAATCGTGTCACCAGTGCCAAAAAGTGATGCTCCCGCCGTGGCGAAAAACAAACAGCATGCTCAACTTTTGACAACGCCTGAAAATATAGCAGCTAAAAATGCCAAACGAGCAATGAAAATTGCAAAGCAGGAGAAGACATTCTAGCTTCGAAAACGGGCAAAAAGAAGATCCTAATGGAGGAATTGCCATCATCATCTGAGGGCGAGTGGGATGAAAAATCATCTCCGAGATTGAAAAAGTAGAACAGGAGCCTATTCCAAAAATTTCATAAGTATGTCGGCAATGTTTTCCCCGGCTTAACAGTGAAAGTGTTAGATGACGGCCTGGAGGAAAAGGCCATGACACAAAACGGGAATTTGTAGAAGGGGCCTGTGCGTGACGGGTGAATATACTTTTTAATGAGTGGTCAGCGGTTTTGGGGAAACATGAACCCCCCAAACAATTTAGTAAGACCAGGGAAATATTCATGGTCCCAGACTTATGTAAATATGTTATTTAAGTTAGGTACTCTTTAAGACTTAACACTTACTCAATTAAATGTTCAAACATTGGGTCATTGGTCATATTCTTTTTAGGTACGCCCACCTTTCATTGTTTTTTTATCGAGTTTCAACTTTCTTTTATTTCGGTTTACATGTAATTTCTCATAAGCCATATACCCCACACCGGCTGCGTCATATTAACCCCCTGTCGGGGACAAAGGGCAAAAGTTGACTTTTTATATTTTTATAAATTTTAGTAGTTCTTATTTTAAGATTAAAGCTGTAATTTATGCTATGATTACCTAATAGTCCTAGGTACCACTAACACCAATCATCACGTCATAATAGGTTGAGATTCGGCAAAAACCCGAATTGTGCGTCATATTCCCCGCGTTTACCTTAATACAAGATTTTGATTCTGATGCGGCTAGGGCTAGAAAAGATGCAAAAATGTACTTTGCGAAACCGAACATCAAAAACGATTTAATTTATATCAAGAGTAACTTCAAAATTCTTGTTGATGGTATAAAGATACTTGAAACAAATACATCACCTATGGTGGAAACAATTGGCATTATCAATAATGTAACGGAGTCCCTGATGTCAACCCCAGGACAAGTTGGTCGAAAAGCATACGAAAAATTGACAAAAGTAATAAATAAAAATACTGGATTTGCTCTTCTGAATAATATTTCAAAATTATTGGCTGGCGAAAATGCTGAAATGCCAGAAAAATTGACCATATCACACATCCCAAATTATAAATTTGCACCACTAACATCGTGCGATGTGGAGAGGTCATTTTCCATCTACAAGACCATATTATCTGACCGTCGTCAACGGCTGACGGAAGATAATTTAGAAAAACTGATGGTGTGTTACACAGATAACAATTAATGAAAATTAAAATTTATAATGTTTTCAGGTTCTCGTTCCATTTTTTTTAAATCTAGGTCAGTTCCTGGGTATTTGAAACAATGGTTAATACTCTTAGTCTTTTTTCCGACGTTTCGTCCTTTATTTCGGACTTCTTCAAGGAAGCTACAATATTACATATTCACAATAAATAACTTATTTAAATGTCACCGTCATAAAATTCAAAATTTAATAATTTGAATTTTATGACGGTGAATTTAATTTTATAGAAATAATTCGGTAAGTGGAAGATTCTATGGAGAAGCTTCTTTGGAGAAGTCCGAAAATAATGGAGGAAACCTTGTAAAAAAAACTAAGAGTATTAATGATTGTTCCAAATACCCAAGAACTGACCTAGATTCCAACAAAAATTAAAATTTACAAATAAAATTTTGAGTAAGTAAATGGCCTTTTTAGCGACCTAAAACTGTAAATTTATAGCCTTTTTTCATTAATTTATTTGCCTTTTTGCCTACCTTTTCTGATAGTTTTTGCGACCTTAAAGTCCGACCTCTACTCATAACATTGTTGTAGGCTTATTTTTATTGTTTTTGTGATAAGTTGGATTAAGAAACACAGAATTGTAATGAGTAAAGACATGTATAATATGCAGAAAATTTAACTTTAATAACTATATATAATAACTAACAAATTATTGAAATGAATCCAACTAACATTTTATAAATTTTAAATAAAAACATAACTTATAACAAGCATAATGACATATGAAATACTAATGAGATTTATGTAATTGAGATTTTCCACTGGCAATAGTTTGTAGTTGTGGACTAATTTCACTTTTTACCAATTATTAAAAGAGATTTAAGATGCTCATCAGTTAATTTAGATCTGTAAACATTTTTTGTGTACTTCATTTTGGAGAAGGTCTTCTCACACAAATAAGTAGTACCAAAAACAGAAAACAGCCCACGAGCAAATTTATGCAAATTATCAAATTGTGTCAGTGGAAGACTCTTATAAAATTCCAACAAAGATGAGTTTTGATATTTGTTCTTAATTATATCACTGCACTGTAGATCAATCATTTCCATTTGAAGTTCCGGGGCTAGGGTTTCAATGTCAGTATCAAAAGGATTCTGAAAAATCTTAATTTGATTCGCAATGGCATCAAAGTCCGAGAAACGAGTATCAAAATTTATTTTCAAAGCACTCAAAGTCTCGATTGCAAAATCGATAGGAAACTCAGTCTCAGTGGTGTGGCTGAATATTTCACATGTTTTAAAATGTGAAAAACATTTACTTCGTAGTTGTGATTGAAACAGTATAAATTTCTTCCGGAATGATTTGATATTAGTGTATAAATCAGGAAGATGCTGGTTTTCTTCTTGCAATCTCAAATTCAGTTCGTTCACATGTTTTGTCAAATCAACATAGAATGCTAACTTCCACAGCAATGCGTTGTTTTGTAATTCAGTAAGAGGGCGAGATGCTTTTCATTCAAAAAAATTTCGATCACTGCTCGAACTTCAAAAAAGCGCTGAAGGACTTTCCCACAACTAAGCCAACGTACGGCAGTATGATAAGGTAAGTCATTTTCTCCAATCTCTTCAATAAATTGTCGGAATTGTCGGTGATTCAGCCCAAAAGATCTGATAAAATTAACAGTTGATATGACTGGTTTCAGAACTTCAAACATATCCAAACATTTTCCGCACAAAGACTGTTGATGAATCATACAATGTAAAACTAATGGTTTTGAACCACCGTCATTTTCTACAGCCTTTGACACAAGAGCGACCACTCCTTTATCTTTCCCACTCATGTTTTTGCCTCCATGAGTTGTAATACATTTCAAGTTTTTCCATCGAAGGTTCTTTTGATTAATGGCCATTTCAACTCCTTTAAAAATATCTGTACCAGTAGTTGTGCCATGAATACTATACATATCAAGAAGTTCTTCATGCACTTCATAGCTTTTATCTACTCCTCGAATATAAATCAACACCTGAGCAGTATCTGACACATCTGTTGAATCATCAAGGCCAAAGAAAACCACTCAACATGTCCATTTTTGTCGAACAGTTGAGAGGATATATTTTCAGCGATGTTTTCTACCCTTCGAGCCACAGTGTTTGCTGACATACTGACAGTTTTTAATAAATTTACCTTTTTAGGGCTCATTTCTTCGGCTACTGCAATTATGCATTCTTTGATCATTTCACCATCGGTGAATGGTTTTCCAATTTTTGCAATTTCAAGAGCCACACGAAAGCTGGCACGAGTTGCAGCCTCTTGTTCAGTTTTGAGTTTTGTAAATGAAGATTGCTGCGATTTCAATCCGCGCTTCATAGCTTCGAATTTTTCTGTCCACAAACTTCCTGTATATTTTGAGTAATTTTGAAAATGTTTTGTTTCATAATGACGTTCAATGTTATATCCCTTGAGAACGGCTATGCTTTCATTGCAAATCAAACATAACGCCTTGTTACTGGACTCAATTACGAAATACTGAATGTTCCACTGATCTTTGAATTTTCTGCATTCACTATCAATTTTTCGCTTCTTTTCCATACTACTAAATCACACACAAAAGCAACAATTCAAATCAAAATATTGTTACAAAGATGTCTTAAACTTAAACACGCACAAACACGTTTTAAGAAGGTACGCACTATTTTATTTCACAACAGTGTCATAGGAACTGACTTGTGGTTGCGCCACTAGCCTTCTTATATATTCCAATTACTGCCATCTAGAAGTGAGTGGAAGACACCAGAACTTTCTCGAACCAACGAGATTATTCTGTACGTGCTATTAGCGCCATCTGTTAGCGATATAAGGTACTACCTATTTCCGCTTGTGTCCACCAGATGTCGTGTCACGTTACTCCTCATGACTCGTACTCTACCACTAATCTAGAAATTACAGATAATGACAGGAAAATTAATAATATGCAGTGTTGCCGTTTTGCGGTCTTTAGTCCGATTTGCAGCCTTTTTTAAACGTTGCGTACTTTTTCGGACTTTTTTTTTCATCAGTGGACTATTTCACTTTTTACCACCGGCAACAATGATAATATGGTTTTGGCCTTTGGAACTTACTGGAGTAATCAGTATGGCCCTAAGGCTGGAAAGTTGGAGACCCCTGTTCTAGAGCATCTAGAAAACCATGAAATTCCCTGTGGGATCCTGATCGATCTATCAAAGACGTACGACAATGTGAACCATAAAATTCTGGTCAGTAAACTAGAAAAGTATGGCATAAGAGGTATTGCTCTTGACTGGTTCAAGTCGTACTTGTCTGGTAGAACTCAACAAACAATATTAAACACAGAATGTGGATATTTAAAATCGAATGTGAGAAGTACTAGAGTAGGGATACCACATAGGGGTTTTACCCCTAGCCTTAAATAATACTCCATTTAAAATTCTAAACTTTGCCGACGACACAACCCTTCTAGTAGTGAAAAAATATGGAGGAAGTGATTTTTAGTGTAAATTCTGCCTTAGAACTATGCCACTAGGTCTTAGGCAGAATTAGGTCTAAGGTCTATGTCTAGGTCTAGGTCTACGTGTAGCTCTAAGGCATTTTAGATTGTTTTCATTGGTTTAAAAACTAAAAATAAATAAATAAATTAAAAATAAATCAGCTAAAAACAAACATTATTATTTTCAAAACAAACAGATCCCGACTGAATTATCCAACACAAATTTAAATAAGTAGATATAAACACAGTGTATATTAAAAAAGAGTGTGAAACTTTTGGGGATACACCTTGACAACACTTTAAACTGGAGAACACAAATACACTTCTTAGTTAGCCATTTAAATAAATCAACATTTTCTTTAAGAATATTACAAAAAGGTTCTAAGCCAAAAAGTTCTAACAATTGTATACTATGCGAATTTTCAATCACATACCCGGTTTGGCATAATTTTTTGGGGTTCTGGAAAAAACATTACAGATGTTTTGAAGATTCAAAAACAAGCTCTACGAATCATATTAAATTTAGAATATAATCAATCCAGGAGAATTCAAGCAAGCTAATATATCAACTGTACCCGGACAATATATTGATGAGATATTAATTTTTAATTTCAATCATAAAAATAAATTTGTCAAGAGCGAAACCAGTCACAATATACAAACGAGAAGAAAACATCTGAAATATCTGCCACCAATTCACAGTTTAACAGAAAAAGGTCCTTATTATAGGTGTATTACATTTTACAATGACCTGCCCATACATATAAAAGATTTCAAAATATTTAAATAATATTCAACCACATAAATGAGTTAGAACCCTACAGTGTGAAAGATTTCATCAATGGAAAGCAAAGTTCAAATGAAGCTTTGTTTTAATATTTAATATTTGTATTGGTTTGGCATATTTCCCTTAATTTTGTAACTTGAATAAGGGAATAAACTAATTTGATGAGACTATTGATTTGACTAGAGAAACTAGTCTAGACACACAAGATTAGACAGACAAGACAAGACTAGACAGACAAGACTAGACAGATAAGACTAGACAGACAAGACTAGCCAGACAACACTAGACAGACAAGACTAGACAGACAAGACTAGATAGAAAAAATTAGACAGACAAGACTAAACAGTCAAGACTAGACATACAAGACAAGACAGACAAGACTAGGCACACAAAACTAGACAGATTATAAAGATAATATCATAAAGCAACATATTTGCGCCATCTATGACAGACTAGCAAGCTTATGAGTTTCTAATTCATTACGCAAAAAAGTAAACTGATTAGTATATAGTGAACGTTTTAAGACGTCTTAAGTCATTTGTTACTAGTAGCCTATAGATGGCGCTGGTGGAAATAATGGAAGCGAAAATCCATATACGCCAGAATCCTTGATACAACTTGAATTGATGCATAAAATGTAATTTAAGTTTTAATGATGTATTAAGCTTGGCAAAACTAATAGTCAGATAAATTTAGTTTTAAAGCATTTAGCTTTATTTATTTAACCTAAATGATACCAGTGGCTGGCAGGCAAGAAATTTTTAACGATTTATTAATGTTTCGGAAAATATCGTAAATTTTCCGAGAATGCATTAAAAAAATTAATTTGTTTGGTTGTTATCTCAGCAGGTTCAAAAGCAATCTTATTTTATAAAATCTCATTTAATCTAATTTAAGCAATTTAATAATATCTTGTCTGTCTAGTCTTGTCTGTCTAGTCTTGTCTGTCTAGATTTGTCTGTCTAGTCTTGTCTGTCTAGTCTTGTCTGTCTAGTCTGTCTAGTCTTGTCTGTTTACTCTTGTCTTTCTAGTCTTGTCTGTCTAGTCTTGTCCGTCTAGTCTTGTCTGTCTACTCTTGTGTGTCTAGTCCTGTCTGTCTAATTTTGTCTGTCTAGTAGGACAGTAACCATTTAAATGTTGTTAATATTTTCGCAGATATAAGTTACAAAATTGTGTCTGTGTCAAAAAATGTCTCACTAATGCGTAGCCGTATTATATATCATTTTAAAGCTAATTTAATCCAGTTTATAGATTTTATTATCGCCTTACAAAATATATTATATTTTCTAAGACTAGTCAAGACACAGACAAGTCCAGTCAGACCAGACTAGGCAAAACTAGACAAACAAGACTAGTCAGAAAAGAGTAGACACGCAAAACTAGACAGACAAGACTAGACAGACAAGACTAGACAGACAAGACTAGACAGACAAGAGCAGACAAACAATACTAGACAGAGAAGACTGTCTAGTCTTGTCTGCCTAGTCTTGTCTGTCTAGTCTTGTCTGTCTAGAAAAGACTATACAGACAAGACTAGGCAGACAAGACTAGACAGACAAGACTTGGCAGACAAGACTAGGCAGACAAGACTAGACATAGAAGAGTAGACATACAAGACTAATCAAACAAGACTAGACAGACTAGACTGGGCAGACAGGACCACACAGACCAGACTAGACACAGAAGACTAGACATCCAAGACTAGACATACAAGTCTACACAGACGTGACTAGACAGACAAGACTAGACAAACAAAACCAGACAGACAAGATTAGACAAACAATTGCCATTGTTCAAAGAAATAGGATTTGGTGTTTTCATAGCGTGTTGTTTTAGTAGTGCGTCCTGTAATGTCCGGCCCAGGCAATGCTGAGCTGATACCCTTTCAAATGGCGACGCCGAGGTAGAGAAAGCGAGGAAGAGTTCTGCAAAAGTTGCAACAAACAAAGAAAATTCTTTTCAGAACCAGAAATAGTATTTAAGACAAAATAACGTTATTATCAGGGGCGCGTTTACATTACTTGTGGCCATAGGCGCAAGGTGACTATGTGGTCCTAGTCTAGGAAATCCCAATTCAAGAAGTCAATATGCGAGATTATAGTAAAACCACATTAAAAAATAACAATTAGGTACGTAAGAGTATGTTACGATACGTGTATCGTACAAAGAAAAAGTAATAATTTGATAAATGTCAAGCATGAATTTTAATAAAGTAATCAATGAAACGTAAACATTTCAATCACGAACTGTTATGACATTTTTTCTATTTTGCGTCCGTAACAGCACTCACATGCGTGCGGTTATGGCTCGCCGAATGCTGTTATGTGTTAATTTTTTCAAGTTTGGCACTTAAATTCAGAGCTGTCAGTGTCAAATTTTCGACGAGATAGTTTTGAGGTTATGTGATGTGGAAATAGCGAATATCAATGCAATCATACTTCTATAGTTTTTTTTTCTGAATATTTTTTTCACTATTAACCACCGCAAAGTGCGAATTTATTCACTACATTTTGTCAAATTTTGCCGCTTATTGTCGTCAACTGCCAAAAGTTGGTTTGACCTTGCTTGGTTCGAAATTTGTGGCCCCCTGAAATAGGAGGCCCTAGGCGCGCGCCTAGTGCGCCTATGCCTAAAAGCGCCGCTGGTTATTATTAACATAGCATAAGAAATGTTTAAAGCAAGAGCTCATTAGGTACGAATTGGGGAATAGCGGGAAGGCACGGTACGGTACGATATGGCACGGGACTACTATTTATAGAGACATGATGTAATATCGCAGGTACTTAAGGTACTATCCTAAATACTAGTAGTACTATTATTCTTTACCTTAGATTAGATATATTCGAAAAGCGAAACTGTTATAAAGGAGCTATTTTTCAATTTACTAAGGTTGGGGGTACTATTTATAAATACATGGGGTACTATTATTAAAGACTAGAGATTTATCCTAAGGACTAGCAGTACTATAATTCTTTGGTAACTTAAAGGTAGACTTCCGAGCAAAGCGGCTCTGGCGTCACTAACGCAGCGATACTGACGCGGCGACATAGCGGTACTTAATGTACATAATGTACATAATGTACTTAAATAGTACATAATGTACTATGTATTATGTACTATGGAAACGTTTGAGGCCCCATTCGAGCGCAGCGACACTGATGCTCAGCGTCAGTGCGTCAGTGTCGCTGCGGTCGAATTGCGCCACATACATTTCCATAGTGCATAATACTATCGCTATGTTGCCGCGTCAGTATCGCTGCGTTACACGGAAATCTTCACGGAAAAAAGTACACTTTAAAAATAACAGTTTCAAATAGTAGCAGCGGCCTTACGAATTTGCAACTGTAAAAACTAGAAATTGCTTTTGTTAAAATTACAGTTTCTGATATTATTAGTAAGTTTTAAAAATTACAGTGTGCGACTACAATCTTTACAAATTTGTATTCGTTAGGCTGCTGCTACTATTTAAACTTTAATTTTTAAAGTGTACTTTTTTCCGTGTACCTTTAGGTCTACCTATTATCTATCTATCGGATTATCTATTATGCGTAGGTTACTTTAGGTTAGACATTTGTGAATTACAGGACGGTACGGAACGGTTCAGTTCCGTTCCGTACTGTCTGTCGTGTTGCTAATCTAATCGTTTCTGCCCGAACCGTCCGGCAATTCGAAAATGTCCAACCTGAGGCAACCATAGAATAATAGTACCGCTTGTATTTTGAATAGTACCGCTAATACCACAGTACCGTAAAGACTTGCGGTACTGATATAAAGACTAGCGGCACTATAATAAAGACAAGAGGTTCTCTCATTCTTTGGTTACGTTACATAAGACATATTCGAATTACTTGACGGTAAGTTACAAGATGACTCGGTACCGACCCATCTCGTTTCCGTATTGTCTGGTCTTGTCTGGTCTTGTCTGGTCTTGTCTGGTCTTGTCTGGTCTTGTCTGGTCTTGTCTGGTCTTGTCTGGTCTTGTCTGGTCTTGTCTGGTCTTGTCTGGTCTTGTCTGGTCTTGTCTGGTCTTGTCTGGTCTTTTCTGGTCTTGTCTGATCTTGTCTGGTCTTCTCTGGTCTTGTTTGGTCTTGTATGGTCTTGTCCGATCTTGTCTGGTCTTGTCCGGTTTTGTCCGGTCTTGTCTAGTCTTGTATAGTCTTGTTCGGTTTTGTCAGGTTTAATCTGGTCTTACTCGGTCTTATCTCGTTTTATCTGGTCCTGTCCGGTCTTGTACGGTCTGGTCCGGTCTTGTCTCGTCTTGTGGTCTTGTCTGGTGTTGTCTGGTCTTGTGTGGACTTGTCTGGTTTTGTCTGGTCTTGTCTGGTCTTGTCTGGTATTGTCTGGTCTTGTCTGGTCTTGTTTGGTCTTGTCTGGTCTTGTCTGGTCTTGTCTGGTCTTGTCTGGTCTTGTCTGATTTTGTGTGGTCTTGTCTGGTTTTGTCTGATATTGTCTAGTCTTGTCTGCTCTTGTCTAGGCTTGTCTGCTCTTGCCTGGTCTTGTCTTTGCCTAGTAGTGTCCATCATTAATTTTGACGTTCTTGACGGTTGCTTGCCTACATAAACATGTCCATCTAATATAATTTGACAAGTATTTCTCTCAACCAAGCAATACAATCTTGCTTCACACAATTTAATGAGAAGCATAAGAATCCGGAGAACAAAGAATTCTCTGATATTTTTTGTTCTGTGAATGTTTAAAGGGACAGAAGCCGAGGAGGACGGCGGAGCAGAACGCGAAGAAACGGTGGGCAAAAGCAGGGAAAGGAAACGCAGTGTGTTTGTGAGATCGGGGTCGTCGGTCGGACCTCTCTCGGCGTGAACTCTTCGGCGGAGGAGAGTGGAGGCCCGTGTGTCGGGCAGGCCCCGATGTCGACGCACACGTGTCGACGTAGAACTGGGTCACAGCTCGAACGCTCTTGTTCCGTTGCATCACGCCGGCTAGAAAAGCCTCTCTCTCGCACCCCACTGATATCATTAAATATCCACAGCGTCTTGAGCATCAAACACTTACGTACTCGCACTCCTCTGCCTTCGTGTAATTCGAGCGGAATTATCGCAACCTCAATCATTCACCTTCCTCCTTCATCGATTACTTAAATTCTTATCAATATCGAAGTTTCATTTATTTCAATTTTGTCCATATATTATTCTCTGCTACACTCATTTTATAAACTATATATGGATTTTAAGAAATATAAAGACACACAAGACTAGACAAATAAGACTAGACAGACAAGACTAGACAGAGAAGACTAGACAGACTAGACTACACAGACAAGAGTAGGCAGACAAGACTAGACAGACAAGACTAGACAGACAAGACTTGACAGACAAGACTATACAGACAAGACTAGACAGGCAAGACTAGACAGACAAGACTAGACAGACAAGACTAGACAGACAAGACTAGACAGACAAGACTAGACAGACAATACCAGACAGACAAGACTAGTCTGGTCTAAACTAGACAGACTAGACAGACAAGACTAGACAGACAAGACTAGACAGACAAGACTAGACAGACAAGACCAGACAGACAAGACTAGTCTGGTCTAAACTAGACAGACTAGACAGACAAGACTAGACAGACAAGACTAGACAGACAAGACTAGACAGACAAGACTAGACAGACAAGACTAGACAGACAAGACTAGACAGACAAGACTAGACAGACAAGACTAGACAGACAAGACTAGACAGACAAGACTAGACAGACAAGACTAGACAGACAAGACTAGACAGACAAGACTAGACAGGCAAGACTAGACAGACAAGACTAGACAGACAAGACTAGACAGACAAGACTAGACAGACAAGACTAGACAGACAAGACTAGACAGGCAAGACTAGACAGACAAGACTAGACAGACAAGACTAGACAGACAAGACTAGACAGACAAGACTAGACAGACAAGACTAGACAGACAAGACTAGACAGACAAGACTAGACAGACAAGACTAGACAGACAAGACTAGACAGACAAGACTAGACAGACAAGACTAGACAGACAAGACTAGACAGACAAGACTAGACAGACAAGACTAGACAGACAAGACTAGACAGACAAGGCTAGACAGACAAGACTAGACAGACAAGACTAGACAGACAAGACTAGACAGACAAGACTAGACAGACAAGACTAGACAGACAAGACTAGACAGACAAGACTAGACAGACAAGACTAGACAGACAAGACTAGACAGACAAGACTAGACAGACAAGACTAGACAGACAAGACTAGACAGACAAGACTAGACAGACAAGACTAGACCGACAAGACTAGACAGGCAAGACTAGACAGACAAGACTAGACAGACAAGACTAGACAGACAAGACTAGACAGACAAGACTAGACGGACAAGACTAGACAGACAAGACTAGACAGACAAGACTAGACAGACAAGACTAGACAGACAAGACCAGACAGACAAGACTAGACAGACAATACTAGACAGACAAGACCAGACTAGACAGACAAAATTAGACAGACAAGACTAGACAAACAAGATAGACAGGCAAAAGTAGACACACAACGGCAGACAGACAGGACAAGACGCACAAGACTAGACAGACAAGACTAAAGAGGCAAGACTAGACAGATAAGAATAGACAGACAACACTAGACATATGACACTAGACAGACAAGATTAGACAGACAAGACTAGACAGATAAGGCTAGACAGACAAGACTATACAGTCAAGGCTTAACAAACAGCCTTTCTTGTCTAGACTGGCCTAGTGTAATTCTCTTTAATCCTATCTAGTACTGGTTAATATTGTCTAATCTATCGTCTAATGTAATCCAGTGGCGTCTAATTGTCTCTTTTATCAAGATTATGTATAAATAATTGAGTAAAATCTTTGAAGAATGAAAAGGTAAAGTGTAGTTCTGCTTTGGTGGGTTCCAATTAGAAGTGATCATCTGTCGAGCGGTGAGAACGAACAACAATTGCTCGAGTCCATGGAGAAAAGAAAACTTTTCAGTTGGAATTAATAATGAAAATGGAATAATAAAAAAATGGATAATAAAGTTGGAATAGTGAAAGTGTGACGAGTGAGCGTGGACTCGTTGCGAGTGAGTGAGAGAGCGCAGGAGAAAGGGAGAGACGGAGGTTCCAAACGAACATTTTGAAAGTTCACTGGCCTCCTACGTTTTATATCTGCTCTTATAGACCAGGCACTCGTTGTCTATTTTTAATGTCGGATTCTCTCTCGCTCGATTTTTATTTATTCACAAGAATTATTTAAAAAAAAAAAAACTGAAAAATTCTTGTCGAATTGTGCGGAACTAAATTTTTCATTCGGTTTTATTTTCGCGTTTTGTCCCCAGCTATTAAAACTACATCAATCATTCTCGAGCTTCTCTTTTTGTTCTCACTTTGTACGTTTCTTTTGTTTTGTTACACGGAATTGTCCGGCGGAGGTCAATAGCCTTCTCGAAAAGTGAAACAGACGAGTAGTCAAATGAAACACAACATTTCTAAAAACATTTCATTTCAAACCATAAAGTTTAGAAGAATTTTTAGTGGTTCGTCGATTTTGTAAAAATACATCTTTTTGCCAATATTTTCTCAGACAAAATCAGACAAGACCAAACAAGATCAGACAAGACCAGACAAGACTAGACAAGATCAGACAAGACCAGACGAGACCAGACAAAACCAGACAAGACCGGACAAGACCAGAAAAGACGAGACTAGACTAGACAAGACGAGACAAAACTAGACAAGACCAGACGTGACCAGACAAGACCAGGCAAGACCAGACAAGACCAGACAAGACCAGACAAGACTAGACAAGACTTGACAAGACTAGACAAGACTAGACAAGACTAGACAAGACTAGACAAGACTAGACAAGACTAGACAAGACTAGACAAGACTAGACAAGACTAGACAAGACTAGACAAGACTAGACAAGACTAGACAAGACTAGACAAGACTAGACAAGACTAGACAAGACTAGACAAGACTAGCCTAAACAAGACTAGACAAGACTAGACAAGACTAGACAAGGCTAGACAAGACTAGACAAGACTAGACAAGACTAGACAAGACTAGACAAGACTAGACAAGACTAGACAAGACTAGACAAGACTAGACAAGACTAGACAAGACTAGACAAGACTAGACAAGACTAGACAAGACTAGACAAGACTAGAAAAGACTAGACAAGTCTAGACAAGACTAGACAAGACTAGACAAGACTAGACAAGACTAGACAAGACTAGACAAGACCAGACAAGACTAGACAAGACTAGACAAGACAAGACTAGACAAGACTAGACAAGACTAGACAAGACTAGACAAGACTAGACAAGACTAGACAAGACTAGACAAGACTAGACAAGACTGGACAAGACTAGACAAGACTAGACAAGACTAGACAAGACTAGACAAGACTAGACAAGACTAGACAAGACTAGACAAGACTAGACAAGACTAGACAAGACTAGACAAGACTAGACAAGACTAGACAAGACTAGACAAGACTAGACAAGACTAGACAAGACTAGACAAGACTAGACAAGACTAGACAAGACTAGACAAGACTAGACAAGACTAGACAAGACTAGACAAGACTAGTCAAGACTAGACAAGACTAGACAAGACTAGACAAGACTAGACAAGATTAGACAAGACTAGACAAGACTAGACAAGACTAGACAAGACTGGACAAGACTAGACAAGACTAGACAAGACTAGACAAGACTAGACAAGACTAGACAAGACTAGACAAGACTAGACAAGACTAGACAAGACTAGACAAGACTAGACAAGACTAGACAAGAGTAGACAAGACTAGACAAGACTAGACAAGACTAGACAAGACTAGACAAGACTAGACAAGACTAGACAAGACTAGACAAGACTAGACAAGACTAGACAAGACTAGACAAGACTAGACAAGACTAGACAAGACTAGACAAGACTAGACAAGACTAGACAAGACTAGACAAGACTAGACAAGACTAGACAAGACTAGACAAGACTAGACAAGGCCAGACAAAACTAAGCAAGACCAGAGAAGATTAAAGAAGATCAGGCGGGAGCAGAGATGATCAGACAAGACAGATTAAGTGTAATAAAGTTAATTCAATTTTGGAATTCAATATAAACTTCAAGATTTTGATTTGTCTGTAATAAAATTTACATTAATTTATACTGTGTAGTTTTAATGTGTATTTTAATGTCATTTATACGGTTTTAGAAAGCAATTATATCTGTCGGAAATTAAGGCTAATTTAACGTAGAATGTGATAAAATGTAATTCTTTTTATATTTTCATCCTTCAATTTTTAACATTTTCCAACAATTTCCTTTTAGAATACTTCACTGGTATTCCAAATGACTTGACTGTTTCCAAATGAAATTTTGAAATTTGAAGGCCTGTCCCTTTGGCTACTACTAAGAAAATTCCGAGTCGCTGTCTGAATTTCCAAATTTGTTTAAAAATATAATTTTCATGATTTTCGAACAATTTTCCTATCCAGTATTCCACAGATATTCTGAAGTTCATACCGAAATTTTCAATATTGTAAGTCTGTCCGTCTGTTTACAATTAAAATAATTTCAAATCGTCGTCGTAATATAAGAATTTCCAAATTTGTTTCTCAACATTTCCGTCACTTATTTAACAAACTTGAAAACATCAAATTTCAAAACTTGAAAACATCAAATCTAATATAAACCAATACTAAATATCACACATTAAATTAAAACTAATAACAAACACTTTTAGAAAATATTTCTACTCATTGTACAACTGAAACCAATCTCAACTTATAATCCATCAAACATAGTCGTGACATTTGAATTCCTTGCTAATTATTTCTTCAATCATCTCTTGATTCTCACTATTTTTTCGCCAAACACTACATATTGTATCTTAAATTAAAGCAAAATAAACACAGCTTATAAATCTCTTCACGGATTTTAAATCTAGCGAAACAAACATTCCTTAGGTACAAATATTGCAAAAACAATGTAAATCTTGAGTGGAATTACCGTTATGGAGATACGAGGTAAAGAGATAAAAAAAACATATTTTTTTAACGTTCGTGAGCATTTGGCTCTCGGTTATTACGTAACATATGTTTCAACGTAATTGGAAGATGAGTTAACGGGCTGACGTTGCATAACTGCATTTATATAAAGAAATTATGGGATCATCTTCAGATTTCTTACTGCGGGCAATTTGTTACATAAACAGAGGCCTCTTGACGTAATCTTGTAAGCTGGGAGATTTGCTGGTAGAAAATAAGGTGAATATTGTGTTGGTGATTTAAAGACTAGACAGATAGGATTAGAGAGACTAGACTAGAAAGACAAGGACTAGACATACAAGACTAGACGGACAAGACTAGACGGACAAGACTAGGCAGACTATAATTTTTGTATGGAAGTTTAAATTATTTTAATTATGCCAATAAAGGTTATTATTATTAAGAGTAGGCAGACAAGAATAAGCAGACAAGACAAGGCAGACAAGACTAGCCAGACAAGACTACCCAGACAAGACTATGCAGACAAGACTAGACAGACAAAACTAGACAGAGAAGACTAGACAGACAAGACTAGACAGACAAGACTGGACAGAGAAGACTGGACAGACAAGACTGGACAGACAAGACTGGACAGACAAGACTGGACAGACAAGACTGGACAGACAAGACTGGAGAGACAAGACTGGACAGAGAAGACTGGACAGACAAGACTATACAGACAAGACTATGCAGACAAGACTAGACAGACAAAACTAGACAGAGAAGACTAGACAGACAAGACTAGACAGACAAGACTGGACAGAGAAGACTGGACAGACAAGACTGAACAGACAAGACTGGACAGACAAGACTGGACAGACAAGACTGGACAGACAAGACTGGAGAGACAAGACTGGACAGACAAGACTGGACAGACAAGACTGGACAGACAAGACTGGACAGACAAGACTGGACAGACAAGACTGGACATACAAGACTGGACAGACAAGACTGGACACACAAGACTGGACAGACAAGACTGGACACACAAGACTGGGCAGACAAGACTGGGCATTTGTTCGTGGAAACAGCCAATCTATAATAGATGTCACCTTTTGTTCAAGCACACTAGGAACACGCCTTGATCGATGGAGAGTCTTGGACTCTGAATGTAGCAGCGACCATCTACCGATAATCTTCATGCTGAAAAAATCTGGCCACCTGCCAGAGCCCTCTCGGGTAAATGTAGGATGGAAGTGGGACGAACGCAAGAAAGAAAAATTGGCTGCGAACATCTACAGCAGGCTGGCTTGGTGCACTCGGTGCACGGCATACAAACTTATGGAGGCGATAACTCAGTCATGCGAAGAGACTATGTTCACTATGGCTCCAAAAGACCTGTATACTGGTGGACGCCCGAAGTTGCCGCTTGTAGAGCTACCTGCAAGGAGGCAAGGAAGAAGCTGGCGAGAGCAAACCGCATAAGAACCCAAAGACAACAATGCCAGGTAATTCAAGACCTCAGGGAAGAATACCAATCCGCAAGGAGACTATTGAAGCGACAGGTGAAGCAGGCAAAGGCTTTGACATGGCAAAAATTAGTCGACGAAGTGAACAAGGACCCCTGGGGGAACGCATATAAAATAGTCATGACAAAGTTAAGGACACGCTCTGTATGGACGAAAAAAGATACTCTCCATTCGGTAGCAAAGTTGTTTATTGAACGACCGGAGGCTCGCTGGGTACCCGCGCAGGTAGGAAGTCGAAATCCTTTTAATGCGGAGGAATTGAATGCGGCTGCAAGAAAATTGCGAATGGGAAAGGCAGCTGGCCCAGATGGTATCCCGGCCGAAGTGATCCGTCTGGTGGTAGGAGTGGTTCCTGAAACGGTGCTCTCGGTGGTGAACGACCTATTTGCAGTCAGTGTGTTTCCGGAAAAATGGAAGATGGCCAGATTAGTATTGATACCGAAGCAAGGCACGAACAACAACAGACTTGACTGGACAGACAAGACTCTACAGACAAGACTGGACAGACAAAGTAAGGCCAATATGCCTGCTATGCACTATGGGGAAGTTATACGAACAACTCGTCAGAGCAAGGCTACATGAGGAAATTGAGGAAAGAGGCGGACTTTCAGAAAGGCAGTACGGTTTCAGGCAGGGTCGCTCAACCATTGGTGCTATGGAGGAGGTAATTCATTTTGCAAAGTTTGCAAATAGCGGTTCACGGAGAAGCAGAGATCTGTGTGCTCTCACGACTATCGACGTGGAGAATGCTTTTAACACGGCTTCATGGAGCAAAATAGTGGAAGCCCTTAAGAAGAAAGAGATCTCACCAGAAATTGTTGCCATAACTATGAGCTGTCTAAGCGACAGGTGGTTAATAGTCGAAGACGATAGAGCAGTCAAGGTGACCTGTGTGGTCCCCCAGGGCTCGGTTTTGGGGCCCGTCTTATGGAACGCACTCTACGACGCGGTCCTGGAACTGAAGTTGCCTGTCGGACAGTGGACTTTGCTGACGACTTGGCTCTTCTGATAATGGTCCACAAGCAGAATGACTTAATAAGTCTAACTAACCAGTCTCTATCTAAGATGGATGTTTGACATGAAACTAACCATAGCAATGCACAAGACGGAATCGGTGCTCCTGGTAGGTGGCAGGAGGCCGGAGTCAGTGTAGTTTCAGCTGGCTGGGTCAACAATTAAACCAGAGAAGAGTATTAAATACTTGGGGGTAGTTATGGACCAGCGGGTGAGCTTCACGCCTCACATTCGTAATGTGTCCGCCAAAGCGGAAAGGACGGCCGCGATGCTGGGGAGACTCATGCCGAACGTTGGGGGGGCTCTCAGCCTGACCAGGCGTTTGTTGTCCTCGGTGGTCGCTTCTATCATGCTATACGGAGCGAAGATCTAAGGAACTGGCCTGCAACTGGGAATAAACAGAAGAGTTATGATAAGAGCTCAGAGGAGGGCCTTGGTTAGGGTAGTCTCTGCATACCGGACAGTCTCGACAGAGGCTGTATAAGTGGTAGCTGGATCCCCACCATTAACACTCCTTGTAGACGCAAAGATTGCTCTCAGAAAATGCCAAGGCCTATCCAAGAAAGAGGCGCGGCAGCGCACCATGGCGAGTTGGCAAAATGCCTGCCAAGGGGCAAAAAAACGGCGCATGGACGCGAGAATTGATTCCAGATGTGCAAATCTGGGCTCAACGTAAACACGGAAACGTCGATTACCATGTGACCCAGGCGCTAACGGGACATGGGTGCTTTAATGCCTTTCTACACAGAATAGGCAAACGGCGAAGCGATCAGCGCTGGTACTACGGCGAAAGAGATGACGCGTGTCATACGATATTCTTTTGCGAAAGATGGGACAAGCTAACATAAGGGATGGCAAGGAAAACTGGTGTATGGCCGGACAAGGAGAATATGACCGAAACCATGCTAGAAAGTAAAGATAATTGGAACGCAATCGCGGAGATGCTAAGAAGCATAATGAAGGCCAAGGAAGTAGATGAGAGGAGACTGGAAGCAGGCCAATAAATTAAAAAGTAACCAAAGAGCGCGAACCCAAAGTTGCCGAAAGATAATACCCCGAGAGGGTGCAAACCACGGCAGCGCTAGGGAGAAGACGAGAAAAAGGTGGGAGGTGGTTTTAGTGGGTATACTATCTCTGGAAGAGAAGGAGTCCCACACTAACCAGCTAGAGAGTGCCTATAAAAGGTTTCCCCTTCCTCCTAAAAAAACAAGACTGGACAGACAAGACTTGACAGACAATACTGGACAGACAAGAATGGACAGACAAAACTGGACAGACAAGACTGAACAGACGAGACTGGACAGACAAGACTGCACAGGCAAGACTGGACAGACAAGACTGGACAGACAAGACTGGACAGACAAGACTGGAGAGACAAGACTAGACAGACAAGACTGAACAGACAAGACTGGATAGACAAGACTGGTCAAACAAGACTGGACAGACAAGACTAGACAGACAAGACTTTGGCATAACTTCATTACGTTCCTCCCCCTTTCATATCCAAAGCATTCATCCGCATTCATTCGTTGTACCGGGCGCGCCGTTAATCGCCGTGCCCCCCCTCACATCAGAGTTTACAATAAATGTGTGCGCCCCCTTCGCACTAAGGGGGGCCCGGCGCTGGCACGCTAGGCTCGCGCGTAGTATCCCCTCGTCCCGCCTTACGCTCGTCCCTTTCATCCTTCTCCTTTCTCCTCATTATATATCCTATCATTCGAGTCAACACGCCCCATTCATACTCACTGCGGAGCATGATTCTCACCATACTCTCCTTTTTTATATTCTCTCCCAGCTTGCATTCTGCGGCGCTCCTCATTCTCTCCCATCTCGAACACTCGAAGATGGTATGCTCCGCAGTGTCCTCAGTCGCTCCACAATACCTACAGTGCGCCTCAACCAGTTTCCCGATGCGCACCAGGTAAGACCCAAAGCATCCATGCCCCGTAAGCGCTTGCGTGAGGTGATAATTCACCTCCCCGTGCCCACGGTTGATCCATTCATCGATAGTCGGAATCAGTTGCCTGGTCCAGGCTCCCTTTTCCGACCCCTCCCATAGCTCTTGCCATACACGCATTGTTCTTTCCCTTTCATTTCTAGGGTCATTACCTCCCCAAACTCTCACCCTTTCATGCGCCAGAAGGTCTAACGGGATAACTCCAGCAACGACCGCCACGGCGTCGCCAGAAACAGTCCTGTATGCGCTGCACACACGCAGCAGCATACACCTTTGCACTCTCATCAGTCTCGCTCTATAACATTCAATCCTAAACGCATTTATCCATGCCGGCACCCCATACAGGGGAATGGAGTGCACGACCGCATTCATAACTCGCCTCTTGGAGGCCAACGGCCCACCTATGTTGGGCATCAGCCGTGCAAGGGCTTTCGCACATGCTGTAGCCTTGCTCACCACCCGGGTGGCCTGATCGGACACCCTGAGATTTCGCTGAAGCTCTACCCCAAGGTATCTTACAGATTCCCAAGCCGGTATGTCAACTGTCCCCATTCGCACGGTCAGTTCACGCAGCTTTCTTCTCCCAATTAGCAGGACCGCCTCGGTTTTGTGGAGAGCCAGAGCAAGCCCTTTTTCTCCCATCCACCGATCAATCCTACCAATTGCCTCATTCATTATCGCTTTCAGACATTCTTCCGTTCTTGCGACAGCGACCACCGCTAAGTCATCAGCGTACCCTACGAGTGTAATCCCGTCTGGCAGCCACCGTCTCAAAACCTCATCATAAAATATGTTCCACAGTATCGGCCCAAGAACTGAGCCCTGTGGAACACCCGCACTCATTTTGAAGATTTTACCTTCCACAGTCACTATCTCTCTATCATTCTAGTAGCTCCCCACCATCTTTCGAAGGTAGGGAGCTACCCCCTTTAGTTCCAAAGCCTCCATGATTTCGCCCCATGGGACCGAAATGAAAGCATTTTTCACGTCCAGGGTTACAAGCACGCAGTAGCTACGGGTATGCCATGGACCCGTATTTGCTAACCTTCTCTCTATCACACGCATCATTGCGTTCACCGAAGTGCGGCGGCCTCTGAACCCATACTGTTCCTCTGAAAGACCCCCTGCCTTCTCGAGATCCTCATTTATCCTAGCTCCGATCATACTCTTAAACATCTTCGCTATCCCATTCAGTAGACATATTGGCCTGTAACAGGCTTCCTCTCCTTCCTTTCGCTCTTTTTCAACAATCACCAGTCCCGCTCTCTTCCACTCCTTGGGGAAAATGCAATTCATCAACAATTCATTCATCATGCTCAAGCACATGTTCTCACACACATGCCCTCACACACATGCCCAAACACCTTACACGCTTCGGGTGGAACACCATCAGGACCCGGCGCTTTTCCCTCCTTCATCCGGCCAACTGCACTCTGCAGCTCGGCAGGAGTGAAAAGAGGCGCTGATATGCATCCCACGGGTTCCAGCCAGTTCATTCGCTCAAGTACTGGGAACAGCTTCTTGACTTCCGTCATTAGGCTATCACCCGGGAGAGTATTATCCCTTTGCGCAATTTTCCTGGTGACGATCTTATAGCCGTCACCCCAGATGTTATTATTCACCTCTTCGCAGAGCTCTCTCCAAGCTTCTTGCTTCGAGTTCGCGATGGCTCTGCGAAGTTTCATGCGCGCCAAGTTATACCTCCGTCTGCACTCCTCACGCACTTCCTCATTTGCTCGCCTATTACTCTTCAAAAAGCATCTCCTTTCACGCAAACAGGTTTTACGCTTTTCAACTACCTGCTCATTCCAACAGTAAACTGGCTTCCTGCCTCTGACGCCCCTCCGATTTCTCCGAAACACCGCATCACAGGCCCCGAGAAGAACTGCTTTGCAGGAGCTCCGCAATCCATTTTCGGGGCCTGTCCTTTCAGCCAGCTCTTTCATGACGTCTCCCAGTCTTTCTGGTAGACTCTTGTCCACTCTCCATCCATTCGTTCCAATTGCAACCGGTCCCTCAGAACACATCCTCTCGTACTTCGAAGACAGACAAGACTGGTCAGAGAAGACTGGACAGACTGGACTGGGCAGACAAGACTGGACAGACAAGACTGGACAGACAAGACTGGACAGACAAGACTGGTCAGACAAGACTGGACAGACTAGACTGTACAGACAAGACTAGACAGACAAGACTAGACAGACAAGACTAGACAGACAAGACTAGACAGACAAGACTAGACAGACAAGACTAGACAGACAAGACTAGACAGACAAGACTAGACAGACAAGACTAGACAGACAAGACTAGACAGACAAGACTAGACAGACAAGACTAGACAGACAAAACTAGACAGACAAGACTAGACAGACAAGACTAGACAGACAAGACTAGACAGACAAGACTAGACAGACAAGACTAGACAGACAAGACTAGACAGACAAGACTAGACAGACAAGACTAGACAGACAAGACTAGACAGACAAGACTAGACAGACAAGACTAGACAGACAAGACTAGACAGACAAGACTAGACAGACAAGACTAGACAGACAAGACTAGACAGACAAGACTAGACAGACAAGACTAGACAGACAAGACTAGACAGACAAGACTAGACAGACAAGACTAGACAGACAAGACTAGACAGACAAGACTAGACAGACAAGACTAGACAGACAAGACTAGACAGACAAGACTAGACAGACAAGACTAGACAGACAAGACTAGACAGACAAGACTAGACAGACAAGACTAGACAGACAAGACTAGACAGACAAGACTAGACAGACAAGACTAGACAGACAAGACTAGACAGACAAGACTAGACAGACAAGACTAGACAGACAAGACTAGACAGACAAGACTAGACAGACAAGACTAGACAGACAAGACTAGACAGACAAGACTAGACAGACAAGACTAGACAGACAAGACTAGACAGACAAGACTAGACAGACAAGACTAGACAGACAAGACTAGACAGACAAGACTAGACAGACAAGACTAGACAGACAAGACTAGACAGACAAGACTAGACAGACAAGACTAGACAGACAAGACTAGACAGACAAGACTAGACAGACAAGACTAGACAGACAAGACTAGACAGACAAGACTAGACAGACAAGACTAGACAGACAAGACTAGACAGACAAGACTAGACAGACAAGACTAGACAGACAAGACTAGACAGACAAGACTAGACAGACAAGACTAGACAGACAAGACTAGACAGACAAGACTAGACAGACAAGACTAGACAGACAAGACTAGACAGACAAGACTAGACAGACAAGACTAGACAGACAAGACTAGACAGACAAGACTAGACAGACAAGACTAGACAGACAAGACTAGACAGACAAGACTAGACAGACAAGACTAGACAGACAAGACTAGACAGACAAGACTAGACAGACAAGACTAGACAGACAAGACTAGACAGACAAGACTAGACAGACAAGACTAGACAGACAAGACTAGACAGACAAGACTAGACAGACAAGACTAGACAGACAAGACTAGACAGACAAGACTAGACAGACAAGACTAGACAGACAAGACTAGACAGACAAGACTAGACAGACAAGACTAGACAGACAAGACTAGACAGACAAGACTAGACAGACAAGACTAGACAGACAAGACTAGACAGACAAGACTAGACAGACAAGACTAGACAGACAAGACTAGACAGACAAGACTAGACAGACAAGACTAGACAGACAAGACTAGACAGACAAGACTAGACAGACAAGACTAGACAGACAAGACTAGACAGACAAGACTAGACAGACAAGACTAGACAGACAAGACTAGACAGACAAGACTAGACAGACAAGACTAGACAGACAAGACTAGACAGACAAGACTAGACAGACAAGACTAGACAGACAAGACTAGACAGACAAGACTAGACAGACAAGACTAGACAGACAAGACTAGACAGACAAGACTAGACAGACAAGACTAGACAGACAAGACTAGACAGACAAGACTAGACAGACAAGACTAGACAGACAAGACTAGACAGACAAGACTAGACAGACAAGACTAGACAGACAAGACTAGACAGACAAGACTAGACAGACAAGACTAGACAGACAAGACTAGACAGACAAGACTAGACAGACAAGACTAGACAGACAAGACTAGACAGACAAGACTAGACAGACAAGACTAGACAGACAAGACTAGACAGACAAGACTAGACAGACAAGACTAGACAGACAAGACTAGACAGACAAGACTAGACAGACAAGACTAGACAGACAAGACTAGACAGACAAGACTAGACAGACAAGACTAGACAGACAAGACTAGACAGACAAGACTAGACAGACAAGACTAGACAGACAAGACTAGACAGACAAGACTAGACAGACAAGACTAGACAGACAAGACTAGACAGACAAGACTAGACAGACAAGACTAGACAGACAAGACTAGACAGACAAGACTAGACAGACAAGACTAGACAGACAAGACTAGACAGACAAGACTAGACAGACAAGACTAGACAGACAAGACTAGACAGACAAGACTAGACAGACAAGACTAGACAGACAAGACTAGACAGACAAGACTAGACAGACAAGACTAGACAGACAAGACTAGACAGACAAGACTAGACAGACAAGACTAGACAGACAAGACTAGACAGACAAGACTAGACAGACAAGACTAGACATCTTATTTGTTTATTCACATAAGAAATGTTTTGCTTATGTGACCAGCACTCCATCTGGTTAGACATTATGCTGGTTTCATAGCTAGTTACATGGGTATTATTACATCGTATTATCACAACATTTTGTTACATATTACACTATACTGCATTACTGTTACATATTTACACTATACGTTAGAATATTACATAAAAATTGTACAAATACTATAAGCGGGAGAAATTGAATGTCAGAATTTAGTCTAAGTGGTTAGATCGTGGTCCAGTTTTTTTAATTTTTTACAGTTTCTATTGAAGGTCATCCACCATTTGTTATTTTTCACGATTGTAGTCAAGTCCTCTTCGGTCCGTGGCCAGTGGCATCCTGCCTTAGCCATACTGGCTGCTGATTGTTCTCGCCAGTTCTCCGTGAGCGGACATCTAAAGAGAACATGGGCGGCGGTTTCCTCCTCACCGCATGCACAAAGCGGAGATTGTCTTTTACCAAATCTGTATAAATAGGCTTTAAAATTTCCGTGGCCAGTTATCAGCTGGACCATGTGATGTGTAGGTCTTATGTCTATGTTAATCCATGCCTCTATATTTGGTATGAATTTTTTGGTCCACAGACCGGTTGTGGCATTATTCCATCGCTCTTGCCATTCTCTCTTGATTTTTGCTGATATGCCGTTTTTTATAGCCTGTCCTGGAATTGTTTTAAATGTAATTGGTATAAGTTCGACTTCCTCGTTTGCTTTCTCCGTTCCAGAGGCCTGTCTTGCTAGGGAGTCCGCTCTTTCATTTCCTGCGTGACCCACATGAGCCTTTATCCAGTGCAGCTGGAGCTTCACTGTTTTTCGGACTTCCTGTATTAACTGCCATGTATCCAGAAGCAGTTCGGTTGGCGAGGTCATATGTTTTAAGGCTTCGAGAGCGGCTCTGCTATCCGAGAGGATGGAACATTCTGGGATTGATCTGTTGTTCGATAGAATGTGTCTTAGTGCCCTGTTAATTGCCAAGAGTTCTGCCTGAAATATGGAGCAATATTTTTCAAGCCTCATAGTCTCATTGTGAATCTCAACTTCTTTAACATACAAAACAAATGCAGCCCCTACGCCCGATTCTGATTTAGAACCATCTGTATATATAGTGATACTATAGGTGTTGCTATGTGTAAAGCAGTAATTTATTAGTGTTATGTCAGCTGGATGTTTAATTAGAGACATGTTGATTTTTCTTTCTATCATGTTCGGAGACGCGTTAACTCCGGTGAGTTCTCTTATTGTGTCCTCATCCATGGATTGCTTGGATCCGTATAAAGCAATCTCTTTTAGTCTAAGGTCAACCGGAAGAAACCCGGAGATAATGCACGCAGCTTCTGTTGAAACAGTGCGGTAAGCTCTCGCTGCAATTATAGTGCATTTCCTCTGTACTCCTAGGAGTTTTTGTTTTTCCCTAATCCCACATGCACTGTACCATACTGAAGCACCGTATAGCAGCCCTGGTTCTATAGCGCCACGATAAATTAGTGATATATTTGCTCTCCCCAGACCCCATTCCTTCCTGGATACGAGCCATAGTTTTGAGCAGCGCTGCTTTGTTGTAATGCATGCTTGTTTTATGTGTTCTTTGAAGTTGAGATTTCTGTCAATGATGACCCCTAAATATTTTATGTTCTCCTGGCATTTAAGTGTGATTCCTCCAAGGCTAAATTGTGGTCGTCTTTGATTAGGTGATTTGCCAAAAAACAATGCCTCCGTCTTCGAGGCGTTAAAATTTAGCTTGCAGTCTAGTGCCCATAATCGCAATGCATCCAAGGCCCGGTCTGTCTTTTCCTTCAGTCCAAATTTTGTGTTGCTTGATACCATTAACATCGTATCGTCAGCATATGCGATTATGCTGGTTCTTTCAGGCAGCTTTATGTCGAAGATCGTGTTGTACAATATTTTCCAATATGTGGGACCTGATATGGATCCCTGAGGGCAGCCTTTTTGAACGGACTTCCGGACTGAAATACCTGGTTCCGATATTATGGCACTACGCTCATGGAAATAGTCTCGTACTAGGTTGATTAGGTTGTTGGGGCATCTGTTGTTGATCAACTTGTGTATTATTAGAGGCCACCAGGCATTGTCAAATGCCCCAGTTATGTCAAGTGCGACTATGGCGCAGTACACCCTATTGGACTTGCATTCCTTAATGAAGCTTTTGACTCTATTTATAGCGTCTACTGTGCTCACGCCCTTCCGGAAACCATATTGGTTTTGGTGAAGGAGATCGTTGGTTTGTATGTGGTATTCAATTCTGGAGATAAGTAGAGAATCTAGGATTTTTCCAGCTACTGGGAGTAGACTAATAGGTCTAAAATCCTTAACCGAGTTTCCTGGTTTATTTGGTTTCGGAACTATCTTTACTAACTGTTCTTTCCAGCAGCTTGGAAATACTCCTATGTTAAGGCACTTGTTGTAAAGGCTCAGAAAAGTGGACGGTATGATGTTGAATGCTGCATTTATTATGTCAGACGTAATGCCGTCTGCCCCAGGTGCCTTCTTGGGATTCATTAATTTAATTACTCGTTCTATTTCCTGTACCGTAAAATCTCTGTCTTCTGGTCCTCCTTTTTCTGTTAATACTTCTTGTCTTAATAAAGCCTGTTTTTCTGTGTCGTCGCCGTCGTCTTCCGGGAAAAATGCATTAAGAAGCTCTCGTGTTGTATCCTCCAAATTTGTTGGGATGTTTTTCAGGGTGTTTAGGAATTTTGAATTTGAGTTCTTTCCTCTTATAACTCTATACACTGCTCCCCATGGATTGCTACGCGAGGAGCGTGTGCAGAATTCCTGCCATTTTCGTTTCTTGGTGTCTGTGATAGCTCGCTTGTACTCCTGGTGTTTGTTTCTGTAGGCCGCATATCTAGTTTCTCTGATAGCTCCTGTACTATGCTGATATTTGCGTCTTAGATGGTTATTTTCTTTCCTGAGGGCTGTCAGTTCTTTTGACCACCATGGAACTGAATTCTGGAAAGATTTTCGACCAGGAATTGCATCTTGAGCGGCTTTAAAGATTGCGTGATTTAATGCCTTTGCGAAATCCGATATTTCGTTTGTTGATTTACAATCGTCAATTTTGGGTATGATAGAATTTACTAGTCTTATTATTATTTCCTCAAATGTTTTCCAATTTGCGTATTTTGTGCAGAAGCCCCTAAGATGTTCGTGCGTTTCTGACTCGAGGCCTATTGACCAACTTATGTATCTATGGTCAGATAGGCTGTCATCTTCGGGTAGATGCCAGTTTAATATCAGATCGCTTAGCTTGCTACTGGCAAGGGTAACATCGATTAAGCTCATGCCATTATGACCAACGAAAGTAGGCTCTGAGCCACTATTTAATATAAGTAGGTGGCACTCATTAAACATGTTTTCTAGTTGCCTACCTCGTTTATCTTCTGTTGAGCTTCCCCAGGAATGCGATTTCGCATTCATATCTCCTGCAATGAGAATGTCACCTCTGGGACTAAGGTGCTTAATTGCTTTTTGCATTGCTTCTAGGTGGATCTCGAATGTGTCGCTTTCCACTGGTCTACCCTGTGGTGGTAAATATTGGGATATTGCGTAAAACTCAATATTCCCACAAATCACCTGGATAGCTGTAAGAAGATTGTCGCTGATCTCCGAGATAAAAAGCACACTTATGCAGGGGTCCGTAATAATGATGGCAGATTTTGTTGTGTGTTCGCCCGTGTCTTTTTGATATATGACTTTATAGTGGTTTGGGAAACCAAGGAGCTTTCCACGGAAGACGTGCGGTTCTTGTAAGAAAATAATTTGGATTTTGTCTCTGGATATTTTTTCTACCAAGGCGCCTGTTGCCGCTTTTGACTTACCAAGGTTTATTTGTAAACATCTTATCCGATATTTCTTGGGTTTGTTTTCAGTTGTTTTTGATGCCATTGTCGGTTAATGAATGTGTTAATATGAATGTGAATAAGTGATTTACTGTAAATCTGTATATAGACAAGTATAGAAGTAATAAGTGTTGTGTTTTAAATAAGTATGTAAAATGTGTGGATATAAATGTATATAAATGTAAATTGTGAGATTAGTTAAGAATTTTTGGTTTGATCCTTTGACACTATGGTTCCATGATTTCGAAGTCTCCCCTTCTCCCATCCTTTTGCATTCGTTTTTTCCCAAACTTTCTTAGGGTCCGGTTCTGATTCTGACATGTCATCAGAAATTGATGATGTTCTGGCAGGTGGGCCTCCTCGTTTTCGCTTATCTGGCTCCTCTATTGGTGCAGGGGGTTTGAAGATTTCCCTGTTTACATGTGCTGTGTTTGTCGCCTGTTGGAACAGTATGTCCACTGAGGAAATTGCGGTAGTGGAAGTTCGTTTTTCATTTGCCGCTGTTCCTTTGTTTACGTCTATTGGACTTTCCATTAAGCTATCGGCTACAGTTGTTGTGGATGCTTTTGTTTTGTTCATTTCTTCTTGGATTATTCTTCTTAGGGAAATCATAATGGACGGAATCAGTGCTTCGGCCAGTTCCTTCACGTCGTGCGCGGTAGGTCTTGCGGTAATTGATGCTGCTTTCGCGTAGGATATGTTGTTTATGGGAGCGGTTGCAGTGATTTTTCGCTTTGCATCGTAGTACGAAATTTTCTCTCTTATTTTGATTTCCTGTATGGCTAGTTCTTCTTTAAATTTTGGGCATGTTCGAGCATTGGCCGAGTGGTCTCCTCCGCAGTTAGTACAACTAGGTGAGATGCAACTACCTTCGTGTAGAGGTTTTCCACAAGGGCAGATTTGTGGGTTAGAGCATCTGATTGAACTGTGACCAAATTTTTGACAACGATAGCATCTCATTGGATTTGGGATGTACTCTCGTACCTCTAGTTTATAGAACGCGGCTTTTATATATTTTGGGAGTGTTGGCGAGTTAAATGTCAAAATGAGAGACGGAGTATTTTTGATTTCTCCGTCTCTTCTTGACTTAATTCGTCTCACTTCGCAAACTCCTGAACTCTTTAGTTCCTCCTGTATTTCGTCTTCCGGAACGGCTAGGAGATCTTTACAATACACAACACCTTTGCTGAAGTTTAAAGTTTTGTGTATTGAGACTTCAACCGGGTGTTCACAGAACGTATTTATTTTCATCAATCTCGTTGATTGTTTGTTGGATTTTGTCTCCACAAATAAACCATCTCTTATTTTTTTAATGGATGCACATTCCCCAATAATACCATATATGTATTTACTTATTTTAAAAGGATTATCATTTTCAAAACTGTTCCCGTCTTTCTTCTTGATAATGAGAAACCGGGGCTGGGCCGCCGTCATCTCATAATCGGTCCCCTTTGTATTGGAGGGGGGATTCTCCTGATCTTTATTAAGTTTTTCCATATTGGTCCCACTGCATACGTAGAGAAGTGAAAAACTGTTGAGAACGAACGGATAAAGCGCAAAATTGAAGAAATTTTGCGAGAAATTATAAAAACGTGTCACGTTTGACAGTTTTGACAAGACTAGACAGACAAGACTAGACAGACAAGACTAGACAGACAAGACTAGACAGACAAGACTAGACAGACAAGACTAGACAGACAAGACTAGACAGACAAGACTAGACAGACAAGACTAGACAGACAAGACTAGACAGACAAGACTAGACAGACAAGACTAGACAGACAAGACTAGACAGACAAGACTAGACAGACAAGACTAGACAGACAAGACTAGACAGACAAGACTAGACAGACAAGACTAGACAGACAAGACTAGACAGACAAGACTAGACAGACAAGACTAGACAGACAAGACTAGACAGACAAGACTAGACAGACAAGACTAGACAGACAAGACTAGACAGACAAGACTAGACAGACAAGACTAGACAGACAAGACTAGACAGACAAGACTAGACAGACAAGACTAGACAGACAAGACTAGACAGACAAGACTAGACAGACAAGACTAGACAGACAAGACTAGACAGACAAGACTAGACAGACAAGACTAGACAGACAAGACTAGACAGACAAGACTAGACAGACAAGACTAGACAGACAAGACTAGACAGACAAGACTAGACAGACAAGACTAGACAGACAAGACTAGACAGACAAGACTAGACAGACAAGACTAGACAGACAAGACTAGACAGACAAGACTAGACAGACAAGACTAGACAGACAAGACTAGACAGACAAGACTAGACAGACAAGACTAGACAGACAAGACTAGACAGACAAGACTAGACAGACAAGACTAGACAGACAAGACTAGACAGACAAGACTAGACAGACAAGACTAGACAGACAAGACTAGACAGACAAGACTAGACAGACAAGACTAGACAGACAAGACTAGACAGACAAGACTAGACAGACAAGACTAGACAGACAAGACTAGACAGACAAGACTAGACAGACAAGACTAGACAGACAAGACTAGACAGACAAGACTAGACAGACAAGACTAGACAGACAAGACTAGACAGACAAGACTAGACAGACAAGACTAGACAGACAAGACTAGACAGACAAGACTAGACAGACAAGACTAGACAGACAAGACTAGACAGACAAGACTAGACAGACAAGACTAGACAGACAAGACTAGACAGACAAGACTAGACAGACAAGACTAGACAGACAAGACTAGACAGACAAGACTAGACAGACAAGACTAGACAGACAAGACTAGACAGACAAGACTAGACAGACAAGACTAGACAGACAAGACTAGACAGACAAGACTAGACAGACAAGACTAGACAGACAAGACTAGACAGACAAGACTAGACAGACAAGACTAGACAGACAAGACTAGACAGACAAGACTAGACAGACAAGACTAGACAGACAAGACTAGACAGACTAGACTGGACACATAAGACTGGACAGACAAGACTCTACAGACAAGACTGGACAAGCCAGACTGGACAGACAAGGCTAGACGGACAAGACTGGGCAGACAAGACTTGACAGACAATACTGGACAGACAAGAATAGACAGACAAGACTGGACAGACAAGACTGGACAGGCAAGACTGGACAGACAAGACTGGACAGACAAGACTGGACAGACAAGGCTGGGCAGACAATACTGGAGAGACAAGACTGGAGAGACAAGACTGGACAGACAAGACTGGACAGACGAGACTGGACAGACAGGACTGGACAGACAAGACTGGACAGACAAGACTGGACAGACAAGACTGGACAGACTAGAATGGACAGACAAGACTGGACAGACAAGACTGGACAGACAAGACTAGACAGACAAGACTAAACTTTGTAAATAATGCTCGTTACTGTATCAGAAACTGCTCTGTGCATATATTATGTACTTGGCATGTTTTATCTGTTCCTGTGTCTTTGCCCCGAGGAGTCACTTGATCTCGAACGACGTTCTTTCGACATTTTGCTTGTGAGTTTGTCGTGCATATTTGTCGAAATGTACTATTTCTGTCGGGCAGTGATTGTCGTGATACCAATTTTGTATACCAATTTTGTCCTGCAGTATGTCAATTCTGTCAATGCAATTCTGTCAGTGCAAATAACTAATTTTATCGTGCACTGTTTGTCGTGTTATATACTAAGTTTGTCGTGCAATTATTTATTCCAAATTTTGTAAGTCTGTTTAATTTGTTTACAACAGAAGCAATTAATTACATATTCAAATTTCTAAATATACTTCTGGATATTGGAGGAATTTTCAAGATTTTCCAACAATTTTTTCTTCCAAATATTCCACAAGTATTCAAATATCGACAGAGAAATTTTCAAATTTGTAAGTCTTTCCGTTTGTTTACAACTAAAATAATTCCAAATCGCTGTCTCGATATTTGAATTTTCAAATCAGTTTCTGGATATTTGCTCCGTTTTTCCGATTTCCCAATAATTCCATTTACACTATTACTACATGTTATACATCAAATTAAAGCTAATACAATACCATTTTAGAAAATATATATAGCATTTTTATCAGAAAATCTTAAGCTTATCTTAATCTTAAGCTATAATTAATCAAATTTATGTTAATATTTCGATTCGTAGTTAAATACATTGCTTGATTTTGTTCAATAACTTTAAGCTAGTACTACATATTATACATCAAAATAAGGCAAAGTTAACGTAGATTTAAGTAACGTTAAAAACACTTGATGGCAAACAAGATGGTGTCAAATATTGATTGTATTGTGAATGATGTAAAGTGTTGATGACGGTGAAGAAATCTCAATAAGTTTAAGCTAGTACCACATATTATACATCAAAATAGAGCAAATTTAACGTAAATTTAATTAATGTTAAAAACACGGGATGGCAAACAAAATGGAGGTAAATATTGATTGAATTGTGAATGTTGTAAAGTGTTGATGACAGTGAAGAAATCTGAATAAGTTTAAGCTAGTACTACATATTATAGATCAAAATAAAGCAAATTTAACGTAGATTTAATTAATGTTAAAAACTCGGAATAGCAAACAAAATGGTGGCAAATATTGATTGAATTGTGAATGTTGTAAAGTGTTGATGACGGTAAAGAAATCTCAATACGTTTAAGCTAGTACTACATATTATACATCAAAATAAAGCAAATTTAACGTAGATTTAATTAATGTAAAAAACGCTTGATGGCAAACAAAATGGTGGCAAATATTGATTGAATTCTAAATGTTGTAAAGTTTTGATGTCGGTGAAGAAATCTCAATTCGAGAGTTTTCTATTACATTGCGTTGTAAATTTGTTTGCTATGCAAAGGATAGTGTGTTTCAAAATTTCAAGTAGAAATCAAACAAAATTAAATAGAAAAAAATAGAAACTTTCACCTGTTCGCACAATATTGTGTTTTTCTCTTCGAATGTGTTTCTATGGTCTATTCGAGAAAGTGGAGTTTCGTGTAATTAATGCTAGAGTTTAAAAATTACCCACGCGAAAAATTTATACAAATTTATTTGCATTTTTTACTCATTACTATAAATAGTTTCCACCTACACCATCTCATTTGTTATTCAACATTCGTACCAAAACCAAATGTTAATTCACTTGATATGTAGTCAAAATCGGTTATTGATTTGGTGTGTTCTATATTAGCTCAAATATCACCTCTAAGAAGTTATCTAATTGAATAATCCAGATTTAAAAAAATAATGATTTAAGAATTTATTTAAAAAAATCTCAAACATTTAGGCAGAGATTGGATTTTGTTTTAGATATTACGGACGTATAAAATCTAAAAAAACTATAACGTACTATACTATAGACTATACTACTACTAACTATAGACGTATAAAAACTACTTTACAAGGAAATTCGTTGTAAAATCGAGAAAATGTAGAAGGAAATGTCTTAAAACAAGTTCCAGAATTTGTAAATTAAAATTTGTAAATTTATATAGCGATGTGGAATTATTTTAGTTGTAAACAGATAGATTTACAAATTTGAAAATTTCCGTGTTAATTTTAGAATGTTTATGGAATATTTTTCTCAAAGAAAATTTGTTGTAAAATTTAAAAAAATAGAGGAAATATATAGAAACGAGTTTAGAAATTCAAATATTACCACATTGCTGTCCGTTAACGTACTAATACGTTTGTTCTCAACAAGTGGATTTATATTAAATTTATTTATTTTGCGTATGGCATATTAAGACACAGAGCATATATATGACATCAAAATTATTACAAATGAACATTCAACAAATTTATATTCTCTATTGCTGAGGTTCTCAAACTGGGTGCCGCGGCACCTTGGGATGCCGCGAGCGTATGCCTGGGGTGCCCCAGCAATAATCAAGATATGTAAAAAAATGTGAATATAATAATACATGAGGAGGTAAACGAATTTAAGTTCCGATTTTTATTGTAGAATTATGCACAATTGGCTAAAATCTGGGTCTTTGAAACGGAAATGCACGCCACTGGTGACGCTGAAAGAGCCACATGGTTTCATGGCAATCTAAGGATGCTGATACCAGGAAAATTTATAGGTGAACGCCATCTGCGATATCATCGCCACTTGCTGCCGCATGTGGTAGACGATAGTGAATTGTAAATATGCTGCCAGATTATGAAAATGAAATCGCTATAGAAAGGGTTCAATAAAACTGCATCAAGCGGTGAGAGAATTAAATAACTACAACATCTCAATTTTAGGCTTATCAGAAGTTCGCTGGCTTGGCAAGGGGGAGCTCAACTTACAATCTGGGGAGCTTTTCCTGTACAGTGGCAAAGAAACTGGGTCTCATGAAAGAGGCGTTGGTTTCATAATTAGTAAAAAAGCCAGAAAGAGTCCAATTTCATGGAACCCCATTGATGACAGAATAATTACAGCAAGGTTCCACACTAAATACAGAAATATCACCTTTGTACAATGCTATGCACCCACAAACAGTGCGAGTGCTGAGGAAAAAGAAAATTTCTACGATATCCTTGAAAGTACGTTAAGGAAGATAAACAGAGGTGATATCACCATACTCATGGGTGATCTCAACGCTAAGGTCGGGACAAATAACAGTAACCTAGAAGACATTATGGGTAAAGAAGGATGTGGGGAAAGAAACGAAAACGGTGAACTATTCACGAAACTCTGTTCAACATCAGACCTAGTTATAGGTGGAACAGTGTTCCCACACAAGCAAATCCACAAAGTCACATGGATATCCCCCGACAAGAAAACCCAAAACCAAATTGACCATATTGCCATATCGAAAACATGGCGGAGATCCCTACTTGATGTCAGAAACAAAAGGGGTGCAGACATTGCCAGCGACCACCACCTTCTGCTCGGCACGTTCAGAATCAAACTGGCCGTACCAAAGAAACCTGAACAATCAAAGAGAGTAAAGTACAACCTACACAAACTGCGCCAACCAAACTGCAAAAAAGTTTTCCAAACAAACCTGCATGAAAATGCAGAACAAAATCCCATAACATCTTGGGATGGCTTAGCCAAGACACTACTAGAATCGGCCAAAACAACCCTTGGCACAAAGGAAAGAAATCGAAAAGACTGGATCTCAGACCAAACATGGCAACTTATACAAGACAGAAAGGATGCGAAGAAACTGGTACTCCAGTGCAAAACTTCGATGACAAAAAATGATGCAATCTGGAGATATACACAACTATGCAAACAAATTAAAGCATCTGCCAAAAAAGACAAGCGAATATGGATTGACCTGATATGTGAGCAAGCAGAAGAAGCAGCCAAAAGTAACAACTCGAGGACTCTTTACACACTGAAAAACAAGCTCTCCAAAAAGCACACAATGACCACAAATATAGTTAGAAGCAAAGACAACCGCCCACTGACCACCCCAGAAACTCAGCTCGATAGGTGGAAGGAATACTTTGCTGATATGCTCAGCTCACCCACGGAAGACGAACTTGAGATAGCTTCAGAAGACAATGCAAATGAACAGCTGAATATAAAAATAGACGCGCCTTTAAAAACAGAAATACTAAATACCATCACGCAGCTGAAAAACAACAAAGCGGCAGGGGTAGACAACATACCTGCCGAACTAATCAAGGTAGACCCTAAATGGATTGCACCTCTACTTGCAAAAATAATAAAAGGGATCTGGACAAACCAAGAAATTCCAGCAGAAATGAAACATGGTCTCATTATCAAACTGCCAAAGAAAGGAGACCTAACGCAATGCAAAATTTGGAGAGGAATAACGCTGTTAAACACCATAAACAAAATTATTGCAAGTGTAATCCAACATAGGCTGGCAGAAGCATTCGAACCCATACTGCGTCCAAACCAAGCAGGCTTCCTTCCGCCCAAGCCGCTCATGCATAGACCACATAAATTCAACAAGAATAATTATAGAACAATCCGTTGAATGGCGATCGCCACTATATCTTGTTTTCATCGACTTTGAACGTGCTTTTGACAGCCTATCCCACTCTGCTATATGGAAGATACTACGGACAAGAGGCGTGCCAACAAAAATCATCGACACGATTAGAGAACTGTAGAACATACCATGACGTATCATGTAGTATCCTGCATAGCGGAGCACATAGCAACCTTTTTCCGGTGAGATCAGGAATGAAGCAAGGATGTGTGCTCTCTCCCTTGCTTTTTAACATTGCTCTTGACTATATCCTGGAAAAGTCTTGCAGACCAAACGATGGTATTCGATGGTCTCTTTACTCTAATCTCAAAGATCTCGAAGACTGGAATCCCCAAGGAACGAGACGACGAGGAAGACCGGCTCAAACATTTGCCTTTTTTCGCATACCTATGAAAGTATGCAAAGGCAACTCACCCTACTATCAGACATGGCACAGAAGATAGGGTTGAAAATAAATGTCTCAAAAACAAAAGAGATGCGAATGCACACAAATAACGACGCACCGTTTCAAATAAACGACCAACCAATTGAGAATGTAGAAAAGTTTCAGTATCTAGGAAGCATTCTCAACGAGACGGGCGGAACAGACCTAGACATTCTAAACAGAATTCAAAAAGCACAGCTGGCATTCATGCAACTAAACACAATATGGAGGTCCAACATCATAAAAACAAAGAGCAAGCTGCGTTTATATAGAACAAACGTCAAAGCAATCCTCTTATATTTATGTGAGACCTGGAAAAACACTAATGCCACAAAACATAAACTTCAGGTTTTCGCCAACAAATGTCTACGAATCATCCTCAGAATCTTCTGGCCACAGAAAATTACTAATGAGCAACTTCTTAAACGATGCGGAGAAGAAACAATAGAGCACGACATTAAGAAAAGAAAATGGGGATGGATCGGCCACATTCTAAGAAGAAAACCAGACGACATTGTAAGGGCAGCACTAGACTGGAATCCCCAAGGAACGAGACGACGAGGAATACCGGCTCAAACATGGAGGAGAACAGTGTTAGATGCACTAAAAGCCCAGAAAACCTCTTGGAGTGAAGCCAAAGCAATGGCCCAGAATAGGGTCCGCTGGAGGGTGCTTATGGAGGCTCTATGCTCCACCTAGGAGTCCAGAACCCATATATATATATATATATATATATATATAGAAAGGGTTGCATAGCAATAGGATTTTTGAAAGAATACAACATTCAAATCATGTTCTTTTTTTAATATCACGCAATTCTGTGCGAATGAACAAAGGCGGTAGAGTAATATTTAGATAAAAAATGTATATTGCCACATTGACCTCATTTTGGATCTGGAGTTCCCGCGTATGTGATATCTTGATTTATCTGTGGCTTCGCGGTGTGCAACCTAATCTAACCTGGGTTAAACCAACGGTCCTTGCCACATTGTCCTATATTGGATCGAGAGTTCGCGCTGCCGCGCGTATGTGGTCATAATTTATCTGCGGCTTCGCGCTGGGCAACCTAATCTAACCTGGGTTAAATCAACGGTCCTTGCCATATTATCTTAATTTGGATTTATTCTTTGAATTTCGTTTCTTAACACATTCACTGCCACGCCTGATTTTATGACTTTCCTGTATCGCCGATTTAAACCACTTTACAAAATCGATAGTTATAATGATTTGGTATTTATTTTCTTTCTCTATAGGACTATTTTAGGTGATTTTGACGAAATGGGTCACCGGTGACCCAGTGACTGGTGCTGGTCTGTAATATGCAAAAAAAGTATGCAAACACCGCGGGGTCACCGGTGTCACGGCGGCAGTGAATGTGTTAATTTACATGGGTTTAACTGGAGAACGCGGTTGGAAGTTTACAAAAAAATTGTAATGTCAATTTCAATAGACGAACGTATGCGCTACCTAAAACTGAAAGATTTTGTAATGTGTTTGTTGCATTTTTCAAAATATAGTTATTTAAATATCTTACCATCTGGGCCGCTTTGAATTTGAGGGGCGGCGGTTACCGTAAGATCAAATATTTTGCAAAATACCGAAGGAGATTTGATAGAATGATCCTTTCTCTACAAATGTTTAAAATTTTATTGTTACACGTAGTGTGAAACTTACTAAAATATTTTTTTTAACAATCGCGAATTGAAACCAAAACCGAACTCGAAAATTTAAAAATATTCAAAAATAGCGAAAAAAATGTATTAACCCTTCATATATTTCAATGAAACTTTTACTGAATATGGGTATCTACCAGAAATAATTATTGGGTATCTGGGTATCCACCATAAATAGAAAATTACGACCGCGATCTCCGTATGTAGTTTGTCTGTCTACAAATAAGTATTCTTTGCAAATTTTGTAAAATCGTTCGATTTAGTCACAAAAGTAAAAAATGCAAACAATTTTATCTTCTAAGGAGGGCCACCCTTCTCTGAATTTAGATTTTCAATTTACATGGGTTTAAATGGAGAACGCAGTAAGAAGTTTGAAAATAAATTTATGTTGCAAAAACGGTTCGCTTTGGAAAGATGAACATTAAAAAGTTGTTAAAAAACATCACGTGATTAATCGACGACCCCAATGGTGCCGCGAGATTTTTTCAGCTCGACAAGGGTGCCGCGAAAAAAAGTTTGAGAACCACTGCTCTATTGATTCTGGAGTCGATAGTAGGAAATCTTCTGATTCTATTTAGCGTGCACCAGGTTTTCCTTGGTAAGTCGAAGCCTGGTGGTGAGTTGGTAATGCAAGGCATATCACTGTTTTGTTTAGACATCCTTTCCTGATACCAAGCGTCGGTGATGCTCCATTCGTCTTCTATTACGCTTAGTGCGGTTTTGGTTGGTGGTTTTCTAGATCGGAGACGGTGACGGTTAGCGTCCTCGATGTCTGTATGGATCGGTAGTTCTCTGTTGTTCAGTATCTTGTTAAACGCTCTGTACAGAGCGTTTATGCGGCACATGCTTGGGGGTGGGATGTGACTATGTACTGGAAGCCATTCTGTAGGACTCGATTTAATAACGCCAGCAATCATCCTCATTGTATTATTGAGCTGTGCGTCTATTTTTTGGACGTGTGGTCTATTGAGCCATACCGGAGCACAGTACTCTGCCGCTGAGTAGACGAGGCCCAGGGCTGACGAGCGTAGAGTAGAATCTGAAGCACCCCAAGACGTGCAGCACAATTTTTGTATTATATTGTTTCTTCTTTACAGTTTCTCTGCTGTTTTTGATAAGTGCTCCTTAGACGAAAGTTCTATCGAGTGTCACACCTAGATACTTTGGTTTTTTGTTATGTTTGAGAGTTGGGTTTTCAAACTGGACACTGAGTTCCCTATTTGCGAGTTTGTTATTCAGGTGAAAGCTACTTCTGTTTTGCTAGCGTTTATTTCCCCAACTTTTCGAGATCAGTCGTCAAAATTTCCTCTGCTTCCTCGAATGAGCCGCATCTTATAGTAAGTCCCCAGCCGTCGGCATGTCCATGTTTTTTTTGATCTAGTTTCGGGCATGTCTGAGATGTATAAGCTGAAGAAGAGCGGTGCGAGCACCGTTCCTTGAGGTAGACCGTTCTTGAGTTTTTTTTGGAGAGCTTGTGTCGGATCCCATTACGGCTTTGAAAATTCTGTCGTTCAGCATGTTGTCAAGCAGTCGAATCACTTGCAGAAACTTACAGATCATGCCCTTTCGCAACACCGTGTTGTAAGCTGCCGACGTCGATGAAGGCGGCTGCCGTTTTTTGTTTTCTCTGGAACCCTGGCTCGATGTGTGTGGTGAGCGAGAGAACTTGGTCAACGCAGCTTCGTTTCGGTCTGAAACCCGTCTGTTCTATTGGGATTTCGTCGAAGATTTTTTGGCTGATTCGGTTTATACAAGGCGTTAGAGCAGTTTGTAACTCACGGATAGCAGTGCTACGGGTCTATAGCTTTTGGTTGAGTCCACCGGTTTGCCTGGTTTCAGAATAGCTATGATTTTGAATCTTTTAAATTCCCTGGGTAGATTTCCCGTCCGTAGTATGTCGGTGAAGAATTCGGCCAGCCTTTCCGGGCTTGTTGAAGATGTTGAATTGCTGTCGAGATTTCGTCTGCTGTGAAAGGTCGGGAGTGTTCCGTCTTTTTCCCTGAGCTTTTAAGGTGTCTGCGGTCTCGTTTAACTTTTATTGTGTGATCTTTGTCCTTTGGTGCTCTGGACGTTGCTTACTATATGATATGCTACTGCGTTTGGCGAGATAGTTGCTTTTGATCTTTGTATGCGTGATCCACTCTGGAAATTCAAACTCTCTACGGTTTCTGCCCACTTTTGTTGTCTTGCTGCATCAAGACTATGAAGGAGTTCGTCTGCTATTTCTTGATCACCGGTTTCGAGGAACTTTTGACAAAGCTCAGCGCTATTCTGTGACCATCCAGTGATGTACTCCTTACGAAAGCCTCTTGGGATACACTTTTTAGCGGTGCCTATGATTACTCCCACGAATCTGGTGTAGTTTTTACTCAGTGGTGGGATCCAGCCAGGGCATTGATCTAGATCTTCAGAAAACTTGTCCCAGTTAGTCTTCCCAAAGTTCCAAATTGGTCGAGGTGAGGACGTGATTATTGGTTTTTGGGTGCCCGTTTCTATTATGACTGGGCGATGCCGGCTGTGTGGGATATCGCAGAGAACTTGTCGTTGGACCGGAAGTGATGTATTGTTATTGCTGTTTGTTGCATGAAGAACAGGTCAGGCTTATATTCTTGTCTCCATGCTGCGGGCGTGGACGATCTGAGGGCAGAACAGATCAGGAACTTTGGACCACAGACCCTGCAATGGCTCCTTAATATGTTCAACGTATGTGTCACGCAACTGAAAATCCCCAAAGAATGGAGGAAGGCTCGTGTGGTCGCGTTACTGAAACCTGGCAAGGAACCGACTGACCCTAAGAACTTCAGGCCCGTGTCCCTTCTGTGCCAACTCTTCAAACTGCTGGAACGACTGATTCTAAACCGAACAGCGGAGATTTTGGATGCCAAGATTATCGAATAGCAGGCCGGCTTTCGTCCAGGGAAATCATGCTGTGGCCAAATCCTCAACCTAACTCAGCACATAGAGGATGGTTTTGAGAAAAGGAAGATTACTGGAGTGACGTTCATCGATTTGACAGCCGGTTCTGACACACTGTCAACTACAGGAGGCTGTTACGAAAGCTTTTTGAGACAACAAAAGACTAAAAAGGCTCACTATGGTCATCGGTCTATTCCTCCAGAACAGGAGATTTTATGTTTCACTCCAACACAAAAATAGTAGATGGAGGGTGAAGAAGAATGAACTGCCGCAAGGCAGTGTCCTGTCCCCACTCTTGTACTACGTGTACACCAACGAACAGCCGATTCCTCACAATATAAAGCAATTAATTTATGCCGATGATACAGCTGTGGCAGCCCAGGGCACCGAGTTTACCGAGGTGGAGGAGAAGTTGGAGGTCGCCCTTGAGGAACTGGCTATCTATTACCAGAAAAACCACCTAAAGCCGAATCCCACCAAGACCCAGGTCTGGGCCACCTGAGAAACAAAGAAGTACGACGGGAGCTCGAGATATATTGGCGAGGCGAACTATTGAAGCACTGTCCGACGCCGAGATACTTGTACACTTTTATTTTTATCACTTTATTTTTACCACTTTTTTATCACTTTTAACACTATTACCCTGTCCTTCAGACAAAACTGCATCAATACTAACGGCAAAATTAGTGCGCGTAATAACATATTACGAAAACTTAGAGGCACAGCATGGGGAGCTCAACCAGAAACGCTCAGAAGCTCGGATTTGGCGCTGTGTGTGTCCATTGCGGAATACGCCGCACCGGTTTGGGCAGCTTCAGCTCACGCGGAACATGTGGACGTCGCTATCAACGAGACAGCAAGAATCGTGACAGGCTGCCTAAAGCCAACTCCAGTTAATAGTTCGTACCCACTTATTGGCGTGGCACCCCCATCTGTGCGAAGAGCCGTCGCCACGGATGCTGAAAGGACGAAACAGGAAACCGATGCTCGCCATCCTCTGCACCAACACGAGCCAGCCGGTCGACGCCTAAGATCAAGGAAGAGCTTCATGGCAAAATCACACACACTCGAGGGGTCCATAGAAAATAACCGTATCACTAGGTGGACCCAACAGGGACTACTCGGGAACATCCAAGAGAAGAAATGGCCCCAGGCAAACACCTCCCTTTCGTGGTATGGAAATCCCTAAATCGGCTCAGGACAGGAGTGGCAAGGTGCAAGACAAATCTGTTGAGGTGGGGAATGCCTGAGAACGACGATGTGCTGTGTGCATGTGGTCAGCCCCTGGATATGAGCCACATACTGGTCTGCCCACAACTGGAAGAAGGATGCACGCACGAAGACTTAATTTTATGTAACGACAAGGCTATTGCAGCCGCTATTTTTTGGAAAGATGTCGTATGAGCCGGGCACGGAAAGTAAGTAAGTCCATGCTGCGGACTTGAATGTGAAGCGGTCTTTTGTATCGAAGACGAGATTAAGGTTTTCATCTTCAGCCCATCTTACTAACGCCTCTCCGTTAGCGTCACAGTTTCTGTATTTCCACTGCTCGTGGTGGCTGTTGAAGTCACCCACGTAAAGTGCTGGGTAGGGTTGAGTTTTGAGAACTGACTCTGGCCAAGCTGTACCGGGTGGACTTACCAAGAACACTCTTACATGGTTCAACCAGTGGAAATTATCACCAAATCCTTCCAAATGCCAACTCCCCATACCAAACCACAAAATTTCCTCGAACTCACCACGCATCCAAACAGGGTGGTTTATAGACATTGGATACTGTGATGTATTCGATTTTCGTCACGACGACATGAATTCCATTTTCAGTAGAGGTGTTTATCAAAGGAGAGTTTTCGATGTCGTGCCTGATGTAGGTTGCTGCGCCGTGGGCTTGGTGATAGGTTTCTCCGAGTAGGTCGTATCCGGATATTTTGCCCCATTTTTGTAGTTGTTCTTCTGATTGGCAGTGTGTTTCCTGAATAGCAACCAGATCAATATTATGATTCTTCAAAAGCTTTGCTAAAAATATTTGCATTTTGAGTAGCATATGCTATCTATGTTTATATGGCAAATACGGATAAAAGCTCCGAGGTTTCTGGTCAGCAAGCCCTTAGAAGTGCTGTTATTTAATTTTGGTAGGATTATGGAATTGGCTTTGATTTGGCTGGTTATTTAAGAGTCTTACGGTCAAGAGAACCTTCTTGGTTTGTCTGACCGCCAATATCTGCTAGTTCATTTAGCGTTACCCAGGGTGCACCACGAGGAGGCGAACTAGCTCTTACACCCCTTTTATATTAAAAAAAAACAACGTATGAGATCCGCAGATCCGTCGTATAGTTATTCCTTATTTGAACTCTTTGCTCCAAGAAAGCCTATTGCAGAAGTTTTCTGTTTCGCCTTCGAATATGTGGAAGGAACAGAATTGGAAAAGCGGTTGCGTTTTCTGGGGTTTGGAGAAATTTCCTTGAAATGTTTGCAAATTTTCCTTGGAAAAACCAAAATCTTTAGTTTTGTGAAAGTTTTGAGTCTTTCCTTGATTTTCTTTTCCTTTTCATTGTTTCGACAAGAGAGTCTCGTTTCTGATCTCGTCTTCAATCTTTCACTCTGACACGGGCAGCCGTAACATTTTCTTCATAAATTTGCACTGCTCGTTCTGGGCTGGGGCAAGTTCCAGTTGCTCGGGTTCAAATTTATGAAAAAAAATGTTACGGCTACCCGGAACGAGATCAGAAATAAGACTCTCGTGTGAAGCCCTAACCTAACTTGGGCTTTGGACAAGACCATGGAGAACTGAAAAAGTTTGGATATTTTTGTTATTTTTCGGAAAAATCTACAGTTTGGGTTAGACCATGAGGAACATAAGAAGTCATTGTAAAATTTTAAGCTTTCGCTTGATTTTGGACCAGTGGAGTGTTTACACGATTTTTAGATTATGGCCCAGCCCTTGGGAAATTGCAATAGATGTTTGAAGGTTTGGAGTTTCCCCTAGATTTTCGTAAAAATCGATACTTGATTATGGACAAGCATGGGGTAACTGAAGAAATTGTAGGAAAATTCAATTCTGATTTGTTGAAAAACTACAGCTAGGACTTTGGACCATGCCCTGGGGAGCTGAAGAATTTGCCGAAAAATTTCAAGTTTTCCCAATTGTTGCATGGACGGAAAACCGCGAAACCAAAAAGAAATTGGGTTTCGGGAACTGTTGACGGTCGGATTTTAGATTTCGATCCCGACCAAACGAACAGAAAATGGAAAGACCGTCGAAAAGACTGTATAAAGACTCTTGGAAAAACTGGAAACGGGAAAATATACCATATTCTTTTGACTTTTGTAAAAAGTTGTTTTTGGCAGTATTTTTAATCGGAAAGTCTGATTTTCCTTGGACAATTCTTTTATATTTTTCACAATTATATACAAACTTTTTTTAATAATTCGCAAGAAAAGGTGTTGGCTATTGGTGATGTTCACATATGTAATCGCGCAATAAAATAATAATAAATAATTTGTAAGTCTGTCCGTCTGTTTACAACTAAAATAATTCCAGATCGTAGTCGTAATTTTTGATTTTATAAATTTGTTTCTAGATATTTTCTTTAATTTTCAAGATTTTAGCTTTTAACACTATACAGGCCATAGTGTTAAAAGCTAAAATCTTGAAAATTAAAGAAAATATCTAGAAACAAATTTATAAAATCAAAAATTACGACTACGATCTGGAATTATTTTAGTTGTAAACAGACGGACAGACTTACAAATTTGAAAATATTAGTGTTAATTTAATACATTTTATAGAATATTTTAAAATAAATGTTTTTGGAAAATTTTTAAAATGGAAGGAGGAATTCAGAAAAAAATTTGAAATTTCAAATATTAAGGCAACGATTTGAAATCGTTTTATTAGGGTTCCGTACCGAAAACGGAACCCTTATAGGATCACTTTGTTCTCCGTCTGTCTGTCTGTCTGTCTGTCCGTCTGTCTGTCTGTCAATACCATTTTTCTTAGGAACGCGTAGAGGTAACAAGTTGAAATTTGTATCAAATACTCGGGTCTGCGGTCTCTTTCAGCTGTGAAAAAACTTGTCGAACTTGTAAGTCAACGCGATCAAAAGATATGACCGTTTATGTCGCATATTTTGCGATTTCACAAGGGAATCAAAACCTAAAGGGTACTTCCCGTTGACCTAGAATCATGATCTTACAGCACATGTAAAGGGAAAAATCTGAAAACCGTAAATATGTAGTTTAATTACAAGAAAAATGCGAATTTACTATTAGAAACTTATGAAAATACACTAATGTTGTCGTAGTGGTATTGTCAGGCTCCAGAAGCATATGAGTTGCATACAGTTAGGTCCTCCTCGGTTAGGTCCGAAGGATAAAAAGTATGTGTTGGCACCAAGCTGTTTATTCTGAATTTTCTTTGTTTATATTCGTTATGCATTTCATCACGTACGCTCTATACTATATAACATATACAGGGTATATAGTATGTCTAAATTTTGCTTGTTTATAACCGACATGCGACATACTCAAGTCCCGCAACATCCTGTATATATTATATTTCGTCTAATTTTTCTTCATAATCTACATAATAATACTATATTATAAACTACATAATCTACATAATATGTTGTAGATAATATGATTTAAGTATATTATACTTAAATCACATACGCCCTATATTTTTTGGTAGTCAATTGCCCAAAAGCAGTCAATTGAACAACTGAATGTTAAGAGTATCGAAATAGATCTAGAAATAGTTAATATATTAGTTTATATTGGATCTAGAAATAGTTAGATCTTAATTTAGTGAATAAGTGTAATACTAAAATAAAGTTTTCTTTTTATAAGTTTAAAAATATTCGCGTTATTTAAAAAAAAATACCCTGTATACCTTTATACCGGGTATATAGGTATACAGGCAAAATTGAGCAGTAAAAACAAATAGTGAAGTTCCAGAACCCCTAAACACTCATAGTGAATGGGGGATGTATGGTAATAAAATATAGGGTAGAATTCCATCGTACGACAGCGACATCTTGAGGTTATGCTTGCAGCGGTACTAAGATGGTCGTGATTTCAGGAGGGCCACTTGTCAAGTTAACGGAATGTGCTTGCTACGTCATCCACAAAAAAAGATACCTTACTTACAAGTTTGTACGGAACCCTCGGTGCGCGAGTCACAACTCGCACTTGGCCGTTTTTTTTTTGCAAACAGACGGACAGACTTACAAAATTGAAAATTTTGGTGTTTATTTTGTGGTATATTTTAAAAGAAAATTAGTTGAAAAATCTTGAAAATTAGAGGAAATATCTAGAAACTAATTTAGAAATTCAAATATTAAGACAAGGATCTGGAATTATTTTACTTGTAAACAGACGGACAGACTAACAAATTTCTGTGTTTATTTTGGAATGTTTGTGGTTTATTTTAAGAGAAAATTTATTGGAAAATCTTGAAAAATTGAAGAAATATCTAGAAACTAATTTATAAATTCAAATATTAAGAGAACGTTCTGGAATTATTTAAGTTGTAAACACGCGGACAAACTTACAAATTTGAAAATTTCTGTGATAATTTTGGAATGTTATCTAAAAATAAATTTGAAAATTCAATTATTACGACAACGATCTTGAATCGTTTTATTTGCAGACAATCAGACTTGTAAAATTGAGAATACCTTTGTTAATTTTAGAATATTTATGAAATATTTCGAACATCAGAGGAACAAATTTTGTAAATTCAATTACTAACACCAATTTGAATTGTCCTAATTCCTAGATAAACGAAAAAACTATTAGATAGCTTTTAAAGAAATTTAGTAGACTAAATAAAGAGAAAGTCCACCGAAATTAATAAAACTCCTACATCAACATTCACTAACCAAATCTTAATTCGTCTGAATTATAAATCAAACTAGATAGTTTTTGTGGAATGGTGCAGTGAAGTGTCGTCTATAAATCCAACGTATGCCCTAGTAACAAGTATGCACGTGGTGCCAACAGGCCTGTAGGATCAATAGGGTGGCCCAGTTGGCGTCGGGCGCGGCCATTGCGGGCGCCGGGACGCCTGGAGCATTGATTGACCTACTGACCTCATTCGCATTGCTATTAATAGCACGGCCTCAGATAAATTCACATAGCACACATATTAACTAATACTAGAACGTGTACTCTATATTGCCAAACCGCTTCGACTACAAATTATTTAGTTTACTACAGAGGTTTATTCGCTGGTCTAATTAAAAATGTTCATCGATTTGTTTGCTGTTTTCGATTAAATAGTGTTATTAATTTAGAAATTCAGAGATTTCCCAAAGAATTTTTATTTGAAATATGACATTCTTGCAAAAAATTTGCAAAATTGCAAGTCTATTCCTTGGTTTCCAACCAAAATGTTTCCAAATCGCCGACTGAATATGTGAGTTTCCAAATTTGTTTCCTATAATTTTAAATTACTTTCAATAAATTTTCCACAAAAATATTCCACAGATATTCTAAATTTGACACTGAACTTTCCAAATTTCCAAGTCTCTCCGTCTGTTTCCAATTAAAATATTTCCAAATCACTGTTTCAATAACTGAATATCCAAATTTGTCCTAAATTTAAAACATTACGAAATACTTCCTCCAATTTTCAAAATTTCCCAACAAATTTTCGACACACTTTACAAACATTCTAGAATCCTCGACAAAACGCCTTCGTCTTATCCCCTCAAATAAACCTATTTATTTAGCTTTATCTAATCTGGTTTTATCAACGAAATCTAAGTAGCCTATTTAATTAATCAACAGTTTTTTACAACAAATTATCTCTGAGATCACTTTACAGAGAATTTAATTACATAACAGGAACTCTGTCTGAGAAATTGTTTCCTGCTAAAATTAATGATCAAACCAACTAAAACTAAAAATACTTATCGGTTTTCCTGTTATTACTCAGAGAGAATTCCAGAAAATGACATTAATGTGTCTAGTCTTGTCTGACTAATCCTGTCTCTCTAGTCTCTTGTTTCTGTTGTGCCGTCTGTCCAATCTTGTGTTCAGACAAAACTAGACAGATTAGACTAGACAGACAAGACTTGGCAAAGAAGATTATTCAGATTTACTGTCAAGTCTTCTCTGTCTAGTCTAATCTGTCTAGTTTTGTCTCTCTAGTCCTGTCTGTCTAGTCTTCTCTGTCTAGTCTTGTCTGTCTAGTCTTGTCTATCTTGTCTTGTCTGTCTAGTCTTGTCTGTCTAGTCTTGTCTGTCTAGTCCTGTCTGTCTAGTCTTGTCTGTCTAGTCTTGTCTGTCTAGTCTTGTCTGTCTAGTCTTATCTGTCTAGTCTTGTCTGTCTAGTCCTGTCTGTCTAGTCTTCTCTGTTTGTCTGGTCAGTCTTGTCGGTCCAGTCTTGTCTGTCTAGTCTTGTCTGCCTAGACTTGTCTGTGTAGTCTTGTCTATGTAGTCTTGTCGATCTAGTCTTGTCTGTCTAGTCTTCTCTTTCTAGTCTCGTCTGTTTGGAGACCCGGATTCGATTCCCGGTCGGAGAGGCAACAACTAGGGGGTCGTCCATTAATCACGTGATGTATTTTAGCAACTTTTTAAGCCCCCCTCGCCCTTGGTGATACGTGGTGAGGTTTAAGGTTAAACCCCCCTGCCCAAAATCACATGTTTTTTTTTTCGTTTTTCACACAAGATTTCACGCTGTTATAACTATTGAACAGCTCACTACAGAGACTACTAGTCTTCACCAATCGATTCAGCGTCCCAAAATTAGTGGGAAAACGTGTACAATATTCCATAGGAACCTTTTAGTTAAGAAATACAATTGACAGGGGAGTCTAGAACGCGGAAACGACGAAATGCGAGAAAATCGATTTTGTCAAAATCGTTATTTTTTTAGTTTCACCAAAATTTAAAAACGTTTATGAAAGCATTTTTGCTGCTGATTTCAGATATGCAAATTACGTACGTAAAATATACGTTCTCTATCGCCTGCAAGAATTGAAGAAATTTTTAAGAAATTTCGGCACTTGAGTAGAGATCTCGGAAAGGCGTGAATTTCCCGTAGACAATATCAGTGTATTAATAGGAATATGACCTTCTGAAAACGATGCCGCAATCCGTTTTTGATTATCTGCAACCGTTTCCGAGATATCTACTTAACAAATCGAGAATTGGGTATATTTCAGTTTGAAATTTCTCTACGAATTATTGAATCTTCCAGGACAATTTACACATCGACTTTTTCGACTTATCGTGTAGTTTCTGTGTGTCGAAAATGATTTCGCTGCTTTTTACCGTTCTCTTATATTTCGTTAGCTCTTTCCGTTCACTATCGCCTGCAAGAATTAAAGAAATTTTTAAGAAATTTTGGCGGTCGAGTAGAGATTTCGGAAAGTCGTCAATTTCCCACGGACAATCTTAGTGTATTAGAGGTCTCCCATTCATTACGTGATGTTTTGTAGCCCACCCTTCCTCTTGGTCTTACGTGGTGAGGTTTTACGTTAAACCCCCTCTGACAAAATCACGTGTATTTTTTTGGTACAAGTCGCGAGCCGCTTCTCGGTTTAAAACTCGCGCGTTCAACGAAAAGATAAATACACGTGATATCTCACTACACCCCTTCCGGCCCCTTCCCCCATGTGATATTTCGTGATTCTTCACAAACCCTCCCCCCCCCTTTCTAGCCTCACGTGATTAATGGACGATCCCTAGGGCGGTTTTCACTAACCGTCCGGGCTGCCCACACTAAAAGTTAAATGGAACATAGATTAGCGATAAATATTATGATTAAGTGAGCCAACATTAAAATAAACAAATAAATAGAGCAATCTCTTAGCTCTGCATGTAAACAATGTCCTATCAGAATGATGATGTCTTGATGAAGTCACTTTGGGTACGGCTCATTCGATGGGGACCAGGACGTTACCCTCTCTCCCGCTGGCGAACAGAAACCGCTTATATTGTTAATGGGATTACGACGGTCTGGCCAATCGTCGATCCAGGAAGTAGTCGAACAGTAAAGATTTCTCGATTGCTGAATTGGTGTTTAAAATATTGAGGTTTTCGAGGGCGGGCAGCTGTGGGATCAGTTTCTGGACGACCTTTGAAAAGGCCTCGAAGATCAAGTAGTCGTGGATCGACGGTGAAAGTGAGGGAATGTTCTTCTGCGATTCCATTTTGAAGTCGTCCCATGACCCATCCAGCTTGTGTATGAACACCTCAAACTTGATGTTCAGATTCACCTTGTTAGGCCTCGTTACTGTCAAATTTAACTTAACGCCCCCATATAATCATCTTGGGCGTCTATCACATGTCTCCTATCTTACGCCTTCACAAGATGTCTCCGAACGAGATCCTTTTCTTAAAAATAGTCAAGGACGACATCAACAACTCGACCTTCGACCAGTTTCAAATCGGGGACTTCCCTGGCCAAATAGACTTCTTCGACGTCACCTTCGACTCTGACATGATCTTCGGTGGATGCGGCGCTCGAGTCTACGTCATAGACGCCCTAGATAATTATTAATATAACATTATTATATAATGTATATTATAACATATATTATTAATAAAGTTAAATTTAACAGTAACGAGAGCTTATAAGTTGAATCCGAACATCAACTTTGAGGTGGTCATACATAAGATGGGTTAGGGACGACTTCGAAATCGACGAAAAATCGAATCTAAGAGAAACATTCTCCAGCAGGCGAAATACGATCTGATCGACGTCGGATACGACCAGATCCACCTGAGCTTCCACCTCATGTCGATCTACGACCAAATGTGGTTTCAAATGTGTTCCAGAAAGTGATCCCGAAAATCTTTCCAGTTCGACGCCGTCTCCAAAATTTACATGCCCTCGCTATGTTAAATATCCAAACTCGGCGGTCCTCAAGAGGCAGGCCATTTTGGCTAGCCAGAAACGCCCTAATTTGGGGGAAGAAGCCTTTGCTTGTGGCGAAGGATTCAACGCCTGTGGACATGCAGAGCAACGAATTATGCTGTGATATGATCGACGTCGTCATTGGCATCTCTTGGATTTACGGTGTACGAGAAGAACAAGATTCAGCAGCTTTTGACGAGAACAGTTCAAGTCTGATTAAACTAAACTACGGTACGGTGTGAACAAATTTCTGGCGCTCGTCTGCATTTTGCGAGCTACTTCGAGCATAAAGGCATAATCGATTACAATTCCTTGTGTTTCCTAAAAGCAATTCAGCAGGTCTTCGAGTTGCGCAACAAGAGCCAGGTGATGTGCAACAACATATGCAACATGAGGGGTCCGATGTTACTGGAGTAATATCCTTTAATTTGAAGTGATTTGAAACGGCATAGTTATGTGCATGACCTCGAGCCCGATCCTGAACGGCAACAACATCACCAGCGACGGGCGGCCGTTTAATTTCAATAAAAGGACATATTTTGCCTTCTTGGGCTTACCCTTCTTATCTATCAAGATAAGTGCCCTCCTTTTCGTCTGCAACTTAGCCGACCTAATGGCTGGAAGGCTTTCTGGAAGCGTAATTTCACGCTTCTTAGTCAAAGCCTCTTCCCTGAAATTAGTGCGTTTCTGGCTAGACAAAATGGCCTACCTCTTGAGGACCGCCGAGTATGGATTTTTAACATAGAGCGGGCGTTCAATAGGTTCAGACGACGTACACTACGTACAACCTTATTTTTTGGGGCACAAATGACCTTCTTGATTTCATCAGATTTCAACAACCTAGGCAAGTCGGTGTTGTCCATTTTGGGTTGCGGAAAGTTGTAACACTTCCTCTCAGTGAAGGGCTTGTTCCAGCTGCCGAAAAGCTTGTCCGACCTTTCGAAAGCGGATTCGGTCTGATTGATACAACGTTCAACATGACCGCCGGGAGCGAGCTTCAGCAAGTTCTTTAATGGTTTCAGACGACGTATACTACGTACAACCTTCTTTTGAGGGGCACAGAGGACCTTCTTTATTTAATGAGATTTCAACAACCTAGACAAGTCGGTGTTGTCTATTATGGGTTGCGGAAAGTTATAGCCGTTCTTCTCAGTGGAGGGCTTGTTCCAGCTGCCGAAAAGCTTTTCCAACCTTTCGAAAGCGGATTCTGTCCAAATCTTGAAACGTACAACATGAACGTGGGCGTCTATCACACGTCTTCTATCTCACGTCTCCACAAGATGTCGCCGAACGGGACCCTTTTCTTAAAGAACACCAACAAAATAGTCAAAGACGACATCAACAACTCGAGCTTCGTCCAGTTTCAAATCTAGGACTTCCCCGGCCAAATAGACTTCTTCGACGCCACCTTCGACTCTGACATGATCTTGGGTGGATACGGCGCTCTAGTCTTCGTCATACCTAGACGCACTAGATGATTATATGTATGTGTTGAAAAAAATTTAACAGTTAAAGTTAAATTTAACAGTAACGAGAGCTTACAAGTTGAATCCGAACATCAACTTTGACGTGGTCATACATAAGATGGATGGGTGAGGGGACGTCTTCAAAATGGAATCTCAGAGGAACATTCATCAGCGGGCGGCGGACGATCTGACCGAGGCCGGATACGACCAGATCTACCTGAGCTTCCACCTCATGTCGATCTACGAACAAATGTGGTTTCAAATGTGGTCCAGAAACTGATCCCGCAGCTGCCCGTCCTCGAAAACCTAATCAACATGTTCAACACCAATTCAGAAATCGATAAATTTTTCCTGTCCGATGCCGTCTCCTAAATTTACATGCCTGCGTTATGTTAAAAATCCAAACCCGGCAGTCCTCAAGAGGCAGTCCATTTTGCCTAGCCAGAAACGCACTAATTTGAAGGAAGAAACTTTGGCTTTTGGCGAGGGATTCAACGCCTGTGGACATGCAGAGCTACGAATTATGCTGTGATATGATCGACGTCGGCATTGATGTCTCATGGATTTACGGTATACGAGAAGAACAAGATTCAGCAGCTTTTTATGAGAAGAGTTCAAGTGTGATTAAATTAATCTACGGAACGGAGTTGTATTTGCGCGAAGTGAATACATTTCTGGCGCTCGTTTTCATTTTGCGAGCTACTTCGAGCATAAAGGCATAATCGATTACAATTTCTTGTGTTTTCTCAAATCAATTCAGCAGGTCTTCGAGCTGCGCAACAAGAGTCAGGTGATGTGCAACAACATGTGCAACATGACCTCGAGCCCGATCCTGAACGGCAACAACATCACCAGCGACGGGCAACCGCTGCCCATAGCTTTGAACGACGAACAAATTTAATTTCAATAAAAGAACCTATTTTGCCTTCTTGGGCTTACCCTTCCTATCTATCAAGATAAGTGCCTTCCTTTTCGCCTGCAACTTAGCTGACCTAATGGCTGGATGGCTTTCTGGAAGCGTAATTCCACGCTTCTTAGCCAAAGCTTCTTCCCTCAAATTAGTGCGTTTCTGGCTAGCCAAAATGGCCTGCCTTTTGAGGACCGCCAAGTATGGATCTTTAATATAGCGCGGGCGTTCTTGAATGGGTTCAGACGACGTACACTACATACAACCTCCTTTTTTGGGGCACAGAGGATCTTCTTGATTTCATCAGATTTCAACAACCTAGGTAAGTCGGTGATTTCCGTTTTGGGTTGCGAAAAGTTGTAACACTTCTTCTTAGTGGAGGGCTTGTTCCAGCTGCCGAAAAGCTTGTCCAACCTTTCGAAAGCGGATCCGGTCTGATTGATAAAACGTCCAACATGACCGCCGGGAGCGAGCTTCAGCAAGTTCTACAATGGGTTTAGACGACGTACACTACGTACAACCTTCTTTTGAGGGGCACAGAGGACCTTCTTTATTTAATCAGATTTCAACAACTTAGACAAGTCGGTGTTGTCCATTTTGGGTTGCGGAAAGTTATAGCCGTTCTTCTCAGAGGAGGTCTTGTTGCAGCTGCCGAAAAGCTTGTCCAGCCTTTCGAAAGCGGATTTTGTTCATATGATGAAACGTACAACATGAACGTGGGCGTCTATCACACGTCTCCTATCTCACGTCTCCACAAGATGTCTCCGAACTAAACCCTTTTCTTAGAGAGCACCAACAAAATAATCAAAGACGACATCAACAACTCGAGCTTCGACCAGTTTCAAATCTGGGACTTCCCCGGCCAAATAGACCTCTTCGACGCCAGCTTCGACTCTGACATGATCTTGGGTGGATGCGGCGCTCTAGTCTTCGTCACGGACGCCCCGTATGTAGGTGTTGATCAAGTTAAATTTAACAGTAACGAGGGCTTACAAGGTGAATCCGAACATCAACTTTGAGGTAGCCATACATAAGATGGATGGGTTGGGGGACGACTTCAAAATGGAATCTCAGAGGAACATTCATCAGCGGGCGACGGACGATCTGACCGACGCCGGATACGACCAGATCCACCTGAGCTTCCACCTCATGTCGATCTACGACCAAATGTGATTTCAAATGTGGTCCAGAAACTGATCCCGCAGCTGCCCGCCCTCGAAAACCCAATCAACATTTTAAACACCAATTCAGCAATTGAGAAATTTGTACTGTTCGACGCCATCTCCATAATTTACATGCCCGCGCTATGTTAAGAATCCAAACTCGGCGCTCCTCAAGAGGCAGTCCATTTTGGCTAGCCAGAAACGCACTAATTTGAGGGAAGAAGCTTTGGCTTTTGGCGAAAGATTCCAGGTCTGTGGACATGCAGAGCTACGTATTATGCTGTGATATGATCGACGTCGTCTTTGACGTCTCTTGGATTTACGGTGTACGAGAAGTACAAGATTCAGCAGCTTTTGATGGGAAGAGTTCGAGCCTGATTAAATTAAACAACGGTACGGTGTTGTATTTGCGCAAAGTGAACAAATTTTTGGCGCTCGTCTGCATTATGCGAGCTACTTCGAGCATAAAGGCATAATCGACTACAATTTCTTGTGTTTCCTCAAAGCAATTCAGCAGGTCTTCGAGCTGCGCAACAAGAGACAGCTGATGTGCAAAAACATGTGTAACATTACCTCGAGCCCGATCCTGAACGGCAACAAGATCACCAGCGACGGGCAGCCGCTGCCCATAGCCTCGAACAACGAACAAATTTAATTTCAATAAAAGGGCCTATTTTGCCTTCTTGAGCTTACCTTTCTTATCTATTAAGATAAGTGCCTTCCTTTTCGCCTGCAACTTAGCTGACCTAATGGCTGGATGGCTTTCTGGAAACGTAATTTCACGCTTCTTAGCCAAAGCTTCTTCCCTCAAATCGTTGGACCCTTTTAGTGGATTAGTGCGTTTGTGGTTAGCCAAAATGGCCTGCCTCTTTAGGACCGCCGAGTATGGATTTTTAAAATAGCGCGGGCGTTCTTCAATGGGTTCAGACGAGGTACACTACATACAACCTTCTTTTTTGGGGCACAGAGGACCTTCTTCATTTCATCAGATTTCAACAACCTAGGTAAGTCGGTGTTGTCCTTTTTGGGTTGCGGAAAGTTGTAACACTTCTTCTCAGTGGAGGACTTGTTCCAGCTGCCGAAAAGCTTGTCCAACCTTTCGAAAGAGGATTCTTCTTCTCGAAGAACACTTCTTCTCAGTGGAGGGCTTGTTCCAGCTGCCGAAACGCATGACCTTTCGAAAGCGGAATCGGTCGGATTGATAAAACGTCCAACATGACCACCGGGAGCGAGCTTCACCAAGTTCTTCAATGGGTTCAGAAGACGAACACTACGTACAACCTTCTTTTGACCCAGACACACTTGATACTTTTGGGCACAGAGGACCTTCTTTATTTAATCAGATTTCAACAACCTAGACAAGTCGGTGTTGTCCATTTTGGGTTGCGGAAAGTTATAGCCGTTCTTCTCAGTGGAGGGCTTGTTCCAGCTGCCGAAAAGCTTGTCCAACCTTTCGAAAGCGGATTCTGTCCAAATGATGAAACGTACAACATGACCGACGGGAGCGAGCTTCAGCAAGTTCAATTTGCTCTCGTTTATCAAGTCAATGTTACGGAAAGCGCGACGCAAACCTTGGTCTTTGTTGTAGATGATCAGAGGTCCTCTACGTTGGATAAGACGCCTGTTGTTCATCTTACCCTTACCAGCACGGCAAGGCTGCGATTTGTATACCTTTTGGATATCAACCCAAGCTTTCAAACGGCGTAAAAAGATAACAGCTTGTTTAGTCTAGCTCAATTCTTGGATTTTGTCAGAGACACCCAGTGGAAACTCGTGGATTTTAACGATGACAATCCCTTGCTTTTGAATAGGGCTGGTACGCCGATGGCGGCGACAGCTGAGGCCAGAGCGTACCGGTGCTGGTTGACGTTGATGCGGCGATGCCAGCTGCACCATGTCTTCGTTGGGGCGAACATGCTTCTTCCTCTGCACATGTTACCGAAGGCACCCTGACCGTCAACCTCCATCGCGGAACCCAACTGCATCACAGATTACTTCTTGGCTGGAGCTTTGGCAGCCCCATTGGATGCCTTCGTTGCCTTCTTTGGCTTACCCTTCTTATCTTTCAAGGCTCAGCCTTCCTTATCGCCTGCAACTTAGCCGACTTAATGACTAGATGACTTTCTGGAAGCGTAATTCCACGCTTCTTAACCAAAGCTTCTTTCCTCAAATTACTGCGTTTCTGATTGGTCAAAATGGCCTGCCTGTTGAGAATTGCCGAGTATGGATCTTAACATAGCGCGGGTGTTCTTCAGACGACGTACACTACGTCGAACCTTCTTTTGAGGGGCACGGAGTACCTTCTTGATTTCAGCAGATTTCGGTGTTGACCATTTTGGTTTAGCCTTCTTCTCAGTGGAGGGCTTGTTCCAGCTTGCCAAAAAGCTTGTCCAACTTTTCGAAAGCGGATTTGGTGAAAATGATAAAACGTCCAACATGACCGCTGAGAGCGAGCTTCGGCAAGTTCAATTTCCTCTCGTTCATCAAGTCAATGCCGGAGATGTTACGGAAAGCGCGACGCAAACCTTGGTCTTTGTTGTAGATGATCAGAGGTCCTCTACGTTGGATACGACACATGTTACGCATCTTACCCTTACCAGCACGGAAACGCTGCGGCTTGTATACCTTTTGGATATTAGCCCAAGCTTTCAAACGGTGTAGAAAGATAACAGCTTGTTTAGTCTTGCTCAATTCTTGGACTTTGTCGGAGACAACCAGTGGAAACTCGGGGGATTTGATCGATGACATGTCCCTTGCTCATGACGAGGGCTGGGTCGCCACTGGCGGCGACAGCCGAGGCCAAAGCGTGCCGGCTCTGGTTGACGTTGATGCGGCGATGCCAGCGGCGCCATGTCTTCGTTGCGGCGAACATGCGTCCTCCTCTGCACATGGTACCGAAGGCACCCTGGTCAGGACGGTGAATACCTCCATCGCGTATACAGGGAATACGGACAACAGCACGACCGGTACCCCATGATTCAGCAGAAGTTAGATGACCTGCTTTGTCGCTATGGCAGCGTATGGTTAGCGCTTGTTAAAGGCTATTTGCTAGTGGACGCAAACAACGCAAACCTTCGACCATCAAGTCAAGTGGACGAAGTTAACATCGGGCCTGATTGGGGTTTAGAATACAGCTGGGAGACCGATAGATTTTTCTTTGATAGACTCGGACTTGACTTGACCGGAGTGTATATGCTCACCAACGGGCGAGCTGTTGATAGTGACATTTCTCTTTATAACTTTTTTTTGCACAGACACATCAAACGAACGAAGTCTTGTCTGTCTAGTCTTGTCTGTGTGGTCTTGTCTGTGTAGTCTTGTCTGTACAGTCTTGTGTGTATAGTCTTGTCTGTCTAGTCTTGTATGTCTAGTCTTATCTGTCTAGTCTTGTCGGTCTAGTCTTTTCCTTCTAGTTCTTTGTGACTATCTGTTTTATTTAGTCTAGACAAGACTATTGTCTATTATATTATTTAATCTTGCTTCATGTAACTATCTAATCCTCTGTCATAAATCCTGTCAGTCGACTTTGTTTGGAAAGAAATCATTAAGTGAAAGTAAAAGCCATAAAGAACGAGGAGAAATAGGCAAAAACCGAGGTATATTGAAAAAGAGAAACAAAGTTTGAATCTGTTGTAGAAAATTGTGCGAAAAAGGAACCAAAACAGTTACGAAATCAAGGGGCAAAAATAGCAGCAATTTTTGTTTTGTTTTAATTGGTCATCACAGGACCGGCCACGTCACATTCTACGTCCGCCGCGGGCCGAAGGCTCGAAGCCGCCGCGCCGCCTGAACTAGTTCACCATCAGAATGTGACGGCGTGATACTATTGATTCACCCAAAAAGCCCCCGAAACACGCAGAAACATTCTAAACGCAAATAGCCGTGCGAGTGGAACGCGCGGCCGGTGCCAGACGGTGACGGCGTCGCGAATGATTAGCGCAATGCCGGTGTGCGCCGGCGAGTTGCGTGCAAACACCGCCGGAAAACAAAACCCGCGTCGATCGATGGCGATGATGGTGATGATGTTTGGACGGTTTCCTTGGATTTCCAACTGGAAGAACGCGCGCGCGTTTCACCAGATGGAACTCCTTTCCGGCGAAACAGTTGTTAGAGTGACGTCGATTGAGCAGCATTACGCACACGCTACCTTACCAATGCTAGGTAACGTACTACCACTTCACCTATTAAGCCATCCAGTTTTTATTTCTTAACTCGTCAACGGTTCTTATTTTGCCCCTTTCTTATAAGCCGCCTTAGATAAGTATACATTTCACTTAAGTCCCAATACTAAATATTATTATCTATATATTACATTTACTAATCCATATACTAATATTATTAATACTATATTCTAATTAATTCTATTAATATTAATACTAACTAGTATTACCAATGTCATCTTCGAATAACAATACTATCTACTAATACCAATACTAATACTGTACTAATATTAATGCTATATACCTACTACACTATACACTAATACGTACTAGTCTTGTCTGTCTAGTCTTGTCCGCCTAGTCTTCTCTGTCTATTATATGTAGTCTCTCTAGTCTTGTCTGTCTAGCCTTGTCTGTTTAGTCTTGTTTGTCTAGTCTTTTCTATCAAGTCATATCTGTGTAGTCTTGTCTCTCTAGACTTGTCTGTTTAGTCCTGTCTGTCTAGTCTAGTTTTGTCTGTCTAGTCTTGTTTATCAAGTCTTGTCTCTCTAGTCTTCTCCATCTATTCTTTTCCGTCTAGTTTTGTCCGTTTAGTCTTGTCTGTCTAGTTTTGTCTGCCTAGTCTAGTCTGCCTAGTCTTGTCTGTCTAGTTTGTCTGTCTACTCTTGTCTGTCTAGTGTAGTCTGTCTAGTTTTGTCTGTCTAGTCTTGTCCGTCTAGTCTTATCCATCTATTCTTTTCCGTCTATCTTGTCCGTCTAGTCTTGTCTGTCTAGCCTTGTCTGCCTAGTTTGTCTGTCTACTCTTGTCTGTCTAGCGTTGTCTGTCTAGTTTTGTCTGTCTAGTCTTTTCCATCTAGTCTTGTCCATCTATTCTTTTCCGTCTAGTATTGTCCGTTTAGTTTTGTCTGTCTAGTCTTGTCTGTCTTGTCTTGTCTGCCTAGTCTTGTCTGCCTAGTCTTGTCTGTTTAGTTTGTATGTCTACTCCTGGCTATCTAATGTTGTCTGTCTTGTTTTGTCTGTCTAGTCTTGTCTGTCTAGTCTTGTCTGTCCAGTCTTATCTGTCTAGTCTTGTATGTCTAATCTTATCTGTCTAGTCCTATCTGTCTAGTCTTGTCTGTCTAGCCTTGTCTGCTTAGTCTTGTTGCCTAATCTGGTCTGTCTAGTTGGTCTGTCTAGCCTTGTCTATCTACTCATGTCTGTATAGTCTTTTCTGGCTAGTCTTGTCTGTCTAGTCTTGTCTGTCTATTTTTGTCTTTCTAGTCTTGTCTGCCTAGTCTTGTCTCTCTAGTCTTGTCTGTCTAGTCTTGTCTGTCTAGTCTTGATGTCTAGTCTTGCCTGTCAAAGTCTTGTCTGCATAGTTTTGTCCGTCTAGTCTTGTCCATATATTATTTTCCGTCTAGTCTTGTCCGTCTAGTCTTGTCTGTCTAGTCTTGTCTGTCTAGTTTGTCTGTCTATTCTTGTCTGTCTAGTGTTGTCTCTCTTGTTTTGTCTGTCTAGTCTTATCTGTCTAGTATTGCGTGTATAGTCCTGTCTGTCTAGTCTTGTCTCTCTAGTCGTGTCTGTCTGGTCTTGTCTATCTAGTCTTGTCTGCCTAGTCTTGTCCGTCTAGTCTTATCTGTCTATGCTTGTTTGTCTAGTTTTATCTGTCTAGTCTTGTCGTTGTAGACTACAGTGGTTAAGACTATAGAGGATTAGATGACTTGACAAGAACAAACAACACTAGGCAAGATTAAACAAGATTATTTAAGACTAGATAAGACTAAGCTATACTTAATAAGACTAGGCAAGACCTGTCCAGACCAGAATACTATCTACTAATACTAATATCAATGCAGTCTATTAATATGAATGCTATATAATACACTACATACTAATACACATTCTATCTACTAATTGAATTATATGTACTGCACAACACTACTAATTTTAGATACTGATCTACTAATATACATTACATATACTAATAGTAGTGCTATGTACTACCCTACACATTCTAATACATATGTTATAACTACACACTACACACTAATAGTATCTACTAGAACTTCAGACTAAAATTAGATAATTATCTAGTTATGCTAATATTATGCTAGTATTAATACTATATATTGCACTACACGCTGCTACTATCTACTAGAACTACATACAAAAATTATGTACAAATCTACTAATACTACACTCACAAAATATTACATACTAATCTACTACATAATTCAAATTCTTTCAGTACTAACTGCTAGTAACTTGCTCTTATTAATTAATTTCTAATAACTTTTTGTTGCTAGCTAATTGTTAGTAACTTTCTCGCTGTCCTCAGTGACTATTTGCTAGTAACTTGTTGATGTCTAATTGATAGTAACTTGTTGTTAATTTCTAATAACTTATTATTAATTGCTAGAAACTTGTTGATATCAGAATTGCTAGTAACTTGTTGATATCAAAATTGTTAGTAAGTTGTTGATATAAAAATTGCTAGTATCTTGTTGATATCAAAATTGCTAGTATCTTGTTGATATCAAAATTGCTAGTAACTTGTTGATATCAAAATTGCTAGTAACTTGTTGATATCAAAATTGCTAGTAACTTGTTGATATCAAAATTGCTAGTAACTTGTTGATATCAAAATTTCTACTAATTTGTTGATATCAAAATTGCTAGTAACTTGTTGATATCAAAATTGCTAGTATCTTGTTGATATCAAAATTGCTAGTATCTTGTTGATATCAAAATTGCTAGTAACTTGTTGATATCAAAATTTCTACTAATTTGTTGATATCAAAATTGCTAGTAACTTGTTGATATCAAAATTGCTAGTAACTTGTTGATATCAAAATTGCTAGTAACTTGTTGATATCAAAATTGCTAGTAACTTGTTGATATCAAAATTGCTACTAATTTGTTGATATCAAAATTGCTAGTAACTTGTTGATATCAAAATTGCTAGTATCTTGTTGATATCAAAATTGCTAGTATCTTGTTGATATCAAAATTGCTAGTAACTTGTTGATATCAAAATTTCTACTAATTTGTTGATATCAAAATTGCTAGTAACTTGTTGATATCAAAATTGCTAGTAACTTGTTGATATCAAAATTGCTAGTAACTTGTTGATATCAAAATTGCTAGTAACTTGTTGATATCAAAATTTCTACTAATTTGTTGATATCAAAATTGCTAGTAACTTGTTGATATCAAAATTGCTAGTATCTTGTTGATATCAAAATTGCTAGTATCTTGTTGATATCAAAATTGCTAGTATCTTGTTGATATCAAAATTGCTAGTAACTTGTTGATATCAAAATTTCTACTAATTTGTTGATATCAAAATTGCTAGTAACTTGTTGATATCAAAATTGCTAGTAACTTGTTGATATCAAAATTGCTAGTAACTTGTTGATATCAAAATTGCTAGTAACTTGTTGATATCAAAATTTCTACTAATTTGTTGATATCAAAATTGCTAGTAACTTGTTGATATCAAAATTGCTAGTATCTTGTTGATATCAAAATTGCTAGTATCTTGTTGATATCAAAATTGCTAGTATCTTGTTGATATCAAAATTGCTAGTAACTTGTTGATATCAAAATTGCTAGTAACTTGTTGATATCAAAATTGCTAGTAACTTGTTGATATCAAAATTGCTAGTAACTTGTTGATATCAAAATTGCTAGTAACTTGTTGATATCCAAATTGCTAGTAACTTGTTGATATCAAAATTGCTATTAACTTGTTGATATCAAAATTGCTAGTAACTTGTTGATATCAAAATTGCTAGTAACTTGTTGATATCAAAATTGCTAGTAACTTGTTGATATCAAAGGTGCTAGTAACTTGTTGATATCAAAATTGCTAGTAACTTGTTGATATCAAAATTGCTAGTAACTTGTTGATATCAAAATTTCTACTAATTTGTTGATATCAAAATTGCTAGTTACTTGTTGATATCGAAATTGCTAGTAACTTGTTGTCATCAAAATTGCTAGTAACTTGTTGATATAAAAATTGCTACTAATTTGTTGATATCAAAATTGCTAGTAACTTGTTGATATCAAAATTGCTAGTAACTTGTTGATATCAAAATTGCTAGCAACTTGTTGATATCAAAATTGCTAGTAACTTGTTAATATCAAAATTGCTAGTAACTTGTTGATATCAAAATTGCTACTAATTTGTTGATATCAAAATTGCTAGTAACTTGTTGATATCAAAATTGCTAGTAACTTGTTGATATCAAAATTGCTACTAATTTGTTGATATCAAAATTGCTAGTAACTTGTTGATATCAAAATTGCTAGTATCTTGTTTATATCAAAATTGCTAGTATCTTGTTGATATCAAAATTGCTAGTAACTTGTTGATATCAAAATTGCTAGTAACTTGTTGATATCAAAATTGGTAGTAACTTGTTGATATCAAAATTTCTAGTAACTTGTTGATATCAAAATTGCTAGTAACTTGTTGATATCAAAATTGCTAGTAACTTGTTGATATCAAAATTGCTAGTAACTTGTTGATATCAAAATTGCTAGTAACTTGTTGATATTAAAATTGCTAGTACCCTGTTGATATCAAAATTGCAGTAACTCGTTGTTACTAATTTCTGGTAAATTGTTGCTAACTAATTGCTAATAACTTATTTATGTCTAATTGTTAGTAACTTGTTGTTGATAATTTCTGGTAACTTGTTAACGAATTGCTAGTAACGTGTGTAACTAATTTATAGAAACTTGTTAATCGCTAGTAAGTAATTGGTAGTAACTTATTGTTGATTACTAGTTGCTAGTAAATTTCATTACTTGTAACTTTGTGTTACTAATTGTTAGTTGTTACTTAGTTTGAAGAATAATATTTACTATGAAGTGTGGAAGTTGGTGAAAAAAAATCGGTTTAATTTCTTGACAAATCTAATTAGTTCAAACGTAGTTTAAATTTGCAAACAAATCTTTAGTTAAATTATGTTTTGCTAAATTTTTTGTATTGCAAAAGCTTTTGCCAAATGTCAATTTTTACTTTTACTTACAAGTTTACTTTACAAGTACTCGGGTCTGCGGTCTCTTTCAGCTGTGAAAAAATCAAACTTGTAAGTCAACGCGATCAAAAGATATGACCGTTTATGTCGCATATTTTGCGATTTCACAAGGGAATCAAAACTTATAGGGTACTTCCCGTTGACCTAGAATCATGAAATTTGGCAAGAAGCGGTGTCTTACAGCACATGTAAAGGGAAAAATCTGAAAACCGTAAATATGTAGTTTAATTACAAGAAAAATGCGAATTTACTATTAGAAACTTATGAAAATACACTAATGTGTTGCGTGATATTGTCAGGCACCAGAAGCATATGGGTTGCATACAGTCAGGTCCTCCTCGGTTAGGTCCCGCCGAGGAGGCATTTTCTACCCGGGAGGCACTAACCGTCCGGGCAGCCCATCCTGAAGGAATGCAAAATACCCAAGAAAAGCCAAGTGGAAAAGGGGGTTTAGTGAGAGTTTCCACCAAACTACAATAAAAAAAAGTTACAATGGTTAGAGACAAACTAATCCCCATAATGCAATTTCATAATATTTCTCCTCATAAGGCATGTACCCTTAATTATAAGCACAAATACTGCTATCACTATCACAATTATAGACAACGTTTTTCTATGTTTTGTGTGGTTCGTCTGAATTACGTGATTATTTTGAAACTTATAAAAAGAAAGCGAACAAGACGATAATGGGCGAAAGGACACATTCTGATAGTGAATGATGTTTTGAATTTTTTTTTTTTTTTTTTGTTATTTTCAATAACGATAACCGGTTTTTCAAATAAATTTGACACTACTGAAAAATTAAACTTAATTAAATTTAAATTTGACTTATGAAAATACACTAATGTGTTGCGGGGTATTGTCAGTCACCAGAAGCATATGGGTTGCATACAGTTAGGTCCTCCTAAAGATACCTTACTTACAAGTTTGTACGGAACCCTCGGTGCGCGAGTCACAACTCGCACTTGGCCGGTTTTTTTTTCGTTTAAATTTGCAAACAAACCTGTAGTTGCTTGAACATTGAAAAAACAGTGAAATATTGATTTTGTAAACAATTTAAAAATCGAAATAATTTTGACAAAATGATAAATGTCAATTTTGACGTAATTTGTCGTAGTGTAGTACTGTATTCGAACTTGTAGTACTGTATAGTTACTGTATTATACTGGTAGTTTTCTTTGGTTTCAAAACTGTAAAATTGTTCAATGCCAAAATTTGACAGTAATATCAAAAAAATCATAAATTATTACAGTTAACTTTAACCTGAAACATTACTTTTCTTTTGAGTTTTTACTACAAAAATGATGAAATAGTATATTTTGTAACTAGGGCGGAAATTTCACACTAGAGCGATATTGGGCGTACATTCGCTCGAGAGCGCAAATGACAATACCGCCCGTATTACAAACAAATTTTTTTTTTACTCATGCGAGGGGATGTATTTTACAAGTTTGGGATCCAGGGGCATCCAAACAAAAAATGGAATCAAAAATGAAGAATTTGCTTTTTCAATTGTCTCCGGTAGTGTGGATTCGTCATAAGAACTCTCCCGAGTCTCCGGTATCACCATAGAATTTACTCTCTTTTTAAAACGTTTTAATTAATTTTTATTATTTTATATTGAAAAAAAAAATTGACACTTCATGTCAGTTTTTTAATATCGAGGTCTTGATTGTGTTCATTTTATTTTTATTCATTTGTTTTTTTTTTTATATAAAACCAGGTTACCCAGGTTATGTGGAAAGACATTCACAAAGACAAGTGGCATTTCTCGTATTAAAAAACGTGCGTCAGAAAGTACTTTGCACGCATGAGTAATAAGAAATATATGTTTTCTATTAATTTTATGTTGGATTTGGTTGAATTGACCAACAAACTTCAAAATTGATCGGTTTTAATTTTCTACAATTAAATTGACAGTTCTGATAGCAGTGTTTATTTTAGTTATTGCAAACAATTTTTGTCTTCAATGTTTATTGTCAATTTTCTATTTGAAAATAATTAATATAAAATAAATATTTGTTTAAATCATACAATAATGACATTAAGTGTCAATTTTTGCGACAAATAATACCAATTTTGACTTTAAATTATGTGGAATAAAGTTTTCATTTTTTCTTTTGTTTTATTGTAAATTTGAATCTAAAATGTCAATAATGTCAAAAATGTACTCTTTAACAATAACTGTCAAAACTTGAGAATTTGAAATACTTAATATAAATAATAAAATTTAAATATTCGCTTAAATTATGCAAAAATATCAAACAGTAGCCGGTTTGGCAAAAATATTACCAATTTTCACAGTTATTAAAAATTATTTTAAAAATTATTGTCATTTTTTCTTTTGTTTTATTGTAAATTTGAATCTAAAATTGTTGTTAGACAATGTCAAAAATTGAAACTTTGACAATAACTGTCAAAACTTGACACTTTTTCAATAACTGTCAAAATTTGACAATTAAAAATTGTAAATAATAAAATATAAATATTCGTTATCAAATAAGTGATACACGGAAAAAAGTACACTCTAAAAATTATAGTTTAAATAGTAGCATCGGCCTTACGAATTTGAAACTGTAACAACTAACAATTGTTTTTTTTTAATTCCAGTTTCCGGTATTATTAGTAAATAAGTTTTAAAAATTACAGTATGTGACTGCAATCTCTACAAATCTGTATTCGTAAGGCCGCTGCTACCATTTAAACTGTAATTTTTAGAGTGTACTTTTTCCGTGTAGGTTTGGCAGAAATATAACCAAATTTGACAGTAGTAATTACAAATTATTTGCAATATAATTTTCATTTTTTCTTCTGTTTTATTGAAAATTTGAATCTAAAATTGTTGTTAAATAATGTCAAAAATTTACGCTTTTACAAAAACTGTCAAAACTTGACAATTTGAAATAATTTTAAATAATAAAATTTAAATATTCGCTAAACATAAATAATACCAATTTTGTCAGTTATTACAAATTATTTGAAATAAAATTTTCATGTTTTCTTTTGATTTTTTTGGAAATTTGAATCTAAAATTGTTGTTAAATACTGTCAAAAACGGAAACTTTTACAATAACTCTCAAATAACTGTCAAACTTTATAATAACTGTCAAAGCATGACAATTTGAAATGATTATATATGTAAGGGTAATGTAATAAAATTTAAATATTCGCTCAAATTAGAAAAAATAGTTAAGTGCACTTTTAGGTTTGCCAGAAACAATAACAATTTTGACCGTTATTACAAATTATTTGAAAAGTTATTTTAATTTTTTCTTCTATTACATTGTAAATTTGAATTTAGAAAATGTTGTTAAATCAAAAAAAACACTTTTACAATAACTGTCAAAAGTTGACACGTTTACAATGTCACTGTCAAAACATATATTTGCAAGCAATTACAATTACTAAGACTATTACTGTAAAATGCTTGGAAGAATATTTTTGTTTTTCCAAAGCTTTTTTGCAAATTTAAGACTTTTGTTTACAACATTATACAATACCAAGATGAAGTTTATTTGAAATTTATGACAATGTCAAAAGTTGACACTTTTACCATCAACTATCAAAACTGGACAGTTTTACAATAACTGTCAAAACTTGACAATAGGAAATTATCAATAAATTTGCAATCAATTAACAATTATTCCAAAATACTTTTAAGAATATTTTGAGAATTTAAGAATTTATTTAATAAATACTTTTAAGAATATTTGTTGCTTCAAATATTATTTTGCTAATTTAAGACATTCGTTCAAAACTTTATAGAACATAAAAATATGACGTTTATTAGACATTTGTTCAAGAAATTAATATTTACAATTTTTATAACCTCACAGTTTTGTAATCAATTAAATCCAAACGGACTAGATAAAACTTGTTTAACCAGCTTATCTAGGACAAACAAATCTAATAATTCCAAATAAGATAAAAAAATCCACTTGATTCCGACAGTTTTAGCCAAAATACATAACAAATAATTCTAGCAACTTACGCGGCAAACACTATAATCGAAAACTACAAATGAAAATGTAACAAAATTTCTAAATTCAAAAACAGAAACATTTTGTTACATTTGTATTACACTTTTGTTATATTGTAGCTACTACAATATTGTAGATATTGTTGTTACTATATTGCAGTGTACTTTGCTAAAATTATATAGTCTATATTATATAACTAGCAAAAGATCTTTCTTTCTGGAACCTCCCCGCCTTGTTGGAAATTACATGTAAAATCTAGCCCTTCCGTCTTATGCTAAACAGGTAATAATCAGGTTTGATCAGGCCGTAATCAGATTTGATCAGGTAGTAATCAGGTTTAATTAGGTAGTAATCAGGTTTAATCAGCTAAATACAGCTTTAGTCGGGTATTAATCAGGTTTAGCACGTAGCAATCAGGTTTGATCAGGTAGTAACCAGGTTTAATCATCCCATAATAGTCGATTCCCATATGCACGACACTCAGCTACGCGACGTCGTGAGACATCGCCTGTCAAATAATGATTACATTGTTTTAAAGGGCATGTCGCGTAGCCCCATGGTGAGATGGTGCCCATTTAAAACAATGTAATCATTATTTGACAGGCGATATGAGAGTGTGAAATGTCGCTTATATGAGAATCGGCCTATAAAAAACCTGGGGCTTCACACGAGATGAGATAGGGCGAGAGTTTAAAAAATCTCGTCTCGCTCTCGTTTGTTGTGTAAAAAATTACTCTCGTCTCAGTCTCGCTCTCGCTCTACGAACCGTTAGTCTCGTCTCGCACTCGCTCTCCTAACCGTTAGTCTCGTCTCGCTCTCTCTCTCGTAACCGTTAGCCTCGTCTTGCTCTCGTAACCGTTTGTCTCGTCTCGCTCTCGTTACCGTTTGTCTTGCTAGAACTTATTGTTAAGATAGTCCAAAACGAGGTAATCATTCATTTTATTGTAAACCTGTCTCTTTACATAAATTTTCTTTTTGATTACTATTAATATCTGCTAATTTCGCTGTTCCATCCATATGAAACTGTAGTGATAACACACCATAAATGTCTGTTTATATAAACCTTCTATTTTGTTGACGATTTAAAATTAATAATAAAAACGAACATAATTTGAAATTGTCTACGACATCTATTTCATATTACGAAATATACTCTTTTAATTGTTATATAATGAAATGTAACTTGCCCGAGCCCGCAGTTCAAATGTATGCAAAAAAATATTACGGCTGCCCGTATTAGAATCAAAGATTGAAGAAAAAGTATGACCGGGATCAGAAACGAGACTCTCGTGTCTCGCGAGAACAAGACCACATGCGCTCTCGCTCTCGCGAGAGCGAGACCACATACGTTCTCGCTCTCGCAAAAATGAGACCACATTCGGTCTCGTCTCGTTCTCGTGTCGCTTTTACGAGACGAGACGAGACGAGAAAAATATCGTTCTTGTGTGAAGCCCTAAAAAAACCTTAATACTCCCTGATTAAACCCAATTACTACCTTTTAAACCTGTTTATTGGCTGATTATACCTGATAACTACCTGATTAAACCTGATTACTACCCGATTAAACCGGTTTACCTCCTGATTGCTAACTGTTTCCCATAAGGTGGGGACTAGATTTTTCATGTAATTTCCCATAAGGCGGTTCTTAAACGAATGATCTTTCTTTACTTATACAATCTATATTATTTATTCAATATTATATTGTCTATAGAGAGGGAGAAGAAGAAATATTTATCGAAAACAAGAAGCTAACAAAAGGCTATCGACCATTAGGTCTTGCTGCCCTGGAGTATACAGTGTTATAGTCAAAATGATTTTATACAAAACAAAAACAGAAAAAAATGTTTAAATTACATTATAATCTCGATAATCCGGCAGTATGTATATCGGGCACGTTCAGTAATCCGGCGCTAGGGAAACACGTGTCTTTTCTTTACGGTGCCCCGCGCCGGATATAAACCTCGCGCACAAAAAAATTAAAGTCAAAAACAACACCTTCACTGTTCTTGGTAAAAGGTCTAGCCAACACACTCTGTTTAAGGTCTGAAAACTTGATTGACGATTCTGTCCAAGCTAACTCCACTCTACAATTGTCTTACTATCTGTTCTAAGTTAGTACATATTTTTTGTATATACACGTTTACCTATATAGATATTTATTTTATTTTTTATGAAATACAATTGTACATAAAATATGTAAAATTTTTATTGTTTTCTTTTAATCTCGATAATCCGGAATTTTTCGATAATCCGGATTATCAAGATTATACTGTATATAGTCTATATTATATTGTCTATTTTATATCGTTTATATTATGAAGTCTATATTAGTTCATATTATATAGTCAATATTATATTGTCTATAGAGGAGATTAAATATTTATTGAAAAAAAAAGTTAACAAGAGGCTATCGACCATTAGGTCTTTGTGGCCTTGAGTATTCTGTGCTATAGTTGATATGATTTATCCAAACGAAAAATGAAAAATTTATCTATTGTATATTTAATATATATATATATATATATATATATATATATATATATATATATATATATATATATATATATAAATAACGTGTGTAATATTTTAAAATGCGACCCTCCAAACCGCATTTTTTAAAGCAGCCCTTGGGGCTCTTCCAGTTGGAACTATACATCGGCAACACTATAATCGAAAAGTACATCTGAAAATGTTACAAGATTTTTAAATGCAAGAAGAATTATTGTTGATACTATATTGTAGTCTACATTTGTTAATATTATAGTCTATATTATATAATCTATTTTATATAATCTATATTATATAGTCTATTTTATAAATTCTGTATTATATTGCCTATAGAGAAGAAGAAATATTTATTGAAAAAGAGAAGCTAACAAAAGGCTATCGGCCATTAGATCTTTGTGTCCAAGAGTATACAGTATTATAGTCGAAATCATTTTATGCAAAACAAAAAATTGTTTATATTATATAGTCTACATTATTCTGTCTATATAAAATAGTCTATATTATATAGACTATATTATATTGTCTATATTATATAGTCTATATCAGGGCTGTCCAACCAGTCGATCGCCATCTACCGGTCGATCGCTGCATGATTTTGAGTCGATCTTTAGTTTTCTCACGCTTCTATACACTTACTTAAAAATACATTTCGATAAATATAAAGTAAAATGTTGCTACATCGACCTCAAGTCGGGCGCATCCCCACCAATACAACAGCTTTCGTTGACTGCCGATGCGCAAGAAACCCTACTCAATTCAACCCTAACAAAATGATTCTCGAAATTGTAGAAAAAAAAAAGTTGTAGAAAACAAATTTCAGACAAGATTTGAAGATTTTGTTAAGATTGAAAATATTGAACTATTTTTTTCAAATGTGTTTCAAAAAGATATTAACATAGATGAAATTGCATGTCAAATATCTACAATATTTGAAGCAAATCAGGATAAACTAGATTTCCAATTCTAGTTTATCCTGATTTGCTTCAAAATTCAAATCAAACTTCAAAATGATTTGAAATTGAATTTTTGCCTTGGAGGACCCGGTTTGGCAGTCCTTCATCCATTCTTGTGACATGGCCTGCCCATCGTAGCCTCTGCATCTTTGCATATGCGGATACTGGCGGGTCCTGCAAGGTCTTGTTAGTATCCCTGGTATGCTGAGTTCCTTAAGCGTCGTGTACAACTTTGTGCAGTTGACCGAGTCGTAAGTTTGTGCTCCCATGCTTTTTCGAGCATTTGTTTTACGGTGAATACCTGATCAGTTGTGGACCTGCCTGGTCTCAACCCAGCTTGATATTCCCCAATCAGTTGTTTGCACAGCGGTTTCATTCTGTTGTTAATGATGGTGGTCAAAATTTTGTATGGGATGCTTAGCAGTGAGATACCCCTGTAGTTCGCACATAATAGTTTGACCTCTTTCTTGTAGATGTGGGAAATGATGCTTTGTGCCCATTCGCTCGGTATTGTTTCTTCGTCACATACTTTCGCTATTAGTACGTGCATGTAGGTGGCCAGCTTATCCCCCCCCCTTATTTTAGCAGTTCTGAGTTTATTGTCCGGGAGCTTTGTTATTTTTCAGTGCTTTAATTGCTGTTTTTACTTCTTAGAGAGTTGGGGTTATTGTGAGTTCATTTTCCTCTCTTTCAATGGGCTCTTCAGCGCTTTGGTCGTCCTGGTCGTCCTAGATTCTGTACCGGTATCAGTAGCATTCAGCAAGTTTCAAAATGATTTTTCCACATATCCTGGATTTTATCTTGGTCGCTTACGCTTTGTAAGCTTTTCGGTCTCTGCATAGTGTTGTCCTTGGTTGGTAGCCCTCTCTTATCGTTTTTAGATACTTGTATGCACTCAAAATTCACTTCTCTTTTTATTAACTTAGGGCCACCTTAACACTCAAACAATCAAAACTATAAGCGATAAAACGCGCGAAAACTACACGTTTAGAGTGAGCTAGAGTGAGATACGTGACTGCAATGGATTTATAAAAGTACACCGAAAAAAAACATTAGCTTTTTTTCCCTTGGGGTACTTGCAGTTGGACAACACTAGTCTAGATTATATAGTCTATATCAGGGATAGCGAACCCATGACCCACGGGTCAAACATTGACCCACACAGGCTTAAGTGACCCCGGCATTGATTTTAGAACTTTTATTATTTTCTTATTAAAGTTTCTCAACCACAAAGGTAAATGTTAAATATATCAAAACGAAATTTTTTCTTCAACTATTGTAATTTAAATATGTTTATCTACTCGCACACCAAAATGAACATATTAGTAAGTAAATTATTTTTTCTATTTTGCGTCTATAATGAAGTCATCTATAATGGCTCGCCGAGTGCGATACAATTTTCTCAATATGTATCGGCGATTATTTTATTTAGAAATGGCATAAAAAGGGCGCAAAATATAAAAAATGTGTAATGTACTCGATCATAAGGCGTTTTTCGCACTTGCTCATTAGAAAACTCCTCGCTACGCTCGTATATATACGCTCATCGACTCGTACTAAAAAATCGCGCTTATTAAATATACTAGTTCTATATTATAATATACGTTCTTTAATATACTAGTATGTGAAGGACCATTATTATAATCGTGTATAAAAGTATCCAAATCGTGCTTAAAAATCCAATGTAAATCAAATGGAGTTTCATTATTAAACGATTTCTGTTTGTTGTTACTATGGTAACAACTCGCGTCACTAAACATAAAACATGGACGTAGTGAAAATTTTCTGACCTCCATTAAAATTGAATTAATTTTAAATCTCGGCTCCTCAGTCTGGATTTGTCTGGCTCTAGCATAACTTAATCTATCCATAATCTAATCTAGATTAAATCTACGTTTATCCAGATTACATCGACAACGACCAAATAGTGTTCCCGTCACTGTGCGTTTCTACTAGTTAGCAATTTTTGCCACGGAAGCGCGGTACGTTCTAAGAAACAAACATTGGTTTTATTCAATATCTTAAGCAGAATATTACACATCCTTTAAGTGTATTTCATTATATAATGCATCAGGAATTTTTATGGGCTTATTCATTAATCTACATTTTTTGACTTCGACCTTTATTTTTTGCTTTCCACAAAGTAGAAGTTGTAAAACAAGAAGGAGCAAGGAAAACTTGAATTTTGTAAAAGCCTTAGAAAGTGAGAACTAAAAAAGTAGTCTTTGACATTCCTCCTCTTTTCCAAGTGATGCCACTGACCTGGTGACCCACGAGCTAGTACGCAAAATTTAATAAACAAAATTTGACCCACTACTCAAAAAGGTTCGCCATCCCTGGTCTATATTATATTGTCTATATTATATTGTTTGTATTATATAGTCTATATTATATTGTTTATATTATATAGTTTATATTGTATTGTCTATATCAGTGTTTTTCAACTTGAGGGTCGCGACCCCCTGGGGGGTGGCGAAGCCTTTTTAAGGGGATCGTGGAGCCTCTTTAAAGGGATCGCAGTTATTTTAAAATTAAAAATAAAGAGCCCTTATAGTTGAATTATCAAGCAAAGCAGTTTTACGAATGAACTACCTTAAAGAGGCATTCAAAGTAAAAAAAGACTAAAATCATTTTATTTAAAAATTTTAGATTTATTAAGAAAAGGTTAATTAAAGGTTAGTTAGAAGACAAATTAGTTTAACATAAATCAACAAATACTTTCGAGTCACACGAATCATTATTTACACGAGGAATAGGCTGGGCACACATTCACATTAATGTGATGGTTGTGCCTGTTGTTAATCAATTTTTCCCATCACGGATCCGTTTTTGCTTGCTACACATAGAACTAAATCGTTTTCTAAATTCAGGCGATTTCTCTGTTTGCCTTTTATGTGACCATCGACGAAAACGTCAACTCGCACAAATAGGGGGTGGCAAATGGAATCAAACACTTCAAAGCTTCTCTGGCTAATTGGGAATATTCTGTTTTTCTATTTAAAAGCTATCTAAAGTGATAGACATGAATTCCAAGTGTTATATTTCATCAGCAGATAATTCCCATAGATTTTCTTTTAGATTGGTTCCTCATCTTGCCGTATCTTAAGATCCACCCTTTCCCAGTGTTTTCTGAAAGTTTTTCCACCGAGAAATAATGACACAGTTCTTCTTTCAAATTCTGCAATACAATTTCCATGCCAGGTATACATGATTTGATGTTTATCTCAGACCCCACTTCTCCAATATAAGACTGAGTAGAAGAAAATGAATCAAAGTCGTCTTGCTTTAGGGATGATGACCACAGGTCTATTGTTTTCGTAAAGCCGTGGATTTTGTCTTGATGTAACGAAATGTTCATCCATCCCTTGAAGGCTTTTATTCAAAGTGTTTAAAAGTTTGAATAGGTCAGAAAGAAAAGTTTCCAGTTTCAAAAGGAATTCCGGGTCACAAATAAAATTGGTATATTCGGACTTGACCTGCAGTAAATACACCAAAAGTTCAGCTCGAAGCTCCAAAACTCTTGTCACTACTTCGCCTTTCGATAACCACCGAACCTCTGTTTGAAGCAAACTTTGGTGCAATGAACCCACATCTTCACAAATGTTTCGAAATAATCATATTTGTAACGCTCTTGATTTAATAGAATTTACTAATTTATTCCTGTTTTGGATGCAAGAGCTTGACGACGAAGAAAGCGATGTATCCAACAAGCGTTTGGTATCGGTGCTTTATCACAGTAATTCCGAATTTTAAATAATTGTCGTCATACAGACGCTTTTTCCTTGTTTTTATTTCACTACTCTTACTAGAAGTTCAAGCTGATGGTTGTTTTTATCTCTTTAGAAACCTATATTTGAAACATATATTGCAAATATTCCCTCTATGAGAAATTAAATTATACACAAAAAAAAATATGTTTGTTATATGTAAGTATTACGTACATAACCGATATCTAATTATAAAAATAAGTAAAAATGATGTACGGATTCGATATTTGTATCATAAAAAAATACAAGCTAGAAACAGCGGAGCGCAGGGTTTTTATAGGCGCGAAATATGTTTCCATACTAAGGGGGTCGCGACATGAAGAAGGTTGAAAAACACTGGTCTATATTATATAGACTATATTGTATAGTCAATATTGTAAAGTCTATAGTCTGTAACTCGACAGGGCAATTGCCAAGGGTCCTAGGGCCCAGACGGAAGAGGCCCCAAAAAGATAAAAAAAATCATAATAAATTAGAAAAAAACGTACGCCTAAGGGGAAGAAAATTGTCCGAAAATAGCATAGTATAGTATACACAATGTTGTGTATATAATATGTTGTGTATATAATTGTGTTACATTGTTTATAATAAGTAGTTTTATGCATTTCATAAAATTTAGTGTAGGAGGGGTCCATTGATAAGGTCTTGACCAGGGCCCCAAAAAAGTTAGTTACGGCCCTGTCTATAATTACTATTATATTACGTGTATAATTAAAAAATTAAACATTGACATATATTCTAGGTTAGTGTACATTCGTAATATATGTATGTAAGATTTAGTAAATAACTAGATAATGAATAAATAATTAATGGTAGATGATAGTTGTAGATAAGGTAAACAAAATAAATCGATTGGTGAGTTGTCCATGAAATCGGCCATTTTGATTTTTTTAAAGCCCATGGCCTTCTACGAAACATTTCCCTAGCGGTTGCGTAACGCCGACAACAAAATAAATAATAAATCAAGTAATAAAATGAGTTTTGAGCGATTGTGAAATAAAATTGTTTATGTTAAAAAGTTTTTAGTTAAATAACGCAGTTTCATTGAAAAATAGGAAATTGTAAAACAAACAAAAACTTAAGGGTTTGTCAGAAAAGTATGTTGGATTTAAAAACGTCATATTTGACAGTTATTTCAAACTTTTTTTTGACATTTCATTTAAAAAAAACCTGTATTGTTACTTTGTTTTTAATAAATTGGCCTTTTTAGTTGTCAAATTTGATCTGTTTACATTTAGTAAAATCTGGTTATGTTCTGTTAAATCTGTTTAAATGTTCAATCTAGTTTTATACGAATTAACAAATATATTAGAACAACAGAAAAAAATAAAAAATCAACGCAATTGAAAACCATCGTCAAGTGGAAAATTTTATTTCTTGAATACAGATTTTAAAATTGTTTGTAACATTATGACAGAAAATAAAGTCAGATTTTTTATTTTGTTCATATTTGGATTACACGGAAAAAGTACACTCTAAAAATCACAGTTTAAATAGTAGTAGCGGCCTTACGAATACAAATTTGTAGAGATTGCAGTCGCATACTGTAATTTTTAAAACTTATTTACTAATAATACCGGAAACTGTAATTTAAAAAAAAGCAATTGTTAGTTTTTACAGTTTCAAATTCGTAAGGCCGATGCTACCATTTAAACTGTAATTTTTAGAGTGTACTTTTTTCCGGGTAATTATACATTCTATGTACAATTAATCCAAATACTTAATGTTCTATATCACCTGCATGAATGTACATCAATATATTTTTTCTATGAAACCTAGTTTCCTTTATTTTATAATCCTTTAACCCCTTTACCACTGTATATGCCCAAGATTTCTGGATGACTCATATTAAATGCGATTTCGTGACGTATTTGTATCATAATAGTTTATTCTACTACTTTGCTCGGAGATATATATGTCCCGACAGTGGTGAAAAGGTTAAAGAATTGACGAAATTTTAGGAATAGATTTTTTGAAATGTATTTTCCAAAAAGATATGGAATGTTTTTTTTGTTGAGAAAATGAAATGTTCTTCTTAGAAGTTTTTATAAATTCGAAATTTGTTTTTTTTTCGTATAGAATCTAGAGAAGTAAACAATTTAAATCGGATTTCACTTAACTTCAGAATCTTTTATTTTTTATTTTTCACTAAAAATGTAGCTTTGTCGTATATAAATAGCATGTAAAGTTTTAGAATGTGATCTGTATTCCTTTTGGAGATAGATAATCGAGGCGAAAGCGCCGTACTGAGCGCCGCACTGACAATTTCTTTGGTTGACTAGGATACAATCCAACGATTTAAAAAAAACACACACATAGTTGTAATTAGAGATGCCACGAATAGTGATTTTACCGAACACCGAAAACCAAATATCCGGCCACGCTCTTGGCTGAAGCGCCGAATATTCAACCTCCGAATATTTGGTGTGGATTTTGGGTAAACTGCGCAACTGCGCTTTCGAAAAATTAGAGCGCAGCAGTGAGCGCGCGGCAGCGCAGCCCTACGCAATACCTTACACGTACCAAGAAAAGAAAGAGTTAACTCTGAAGAAAACAAGTGAAAGAAAATTGTTTTTCGATTTTAATGGTCCGAAAATATCACTATTTAATTGATGAAATGTTTGCCTTAGACCAGGCATGAGCAACCTCCGGCCCGCGGGCCGCATACTGTGTCTGTGCCGGCTTCCCCGCGCAATGAAAATTACTCCACTGCCCAAAATTTTAATATACGGGACCAATATGCCTGCTTTACGTTTGGCACTCGTGTACTGGAACATATAATGATAATTTGGCCATAATTCCAAAAAAGGTTGCTCATGCATACCTTAGACAATGAACCATTATCACTTGTTGAACGAGCCGGCTTTCAAAGGGTTATGGAAAAATCAGTACCTCAATACCAATTAGTGCAAGATGTAAGCACACTTTGGAATTCTACATACTATTTAATGGAGAGATTGTTAGAACAAAAGCGAGCTGTTTCTTTATATATAACTGATTTACATAACGAGTCATTAAACAATCTAACACCTTCTTAGTGGTTGTTACTGGAACAATGTATCAAACTCACAAATTATTTCAAGAAATAATAAAAATAACTACCTCGGGTATTTCATACATCTCCGAAGTGACTCCACATGTTGTCACACTGTTGAAATTCCTTGGAAAGGAAGAGACAGCAGATAGAACACGAAATTTGCTGAGAATGAAATCTTCACTACAAGCTAAGCTAGGAACACGGTTCAACTTTAATGAAAATGACAAATACCTGGTTGCCGCTTTTCCTGACCTTCGTTTCAAAACCATTTTCTTGGAATTAGCAAACACAAAGCAAAACAAAAAATTCTTTTAGAAGCTCAAATAATAAGTTGTTTTTAGGATAACGCTACAGAAAATATGGAGATATGGAGATGAGGATGTGAAAAATTAAAGTGCTATTGCAAATGATATTGATTTTCATCTAAAAACGGCTGGCCTAGATTGGACAACAGACCCTTACAAGCGGTGGTCAGCAAACGTACAGCAGTATCCAAAAGTGACAGAATTCGCAAAAATGTATCTATCATCGCCCGGTAGCAGACTATTCAGTAAGAGGCTATTATCAGAAGCGGGTATAGTTTATGAGAAAAAGCGCAATCGGGTGCTATCAACAAATACTGAAAACTTTTTTTTCATTCATTACAACTTACCTCTGATAAATTTTAAGTAATAATAAATTGTAATGTTTTGTTGTTAAAATAGAATCATTTTTTAAAAATATGTGAGATTTTTTTTTCATGATTTGGTATTCGGTATTTGGCGGAATAGCTATCAATATTCGGCCGAATACCGAATTTTAAAAAAGTGGCCTAATAAGCCGAATACCGAATATTCGTGGCATCTCTAGTTGTAATACGCATTAATATTGACGTTGCAGTGTTTTTCTAAACCGGTGGCTTGTACACCAGTCGATATAAGAAATCACCAGTGCCGTGCTTAGTACGGCGCCTTCGCACTTTAGTTGTTACCGAAATGCCCCAGTTATTACAAGCAATTTTAAAAACCATTTTCATAAAATGAAATAAAATTTTCCATTTGACGATGGCTTTCAATTTCTCTAATTAATTTTTTTTCTTTTGTTCTAATATATTTGTTATTTTGTTTTAAGGAAGTTCGAGCGAGCGCAACTAATGAGTTAAAATATTGTTTGATTTTTTCTATTCTATTTTATATTCTATTTTTTCTATTTTCAATTATCCTAATAGTTATTAAAATTAATTATTTTTATTTATAATTACATAACAAATTTAAAAATTGGAAATTATTATTTATTTAATAAAATTAAGTTATTAAATGACTTCGTTATTTTTGACTTATACGGTGTAATAAAAAGATCAGGCAACAGCACTTTATTGTGCCTTGAAAGTTTATAGTAAGAGAGAGAGAAATGAATCGTAATTGAAAGGAGTCGAGTGAATTTTTTCTCTCTATATAACTATGTTTCCATCTTTTTCTTTTCTTTCAGCTGTTCTCGCGACGTTGCCAAACCATCCGTCATGTGAATTATTGTCGATAAACCAGATTCAAAATAAAAAGTTTAACTTTAATTATTTAAATAATTACATCGATAAGGTCACATTGCTTTAATGTTATCGTGTTTTACAATTATCTAAGTATATTGTATATAGTTTTTTATTCCTTAAAGTTTCGAAATTAATATAAAAAAAATAAATAAAGAAGTGACGGAAGCTTGTTAGCGATAAGAGCCTGTGTATAAGAATTGAAAAAACATAATTTTTTATTTATTTTTTCGGATAAACTAAACGGTGGATCACTTTCAAATTTTGAGAGGACATAAATAAAGTATTGATCTGCATGTATAAAAAGTTTCAAAGCTTAAACCAGAATATTAAACATGGGATTCGCTTGAACCTTCTTAATAGACCTTTTTACGGTTAGTTAAGCTCATGTGCATCTGCCAAGATTGAAAGGCGGTAATATGAAAGTTTCTGGCACATTTTGTTATTTTCACTGGTTAAAGATATCAAAGTGCCCGAACTTTTTGGACGTATAACCAGTGAAAATAACAAAATCTGCCAGAAACTTTCATATTCCCGCCTTTCACGCTTGGCAGATGCACATGCGCTTAACTAACCGTAAAAAGGTCTATTAAGAAGGTTCGAGCGAATCCCATGTTTAATATACGTCAAGTTATACGTCAAAAAGTTCGGGCACTTTTTGACGTATAACATGGCGGAAATTGACACATGCGCACAAAAAAAATTCAACTATGAAAAGGTCTATTGTGGAATGACAAATCAATTTTGTTGTTTGTAATTTGTCCTGATTTTGGAAATGTTTGTTATTAATTTTGCCGAACAAATATTTCGGTGTTTTTTATAACAACTAAAGTTTTTTTGTAAATCGAAAATATTTAAAAAGCCGTTTCGAAATTTTGAAACAACAAGAATGAAAAAGCAAGAATGAAAAAACAAGAAAGAAGCCTTGTACAGTGGTCCCCAACCCTATGCCCGCGGGCACCGTGGCGCCCGCCGACCGTTTTTCGTGTGCCCGTCGCAAGTAAAAGTAAGAAAAATTGCAGCATATATTGCAGAACTTATTCAAGCAAGGACAAAAGAACTGGAGATAGAAATGTTGGATCTTGAAAACGACATTTTTCGAAAATCCAAGGTATCAGATGACTTCTTGAAAAGATGCCCACCGCCCGACCGGCATCCTAGAATGTGCTCTTGATTGCAAAAAGCCATCCCTGGTCTTGTTGTTTCAAAATGTGAAATAAGATAGTTTTTCACAGTTTGACTTTGTTTCAAGGTTAATTATTAACAAATTCGCAGACAGAAAATTAGCAGATGTAAGGATTCGTTTAAAATTTTAATTCTCTACAAGATTTATTTGAAACATTTTTCAGAATTTCGCTTAGTTTCCGAATTATTTTCGCAGTTTTGTGTCAAGAAAAATATAAAACAAAAAACGAGGTTTTAACTTTATTTAAAATTGATAGGCTAAAACTACTAAATAACACTGTTTCTTATAGGAAATGTAATGCTCTACAAGTTTTATTTGAAACATATTTCAAAGTTTCGCTTAGTTTCGGTGATATTGTTGCATTTTTGAGACAAGGAAAATATAAATCGAAATGAAGGTTTCGACATTGTTCAAGATTGATTATTATCACATTAACACACTAAAACTCACAAGATAAGAAATAAAAAATAATATTGCTTTATTGTCAATAAGAAATGCATAATTTCTGTGGACAAAGCACCGACAAAATAAATCAATTAAAACTAAAACAAAACATAACAAAAAGAAGGTTTCTAAGAGAAAATTCAATTCTCTGAAAGTTTTATTTGAAACATTTTTCTAGGTTTCACTTAGTTTCCGTGATATTGTTGCATTTTTGATGCAAGAAAAGTATAAAACAAAAATAAAGTTTTGACTTTGTTCAGGATTGATTATTATCAAATTGACGGGCTAAAAAAGTACTATATGACCAGGTTACTTATAGAAAATTTAATGCTATAAAAGTTTTATTTGAAATATTTTTCAAAATTTCGCTTAGTTTCCGTGATATTTTTTGGACAAGTAGAATATGGAACAGAAATTTGACTTTGTTTCCAAGTTGATTGTTACCCACTTGACAGACAAAAAAATCACTTGAAAACAAGTTTTCTCATAGAAAATTAAAGTATCTACAAGTTTTGTTCCAAACATTTTTCAAAATTTCGTCAAGTTTCCGAGTTATTTTCACATTTTTTAGACAAAACAAATTTAAAACATAAATAAAATTTGACTTGGTTTCAAGGTCGATTATTACCAACTTGGCAGACAAAAAATCAATAGATAACAATTTCAAAACATTTCTTATAAGAAATTTAATTCTCTACAAGTTTTATTTGAAACATTTTTCAAAATTTCGGTCTCCTTTTTCTGTTTTTGTTTTATATAAAATAGTATATTTTGTAACTAGGGCGGTAAGTTGTCAATTTGACACGTGAGCGAAATTGGGCGCACGAACGAAGTGAGTGCCCACATTCGCTCGAGAGAGCAATTGACAATACCACCCGTGTTATAAACTATATTTTTTATTACTCATGCGAGGGAATGTATCTTATAAGTTTAGGATACAGGGGTCATAAAAAAAATGGAATAAAAAATGAAGAATTTGCTTTTTCAATTGTCTCCGGTGTGGATTCGACATAAGAACTCTCCTAAGTCTCACCATAGAATTTACACTCATTTTAAAACGTTTTCTTTAATTTTTATTATTATTTTGTAATGAAAAAAAATTCCGACACTTTTCTAATATTGAGGTCTTGATTGTGTTTATTTTATTTATTTATTTGTTTTTTTTAATGTAACCTAGTGATATTGAATATTTGCGTGCGTTACCCAGGTTATGTGGAAATACAACGAGATTTGACTATTCTCGTATTAAAAAACGTGCGTCAAGAAGTACTTATCGCGCATGAGTAATAAAAAACTAATTTACTGATTCTATTAAAACTAGAAAAAATTAATAATTTTCTTGCTATCGATTTTTTCAATAATTTATTCAATTATTAAGAATTTAAATAAAATTTGCAACATTTCTAAAGTAAAATTGAATTAACTAACAATGTTTTTTTTATAAATCACGTTTTCTTCCAATTTTGACTTATTGTTAGTATCAAGCTGTATTATTACCAATTTGACAGACAAAAAATCACTAGATAATAAGTTTTCTTTTAGAATATCTAGGTATCTACAAGTTTTATTCCAAACATTTTTCAAAATTTCGCTTAGCTCTCGAGGTCTTTTCGTATTTTTGAGACCAGAACAATATAAAACAAAAACAAGGTATTGACTTTGTTCAAAATTGATTAACCAAATTGATAGGCTTGAAATTACTAGATAACATTGTTATAACTTATAGTTTCTTATAGGAAATTTAATGCTCTACTGGTTTTATTTTAAACATTTTTCAAAATTTAGATTAATTTTCGAGTTATTTTCGTATTTATGTGACAAGAAAAATATAAAACAAAAACGAGTTATTTATTGACTTTGTTCAAGAGTGATTATTGTCAAATTTACAGACTAAAAATCACTAGATAACAAGGTATCTAATAGAAAATGTAATTCTCTACAAGTTTTATTTCAACCATTTTTCAAAATTTCGCTTAGTTTCTGTGTTATTTGCGAATCTTTAGGACTAGAAAAATGTGAAACAGAAATTTAACTTTGTTTCAAAGTTGATTATCACCAACTTGACAGACAAAAAAAGGATTAGATAACAAGTTTTCTTGTATTTTAATTTAAGTGTCTACTAGTTTTGTTCCAAACATTTTTTTTCCAAATTTCGTCTAGTTTCCGAGTTATTTTTCCATTTTGTGAGACAAAACAAATTTACAAAATACAAGATCAGAAGATTAGGTGAGCTGGATCTATAACTACTAACAAAGAAATAATAAGAACAAAGGACACGCTTGAGGACTGCAATGTTAACAGTCTCAATCTTCCGCGTGCCCTGAAGATTTTTTATATATATATATTTTTAAAACGAACAAAATTTGTCTAGGTTTCAAGTTTGATTTTTACCAACTTGGCAGACAGAAAGTCACTAGATAACAAGTTTTCGTATAGAAAATAACAAGTTTTATTTGAAATTTTTTTCAAAATTTCGCATAGTTTCCGAGTTATTTTGGCATTTTTGAGAAAAGAAAATTTAAACAAAAAAAAATGACTTGGTTTCAAGGTTGATTATTGCCAACTTGACATACAAAAAATCACTAGAGAACAAGTTTTCTTATAAGAAATTTAATTCTCTACAAGTTTTATTTGAAACATTTTTCAAAATTTCGCTCGCTTTTCCACTTCCTGTTGGAATATATAATAGTAACTAGGACTAAAAGTAAATAGTAACTAATTTTGTAACTAGGGCGGTAGGTTGTCAATTGGACACGAGAGCAAAATTGGGCGCACGAACGAAGTCCTCATTCGCTCGAGAGGGCAAGTGACAACCCACCGCCCTTGTTGCAAACAATATTTTTTATTACTCATACAAGGGAATGTATCTTACAAGCTTGGGATCCCGGTGCCAGCCGAAAAAAATAGAATCAAAAATGAAGAATTTGCTTTTTCAATTGTCTCCTGTGGTGTGGATTCGTCAAAAGAACTTTCCTCGGTCTCCGGTATCACCATAGAATTTACACTCATTTTAAAACTTTTTCTTTGATTTTAATTTTTATTTTGTAATGAAAAAAAAATGCTGCCTCTTTCACGTCACTATTTTAATATGGAGGTCTTGATTGTGTTTATTTTATTTATTTTATTGTTTTTTTAATGTAACCTAGCGTTATTGAATATTTGCGTGCGTTTCCCACGCTATGTGGTAAAAGTTATGTGGTAATACAACCAAAAGTGGCATTTCTCGTACTAAAAAACGTGCGGTACTCAAGATAGTAGTTTTAATGCATGAGTAATAAAAAAACCAATTTACTATGAAAACTTGTGTTTCTATTATGTTTGTGTTTCTATGAAAACCAGAAAGAAAAAAAACAAAATTTTTATTTCTTTTTATCAAGTTCTTCAATTATTTATTCAACAAATTATTAACAAATTAATTTAAAATACCGTAATTTAAGTTTAATTTAATTAATCTAAGTTAAGTAAAATTGAATGAATTAGTAAATAGTACTTTACCAAACCAGTTTTCTTTCAATAAAAAAAAAATGGAACAAAGAAAGCAATTGAAAACAAGTAACAAAGAGAAATATAGAACAATGAAAAAATCTAATAAATGCAAACAGAACACAAAGAAACTGTTTGTCTTTTTAGTTTTCTTTTTGCTAATACAGGAAATTTTAAAAAAGATCAGTGAATTTCAACGAATTTTCAACGTTTTTTCAAAAGTTTTTTCCGCGGATTTTTATTGATACTGTGAATGAAACAAAGAAAACTAAGATTTAAATAATTTAAAATAGTATATTACGTAACGAGAGTTGTAAGAGCATATTACGTACGAGCGGAACAGTTAATTCAGCGAGTACGTAATTGCCTTACAACTCGAGTTATGATATAGTACATAACTCGAGTTGTGTTTTATCTACGACCACACTAATTTGTTTCTGTTTAATAAGAAAAATATGTTTGATGTAACAAATTCAAATGATTGAATGTTTGATGTAATCTTATTAGGTACATTATTTAACATTATAATAAACAAACAGTTGTATTTTCATTAGGGTTTTCTACCCGGGTACTATTTCATTGCCAGACCCGGGTACCCGGGTATCCTCTTTGATCAAAGAATTAATAAAAAATCGGAAAATTATTGCTAAGTAATGATTAAAATAATATTAGCAAATTTGCACTACAAACAATTAAAATAACTCTAAAGAAGGCGTTGAGTTTTTTTACAAAAACGCAGTAAACTTGCGGTTAAGTTTGGTTATGTCGCCATGTCTTGTTTTTATTTCGTTGGAGTTTGATTAAAATATTGTTCGGTGAACGATGAGTAATTGAGTTAAATATTTTTAATACAAAATAAAAAATTGTATCTAGTGTATAACCATAAAATTTTTAGGCAAAATGGATAGACCTGTTTCTGGAGTACGAAAATATTAAAAAAAAAATTCAGAATAAGGAATCAGTACAATGTTCAATATACCCAAAAATATTATCCTATAAAGGCTCTTCAAAAAGTGTTTTATTAAAACATTTAGATAAGCAACATAAAATTAAGATCGAAAAACAGAGCTTTACGTGCGAAAAAGAAGTGCCTTCGATATTGTCTTCTCAAACTGAATCTGAAAAAAGTTAAAGTCTAATTCCAAGAAGACCGCGACTAACAATTTTTTTTCGACTTTTTACTAAATTTTCCGAAATTGTTGCACGCTTGGTTGCACATTCATCTGAGAAGCTTTTCATCATAAACAGCTAACTCCACCAAAAAGCGAAGGCAGGACAATGAAACTAGTTCCAAATTAGTTAATGAGAACAAGACTGTTTAACTGTGAGATTGATATATAAGTTAAGTTAACTTCATTCACTCTTTCGTAATAAAATAAAACATTATTATAAGAAATTGTCTCTTTTTCTGCAAAAAATGCAAATACCCGGGTATTTGAAAAAATAATACCCGATACCCGGGTATTTAAAATAGTCGTGTACGCGAAAACCCTAATTTTCATATATAACTGTTACTCGACCTTATTTAACTTGATATAAATGAAAAGAAATACATTCATAATGGTTACATACCTTTTTATTTAGTACCTATTTGTAGTTTTCATTAGATTTAAATGTGAAAAAAACTAAATGAATGACAGTTTCTATATGAATAATGTGACGTTTAATGATTGTTTGAAAATCACGGAATACCTACTATTTTTAAAAATAGTATCAACTTGCAGCTCTCAACCAATCAACGAATCGTAAACCAAACGCTCATGGGTGTTTTTGAATTATTAATTATTACATAACATTAATCGCGGATATGTGTGTGTTATGATGTATTTACATAGTCCACGAACTGTACAATAATGGGCATCAAATCAATAAAAAAAATAGTGAAATTTCAGCAAAAATAAAGAAAATTTTTTGCTGAATACACTTTTAGCTGAATGTATTTGTAGCTCAATAAAATGAAAATAGTTCAAAAATCTGAACAAAGCAAACCACAAATAATCACAAATATTCAACAAAAATCAAACTAATTTCTTCACATTTTCTTTTCAAAAAACCACATAAAAACAAAGAAAAAACGTAAAAAGATAAAATCAAAATTAGTAGTTTATCATACAAGTGTGTGAAGAAGGGCTTTAGTGCATCAGTTGCGAAGTTTAAAACACAAACGGGATGCGAGTGCTTTAATCGCAATGAGTGCACAAAAGTCACACACGTGTTTCATACATTATTTTATCTACGAAGCATGTAAATTACTATTGAAACTACAAAACAATAAGTGTTTCTTACCGATAATTTTAAAAATTTTAATTTTGACAGATAAAATACTTCAAATCACTGACACAATAAGGTTAGAACGTTCAGCGCCTCCATAGCAACAATTGTTACGTAGCCCTATTTGGTCGATGTTATCTAGGTTAACCTAGATTTAATCTAGATTAGATTATGATTAGGTTAAGTTATATTAGAGCCAGATAAATCTAGTCTGAGAGGCCGAGACTTCTTGATTCGAAATAAGAAAAATTCAATTTAATCATACGTTTATATTAATATACGTCATATTAATATACGTCAGAAAATTTATTTTCACCACGTCTATGTTTTTTATTTAGGGACGCGAGTTGTTGCCATAGTAACAACAAACAGAAATCGTGAAAAAGTGTAATGAAACTCCATTTGATTTACATTGGACTTTTACACACGATTTGGATACTTTTACAAACGATTTGGATACTTTTACATACGATTATAATAATAGCATCCTCATATACAATAATTTGCATATTATTGTGATCATTTTGGTGTGAGAGTAAATTACAGTTAATCATTACAACTAAGCCAAGGCCAAAAATGGACAATTAATCATAAAATTTCATCAAAAGTTAAAAAAACTAAATTTGTTGCAGAATGAATATGTAACTGAATGAATCTGTAGCTCAAAATAATGAACAAAATCTGAACAAATAAAATAAAAAACAATCACGAGTTTTCAACTAAAATCAAATTTTCTTTTTTTCAAAAAACCACAACAAAACAAAGAGAAAACGCATCATTACATCTAAGCCAAGACCAAAAGCAGACAAATAATCATAAAGTTTTAGCTTTTAGCTAAAATAAAGAATTAAATTTGTTGCTGAATACATTTGTTTTTACTTCACACGAGAACTATATTTTTCTCGTCTCGTCTCGTCTCGTAAAAGCGAGACTAGAACGATACAAGACCGCATGTGGTCTCACTCTCGCGAGAGCGAGAACGTATGTGGTCTCACTCTCGCGAGACACGAGAGTCTCGTTTCTGATCCCGGTCATACTTCTTCTTCAATCTTTGATTCTAATGCGGGCAGCCGTAATATTTTCTTGCATAAATTTGAACTGTGGGGACGGGCAAGTTACATTTCATTATATAACAATTAAAAGAGTAGATTTCGTAATATGAAATAGATGTTGTAGACAATTTCAAATTATGTTCGTTTTTATTATTAATTTTAAAACGTCAACAAAATATAAAGTTTATATAAACATACATTTATAGTGTGCTATCGCTACATTTTCATATGGATGGAACAAAGCAAAATTAGAAGATATTAATAGTAACCAAATAGAAAATGTATGTAAAGAGACAGTGATTAGTTTACAATAAAATGAATGATTACCTCGTTTTGGACTATCTTAACAATAAGTTCTAGCATGAACGATATTTGGCGAGATTAGACGACACGAGACAAACGGTAACGAGAGCGAGACGAGACAAACGGTTACGAGAGCGAGACGAGACTAACCGTTCCTAGCGCGAGAGCGAGACTGAGACGAGAGTAATTTTTTCCACAACAAACGAGAGCGAGACGAGATTTTTGAAACTCTCGCTCTATCTCGTCTCGTGTGGAGCCCTAAGCTGGATGAATTTGTAGCCCAAAACAAAGAGAATAAATAAAAAATGTGAACAAAGAAAATCACAAATAATTACGGATTTACAACAAAAATCAAATTAATTTCTTCACATTTTCTTTTGAAAAAACCACAGCAAATCAAGGAAAAACGTAGGAAGAGAAATATTGGAAATAGAGTAGTTTATGATACAAGTGTGTGAAGAAGCTTTTGTGCAAGAGTTGCGAAGATTAAAACAAGAGACGAAGGCAAGTGCTTTAATCACAATGGGTGTACAAAAGCCTTTCACAAACGTGTATCATATATTATTTTATCTACGACGCATGTTAAATTAATATTAATCTACAAAAAAATCTACAAAAAAATAATTGCTTCTCACTGATAATTTTGAAAAATTGTGATTTTGACAGACAAAATACTTCAAATCACTGGCACAATAAGGTTAGAACGTTCAGCGCTAGTAAATACGCACCGTGACGGGAACACTATTTGGTCGTTGTCGATTAAGGATTGCAATCCGGTGTCTTTTCTATCCGGCCGGATCCGGCCGAATTTCCACTGATCCGTACGGATCCGGCCGGATCGGTGGAAATTCGGAATGGCTAATGGAATTAAATCTACCTTACCAAATAAACTTACCTTAATCCAATGATATCACAACAATTAGGTATTTGAGCATGTTAACAAGTCTTATTCTTATATTTATCACAGACATCATGATGAATCTGTCTAATGAAATATAATATCTATTTAAATATCTATTTATTTTAATCAACTTACAATAAATCCCTATTTCCCTGTGCATAAAGCGCACCCTAAAATTCAACCTACTTTTTGTGGGCGTATAACGCAGTTTACCTATGTTTTAGAGCTCAACCTCACCTTCATTGATATTTCGCTGTCTTATTTTTTAAAATAGTAACAAAGCGGTTTTAGATTTTCAAAATTTGGTCTTTTTGGAGAAATTTGAGGCGGTTAGATTTTCAAAATTCCTACAAATAGGCTCACGGTAGAGAAAATAGAGAGAGTCTATGAATGTTAATTTTGTCAAATCTTAACCTCGTCTTCATTAATCTGTCGCTGTCTTATTTTTTTAAATATTAACAAACCGGTTTTGGTTTATCAAAATTTGGACTTTTTGGAGTAATTTATGGTTCTTAGATTTCTAAAAGTTCTTCAAATAGTTGCAAGTCAGGAAAATAGTGAGAGTCTACAAATGTTAATTTTGTAAAATTTCAACCTCTTTTCATTGATATATCGTTGCCTTATTTTTCACAATATTAACAAATTGCTTTGATTTTCAAAATGTGGACTTTTTGAGAAATTTGTGGTTTTTAGATTTTCAAAATTCTTCCAAGTAGTCGCGCAGTGGGGAAACTAGTGAGAGTCTACAAATGTTTATTTTGTAAAATCTTATCCTCACCTTCATTGATCTGTGGCTGTCTTATTTTTCAAAATATTAACAAAACGGTTTTAGTTTATCAAGATTTGGACTATTTGGGGTAATTTGTGGTTCTTAGATTTCCAAAATTCCTTGAAATAGTTGTACAGTCAGGAAAATAGTGAGAGTCTACAAATGTTAATTTTGTAAAATTTCAACCTCATATTCATTGATATATCGTTGCCTTATTTTTCACAATATTAACAAATTGCTTTTAGATTTTCAAAATCTGGAGTTTTTGGAGAAATTTGTGGTTTTTAGATTTCCAAAACTCCTCCAAATAGTCGCACCGTGAGGAAAATAGTTAGAGTCTACAAATGTCGATTTTGTAAAATCTCAACCTCATTTTCATTGATCTGTCGCTGCCTTATTTTTTTAAATATTTACAAAACGGTTTCAGATTTTAAAGATTTGGACTTTCGGGAGAAATTTGTGGTTTTTAGATTTTCAAAATTCTTCCAAATAGTCGCGCAGTGGGGAAACTAGAGAGAGTCTACAAATGTTGATTTTATAAAATCTCAACCTCGTCTTGATTGATCTGTCGTTGTCTTATTTTTAAAAATAGTAACAAAGCGGTTTCAGATTTTCAAAATTTGGTCTTTTTGGAGAAATTCGAGGTTATTAGAATTTCAGAAATCCTCCAAATAGTCTCACGGTAGAGAAAATAGAAAGAGTCTATGAATGTTAATTTTGTCAAATCTTAACCTCGTCTTCATTAATCTGTCGCTGCCTTGTTTTTTTAAATATTTACAAAACGGTTTCAGATTTTAAAAATTTGGACTTTCTGGAGAAATTTGTGGTTTTAGATGTCCAAAATTCTTCCAAATAGTCGCGCAGTGGAGAAACTAGTGAGAGTCTACAAATGTCGATTTTGTAAAATCTCAACCTCATCTTCATTGATCGGTGGCTGTCTTATTTTTCAAATATTAACAAGACGGTTTTAGGTTATCAAAATTTGGACTTTTTTGAGTAATTTGTGGTTCTTAGATTTCCAAAATTCCTTCAAATAGTTGCACAGTCAGGAAAATAGTGAGAGTCTACAAATGTTAATTTTGTAAAATCTTCATTGATCTGGCGCTGCCTTACTTTTCAAAATATTAACAAAACGGTTTCTCATTTTCAAAATTTGGACTTTTTGGAGAAATTTGTGATTTTTGGATTTCCAAAATTCCACCAAATAGTCACACAGTAAAGAAACTAGTGAGAGTACAAATGTTAACTTTGTTAAATCTCAACCTCATCTTCATTGATCTGTGGCTCTCTTATTTTTTTAAAAATATTAATTAATATTAATATTATTTTTAAAATATTAACAAAACGGCTTTAGGTTATCAAAATTCGGACTTTTTGGAGTAATTTGTGGTTCTTAGATTTCCAAAATTCCTTCAAATAGTTTCACAATCAGGAAAATAGTGAGAGTCTACAAATGTTAATTTTGTAAATTTTCAACCTCATCTTCATTGACATATCGTTGCCTTATTTTTCACAATATTAACAAATTGCTTCTAGATTTTAAAAATTTTGACTTTTTGGAGAAATTTGTGATTTTTAGATTTCCAAAACTCCTCCAAATAGTCGCACAGTGAGGAAAATAATTAAAGTCTACAAATGTTAATTTTGTAAAATTTCAACCTCATCTTCATTGTCGCTGCCTTATTTCTCAAAATACTAACAAATAGGGATTGCATCCGGTGTTATTTTCAATCCGGCCGGATCGATGGAATTAAATCTAACATAATAAATGTTGCCGCTGCATAAGGCACAACTAAAATTCAACCCACTTTGTGTGCGCTTATAACGCGGACCTATGTTTTAGAGGCAATTTTTTTGGAAAATAGGTGCGCGTTATACACCAGCAAATACGCTAATTATTTTAATTATTTATCACACAAATATTTTTGGTTTGCAAAAAACCATGTGGCGCCATGCGCACCACGCTTTTAAAGTACCTACTCATGCAAGAGCCCGATTATTTTACCAAAAATCACCAGATCCGGTATATTGGTACGGGATCTGGTAAACGTTGAGTGATGCCGTAGATCTGGTTTTCCGGATTGCAATCCCTATTGTCGATATAATGTAGGTTAACCTAGATTTAATCTAGATTAGATTATGGTTAGGTTAAGTTATATAGAGCCAGATAAATCCAGAGTGAGAGGCCGAGACTTAAAAAATATGAAAAATTAAATCAATTTTAACCCTTTGTTGACAGACGGTACTTTCAAGTTCACGGAAACTATAGTTCAAAGCAAGTCAGCTTTGGACAGGCCTGGGCAACCAAGGGTTAAAATAAGTCAGAACATTTATTTTCTCAACGTCTATGTTTTTTGTTTAGTGACGCAAGTTGTTGTCATAGTAACAACAAACAGAAAACGTTTAATAATGAAACTCCATTTGATTAACATTGGACTTTTACGCACGATTTGGATACTTTTACACACGATTATTCTAATTATTAAGAAACTTTTATCTACTTTTATACATGATTATTGTAAATATTAAGAAACCTATAGGTATTTACTTGACAACCAAAATGAACACATACAATAATTTGCTTATTAGTGTGTTCATTTTGGTGTGAGAGTAGATAAAGGTCTCTTAGATATTTACATCTAAGATCATTACATCTAAGCCAAAGGCCAAAAACAGACAAATAATCTTAAATAACAGCAAAAATTAAAAAAAAAACTAAGTTTGTTGCTGAATAAATATGTACACGGAAAAAAGTACACTCTAAAAATTACAGTTTACAGTAGCAGCGGCCTTACGAATACAAATTTGTAGAGATTGCAGTCGCATACTGTAATTTTTAAAACTTATTTACTAATAATACCGGAAACTGTAATTTAAAAAAAGCAATTGTTAGTTTTTACAGTTTCAAATTCGTAAGGACTACTATTTATACTGTAATTTTTAGAATGTACTTTTTTCCGTGTAGCTGAATGAATTGTAGCTCAAAACAAAGAAAATAAATCAAAAATCTAAACAACGAAAACCACAAATACGAATTTTCAATCAAAATCAAAAACCAAATTAATTTCCACACTTTTTCTTATTTTTTCAAGAAACCACCACAAAATAAAGAAAAACGTAGAAAGAGAAATAATGAAAAAATGTATCTTAGATAATTATTACATCTAAGCCAAGGCCAAAAATAAACAAATAATTATAAAATTTCAGCAAAAATAGAAAATAAACTAAATTATTAGCCGAATGAATAGCTAAATTAATTTGTAGCTCAAAACAGAAAATAAATCAAAAATCTAAACAAAGAAAACCACAAATAATCACGAATTTTCAACCAAAATCAAAAACCAAATCAATTTCCACACATTTTCTTTTCTTTTCAAGAAACCACAACAAAAAAAAGAAAAACGTAGAAAGAGAAATAATAAAAAAAGGTATAATAGATAATTATTACATCTAAGCCTTGGCCAAAAATAGACAAACAATTATAACATTTTAGCAAAAATAAAAAATAAACTAAATGAATAGCCGAATGAATAGCTAAATCAATTTGTAGCTCAAAACAGAAAATAAATAAAAAATCTAAACAAGAAAACCACAAACAATCACGGATTTTCAATAAAAATCAAATATTTAAATAAATTATAAATAATTAATAAATAAATCAATAATTTCCATACATTTTCTTTTTTCAAAAAACCACAACTAAACAAAGAAAAATCGTAGAAAAATAAATAATAAAAAACAAAGGTGTCTTAGATAACCATTACGTCTAATAAGCCAAGACCAAAAACAAACAAATAATCATAAAATTTCACAAAAAGTAATGAATTAAATTTGTTGCTGAATGAATTATGTATTTCAATGAATTTTTAGCTTAAAACAAAGAAAATAAATAAAAAAATCTGAACAAAGAAAACCAGAAATAATCACGGATTTTCAACAAAACTTAAACTAATTTCCACACATTTTCTTTTCAAAAAAACACCACAAAACAAAGAAAAACGTAGAAACAGAAATAATAAAAAAAGGTTTCTTAGATAATCATTACATCTAAGCCAAGGCCAAAAACAGACACGTGTATGAGCTTGGTGACCTAGTTAGACGAGCCGGAAACAGGCGAGGTTACCCGACCACCAACTAATCAATAACTTAGAAAGCGAGCGTTTTATATAATCTTTGTTCCATTTCAACACTGTATAGATTTTCAGCGAACAAAAAAAAAACTGCGGTTCTCAACAGTTTCCGTTTTGGAACGCTTTTTTGTAAATTTTGGTGTAAATCGAATTTTTTGTTGTGTATTGCGTATTATTAAATAATTTAGTGTGTGTGAGTACACGTGTGAGCGAGGTCATCGAACTGCCACGTGTCGGGGTGGAAGCGAGAGGGACTGATTTAGTTCACTAACCCTCTCTCTAGTTGCGACTTTCTAGTGCGCGCGCAAACGCGTCACAGTCTAATTGACGGGCGGCGGTGGGGGTCGGACCAATGGGGCGCGCATACGCGCATCCCCCACCCGCAACTCGAACCAGAGCCAGCTCACAGAGTAGGCGACGTTTGGTATTCTTTGTCGAGACTCCGAATGTGCACGTCGTGATCTAAACTTTGAAGTAGTGTTTGCCCAACTTGATTACATAAAAAAAATTTACCAACAAAAACGAAATTGTGCCTTTAAATATACTTATTTACTCGAAAAAAGCAAATTTTCGCGAGTTTTTCTCGGTTTTTGACTTGATTAAAATCACTTTTTTTTTATTTTGACCCACTTTCGCAACTTCCGCATTGGTAACGCGCAGGCGGCCATTTTGTTATACAAAGCCTCCTCGGCTAGTGACGCAACGCCGACCCGGAGATATTTTCAGTGACTTAGTGAACTTAATCTTAAACGCTTCGGTCTAAATCTCCGATTCTCACACTTTAACATCAATTCGCAACTCATTTTCCCTCTTGCATTACGCAACAGCCTGTGTTATTTTTAAGTGTGCCTACGTGTCTTCTGCAACATTTTTTTTTTCTTCGGATTCTTCAAGCTTTTGGGTGAACAGGGGAGAGGATTTAGACTCACTGAGATTTTGAATTTAGTCAGTCTTTTTCTCTCTCCTATTAATCCATTAGTAATACTACTAGATCTACAACTACGCATCTAAACTACCAATTAAAACTACATCGTTATATAAATTGCATCAGCATTTTATCTATAATACGCAATTACGTCTACAAATATTTTTTCCCAAAACCAAAGAAATTCACTGAAATATTAATCAAATTAATGTATTAAACCACTAATTGGGACATATATATCCCAACAGTGTATAACAATGGGTTGTGTAAGTCCCAACAATTATTACTGGGTGCATCACTTCCAAATCCTCATTAAACGCAATTTCATAGTTTCTTTTTCTAAAAAATAATTTTTTTATTAAAACGACGATACAGTAACGGGACATATACGACCCGAATAGCAACAGTAGTGGGACATATACGACACAATTTGCAACAGTAGTTGCGACATATTCGACCTAATTAGAAACAATAGTGGGACATATACTACTCAACTAAAAACAGTTCTGGGACATATATGACCCAATTAACAAACAGTAGTGGGACATATAAATCGCCGAGTTATTTTTGCTGTATAATACTCAAATCCGACGTTTTTGTATATATCTGCATGAGTTATAGTGTGTATCAAAAGTTGTTTGGGATAATCTGTCCCACAGTATTGAAGCGGTTAAACCTGCGGAGAGTTGGTTTTAGAACAAAGAAATTTGTATGTTGTAAGAAAATTTAGGACATTGTCTTAAGGTATTAGACTATTGTAGATTGTGTCTAAATTGCTGAGATTTGTATGTAGACTAAACGAGTCCCTATACGAATAGCAGTCTATAAACGAGTTTGTAAGTTTCAAGTCTATATGGATCTATTGTGTTACGATTTAGACTATATTGTAGATTGTGTCTAAATTGCTGAGATTTTTATGTAAACTAAACAAGTTTGTATACGTAAACGAGTCTATAAACAGGATTGTAAGTTTGATATCTATATTGATCTATTGTCTTAGGTTTTAGACTATGTTGTAGATTGTGCCTAAATTACTGAGATCTTGATGTAGACTAAACGAGTCTGTATACATATACGAGTTGGTAAGTTTCAAGTCTATGGATCCGCAGTTTTACGTTTTAGACTATGTTGTAGATTGTGTCTAAATTGCGAGATTTTTATGTGGACTAAACAAGTCCGTATTCGATTAAGAAAGCTTAAAAATTGTTTGTCTAATATTTGTAAGTTTTAAGTAAGTTTAGTCTGTATAGACTTCATCAAGCGATTTTAGACAACATTGTAAATTGTGTCTAAACTACACATTGCGTTTACACTAAACTAATTTGTAAGTTTGAAGCGAGTTTAGTCTACGAACGAGTTTATAAGTTTCAAGTTTTTATAGATCTATTGTCTAAAGTATTAGACTATATTGTAGTTTGTCTAAATTGCTGAGATTTTTATGTAGACTAAACGAGTTTGTATACGCATACGAGTCTATAAACAAGTTTGTAAGTTTCAAACTTATATGGATCTATTGTCTTAAGTTTTAGACTAAGTTGTAGATTGTGCCGAAATTACTGTGTAGACTAAACAAGTTTGTATACGTATACAAGTCGTCTATAAATAAGTTTGTAAGTTTCAAGTCTCTATGTATCCATTGTCTTAGGTTTCAGACTATGTTGTATATTGTGTCTAAAGTGCTGAGACTTTTATGTAGACTAAACAAGTTTGTATACGTATATCAGTCTTTAAACGAGTTTGTAAGTTTCAAATCTATATGGATCTTTTGTCTTAGGTTTTAGACTATGTTGTAGATTGTGCTTAAAATACTGAGATTTCTATCTAGAGTAAACGAGTTTGTATACGTATACGAGCCTATAACCGTGTTTGTAGCCTATAGTTTAGCCTACAGCCTAAGTTTAAAGCCTATATGTGCTTTTTTTAGGTTTTAGACAACTTTGTAAAATTGTGTCTAAACTAGATATTTTGTTTGGACCAAACTGATTTGTATGTTTTCACTTTAATATATCATATACACTTCGATGAAAGGTAGTGGGATATATGAATCCCACTGTTTATGTTGTCTGAAGGATGGATCTAAACTGCTCAGATTTTGATGTGGACTAAACCAATTTCTATGTTTCAAGTTTATATAAGCTTCGTCTAGTGCAGGGGTGGGCAAATCTTTTGGGTGTCGAGCCACATTGCGGATGAAAATTTGATCGCGGGCCACATTAAAAAATTTCATTTTTTTTTTTCATAGAAGCAAATCATTTGATCATTTTCATTATGATTATACCATTTTCTTCATAGAAGCAAATATTGTCCATACACTGCTTTTAAAACGACCTCGTGCGGGCCGCCATTGGCACAGGCCTGGTCTACATATACCTAAACGGGAACCAAATTCTACGAAAATAGACTAGACTACTTTGCACAGGATTAGACAAGATTTTGTAATACTAGACACAAACAGGATGGCTATATATAACTTACTGGCCTGGCCAAGACAAGACCAGACAAAAGTAGACGGGACTAGGCAAACAGGCATCACCAGACATGACCAGATGAGATTATACTAAATCATTCAAGACCAGAGATGACCAAACAAGATCAGACCGAACAAGAGCAGATAAGAGAAGACAAGACTAGACCACAACAAACAATAACAGACAAGACCAGACAAGCCCAGTCAAAACCAGACAAGAGCAGAAAAGACCATACAAGATCAGACGACCAGATAAGACACCACCAGACAAGATCAGACCAGACAAGAAAATACAAGACCAGACAAAAACAGACAAGACCAGGCAAGAAGAGACAAGACTAGACAAGATCGGACAAGACCAGACAAAACCAAACAAAACCAGAAAAGACCAGACGTCAACAGACAAGACCAGACTAGACCAGGGTCTAAATACAATAAGGATGACATACAATAACCCATGTTTATATAGAATTTCAAATTAAGATTTAAAATTAAAAATCATTTATTGTATGTACCTATAGATAAATTTGTAATTGCTTTCTCAGCGAAGTAATGTTGGGCCACATGCGGGCCGCGGGCCGTCATTTTCCCAGGCCTGGTCTAGTGGCTTTAGACAACTTCGTAAATTGTGTCTAAACTAGATATTTAATTTGGAACTAATTTGTAGGTTTTATGCGAGTTTAGTTTATATATACTACTATATTGTTTGAAGAATATTAAGAAAGCTCAAAAATTGTTTGTCTAATTTGTCTAATTTAGACTTGACTTGAATTTCAGACTTGATCCAACGATTTTAAAAAACATTGTAAGTTGTGTCTAAACTAGACATTTCGTTTAGACCGAAATAATTTGTAACATTAAGACAGTTTAGTCTACATACAACATGTTTGTTGTCTAGAACAGTGCTTCCCAAAGTGGTGGGCCGCGGCCCCCTAAGGGGTCACACATAAATATATCTTCATTAAATAAGTTTAAATGTCAAATATGCAGAATAAAATTATAAACTCCGTAAAAATATTGAAATTACGACGAATGTTATGATAGGAATAATGACGATCTTAGGATATTTCTTCTAGAAAAGAAATCAGAGTTAGCTGCCCGATTTCAAGAGAAATTTCTTCAGAGAAAAAGTACTAATGTACTGATTCTTAACAATAAGCTACAAGGCTTTCAAAAAAAAATGTCCGTACGGACCAGGAGTTTTGGACAAGGGAGCACATGCATGAAAATAAGAGAGAAATATCGTAATAGTATATCAAAGGACGAGTATAGTAAACGCGATCTTTCAGCACGCGTTCAAGTTGAATGATTGATACGCGACGAGCGTAGCGTGGAGTTTTCTAAACTTGAAACCTTTCTAAACTTTTCTTGAACTCGAATAGTATATCAAACGACGAGTGTAGTAAACTCGTGCTGAAAAATCGCGCTTACTGAACTCGTCCATCAATACACAATTTTCAATTTTGCGTCTGTAATGGACTCATAACAGCACTCATGTGCGTGCGGCTATGGCTCGCCGAGTGCTGTTTTGAGTTATTTTTTTCAAGGTTGGCACTGAAATTCAGAGCTGTCAGTGTCAAATTTTCGCCGAGATAGTTTTGAGGTTATGTGATGTGTGGAAATCGCGAAATGTCAATTATCAGTGTGACCAACCACCATAAAATTTATTTAGATTTTTTATTTAGAAGTGGCATAAAATGGCACAAAATGCGAAAAAATACTATAAAAAAACTCTTTCGTAAGGCGTTTTTCAGCACTTGTCCATTAGAAAACTCCTCGCTACGCTCGTAGCGAAAATTTGACACTGACAGCTCTGAATGTCAGTGCCAGCCCTGAAAAAAATAACTCATAACAGCACTCAGCGATCCATAACCGCACGCATATGAGTGCTGTTATGAGTCCATTTCAGGCGCAAAACAGAAAAATCATTTAACAGAATCAATAAACTTCTTTGAAAAGCAGTATACATATATATGGATATACAGAGCACATTTTTTTTTACGTAACCCAATTCTAACAAAAATTGGGGGCCGTGGTTTATCGATGTGAGTTGCAGGGGAGCCGCGACATCAAAAAGTTTGGGAAGCAGTATACTAGAATATTAAGACAGCTCAAAAATTGGTTGTCTAATATTTATAAGTTTTAAGTTTAGTCTGTATAGACTTCATCTAACGATTTTAGACAACATTGTAAATTGTGTCTAAACTACAAATTTTGTTTTGACCTAACTAATTTGCAAGTTTTAAGCGAGTTTAGACTATGTACAACGTTGTTTATTGTCTAGAATCTTAAGCTCAAAAATTGTTTGTCTAATATATGTAAGTTTTAAGCAAATTTAGTCTATGTAGACTTCATTTAACGATTTTAGACAACATTGCAAGTTATGTCTAAACTAGACATTTTGTTTTGACCGAACTAATTTGTAAGTTTTAAGCGAGTTTAGTCTATATACAACATTGTTTCTTGTCTAGAATATTAAGAAAGCCCAAAAATTGTTTGTCTAACATTTGTAAGTTTTTAATATGTTTAGTCTGTGTAGACTTCATATAACGATTTTAGACAACCATGTAAGTTGTGTCTAATCTAGACATTTTGTATAGACCGAACTAATTTGTAAGTTTTAAGCGAGTTTAGCCTACATACAAGATTATTTATTGTCTAGAATATTAAGCAAGTTCAAACATGGTTTGTCTAATATTTGTAAGTTTTACGTAAGTTTAGTCAGCATAGACTTCATATAATTATTTTAGAAAACATTCGAAGTTGTGCCTAAATTAGACATTTTGTTTAGACCGAACCAGCTTGTAAGTTTTAAGCGATTTTAGTCTACATACAAGATTATTCATTGTCTAGAATATTAAGCAAGCTCAAGCATTGGTTGTCTAATATTTGTAAGTTTTACGTAAATTAAGTCAGCATAGACTTCATTTAACTATTTTAGTAGTAACTATATTAGACAATATTGTAAGTTGTGTCATTTTGTTTAGACCGAACCAATTTGTAAGTTTTGAGCGAGTTTAGTCTATATACCACATTGTTTGTTGTCTAGAATATTAAGAAAACTCAAAAATTGTTTGTCTAATATTTGTAAGTTTTAAGTAATTTTAATCTTTATGGACTTCATCTCACGATTTTAGACAAAATTGTAAGTTGTGTCTAAACTAGACATTTTGTTTTGACCGAACTAATTTGTAAGTTTGAAGCGAGTTTAGTTTACGAACGAGTTTGTAGGTTTCAAGTCTTTATAGATCTATTGTCTAAAGTATTAGACTATATTGTAGTTTGTGTCTAAATTGCTGAGATTTTGATGAAGACTAAACGAGTTTGTATACGCATACGAGTCTATAAACAAGTTTGTAAGTTTCAAATATATATGGATCTATTGTTTTAGACACAGTTGTAGATTGTGCCGAAATTACTGTGTAGACTAAACGAGTTTGAATACGTATACGAGTGGTCTATAAACGAGTTTGTAAGTTACAAGTCTCTATGGATCTATTGTCTTAGGTTTCAGACTATGTTGTAGATTGTGTCTAAATTGCTGATACTTTTTTGTAGACTAAACAGGTTTGTATACGTGTATCAGTCTTTAAACGAGTTTGTAAGTTTCAAATCTATATGGATGTTTTGTCTTAGGTTTTAGACTATGTTGTAGATTGTGTCTAAAATACTGAGATTTGTATCTAGACTAAACGAGTTTGTATACGTATACGAGCCTATAAACGTGTTTGTAAGTTGAAAGCCTATATGTACTTTTTTTAGGTTTTAGACAACTTTGTAAAATTGTGTCTAAACTAGATATTTTGTTTGGACCAAACTGATTTGTATGTTTTCACTTTAATATATCATTTACACTTCGATGAAAGGTAGTGGGACATATGAATCTCACTGTTTATATTTTCCGATGGTTTTTGACTTTTTTTGTAGATTATGTCTAAACTGCTGAGATTTTGATGTGGACTAAACCAATTTCTAAGTTTCAAGTTTATATAAGCTTCGTCTAGTGCAAGGGTGAGCAAATCTTTAGGGTGTCGGGCCACATTGCGGATGAAAATTTGATCGCGGGCCACATTAAAAAATTTCTTTTTTTTTTCATAGAAGCAAATCATTTGATCATTTTCATTAGGATCATATAATTTTCTTCATAGAAGCAAATATTGTCCGTACACTGCTTTTAAAATGACCTCATGCGGGCCGCCATTGGCACAGGCCTGGTCTACATATAGCTAAACGGGAACCAAATTCGACGAAAATAGATTAAACTACTTTGCACAGGATTAGACAAGATATGGTAATACTAGACACAAACATGATGGCTATGCATTACTTGCTGGACTGACCAAGACAAGACCAGACAAAAGTAGACGGGACTAGGCAAACAGGCATCACCAGACATGACCAGATGAGATTATAGATATCCATGAACAACATGAGCTATTCCCCAAAAGAAATGGATTGCCGAACTTGTACTTGGGCCGAGGGATGTACATCGTAGAAAGCATTTGAAAAAGAGGCGAAACAATGTTTCAATTTTCATCGACCAAACGCTTATTCCGGAAACTACTGAACCTCTATTGATGTTGGGGAATAGCTCATGTTGTTCATGGATATCAAACACTAAAAAATCGATTTTGGGGCTGTTAAAATCATTTTGTATTAAAAAAATTATAGGCAACATGGTCAAAGGAAGTTCTTGACTAAACGAAAAAAAAAAAAAAATTTAATATTTAAAAATCGATTTTAGGGTTCCTAAAAAAATTTTGTTCAAAAAAATGTTGGGCAAACATGGCCAAACCATGTATTTTAAGATGCTACTCTCAAATACAGAAAAAAATGCATTTTGGGGGGCTAGGTCCCCTATAATTTTTTTATATCTTTTTTCCCCTTCCTTCCTCTCTGGACGAATGTAATGAAAAAGAAATTCGGGTCACAATACGATGTAGGAAGTTCAGCAAATGTTGAAGTGTACTTCAAGAATTTGAAAAACATTGACATGGGCGACGTTGCCGGTCCAATTCGCGCGGATAAATTTATGGTCAAACATATACGTTCCATCGAAGCGACAAGTAAATTTGAGCAAGCTGCTTGCAAAAGAAAACGTTATAAACACAAATATAGAAAACACAAATATAGAAAACCTTTCGGCTCTTTCATCCCCTGGTCGTTACAGTTCGATGTTATTTGCAATTTATTTGCAATTCGAAGTTATTTGCAATCAACAATTCAAATTCCCAAAAACCCGTTGGTCTCACCAGAAGATTCACATTTTTCTTCTGTGGATTTTGCACAGACAACACCAGAAATCAATACTATTCCACAAATCGGAAGAAGACGCAAAATAAAATCAAGTGGAAAATTGGACACCAAAAACAAGAGGAAAATTTTTGACACCGTGTCCAGAAGTACGACTCATTCATGATCGACCAGTGAAGAGGGACAAGAGTAAGATGATTTTAAGAATGAAAGAAATGGCAAGAATTGTGAGACCACTTTGGATTGGATACAAGATTGATACAACTGAAAAGCATTTGCCCGTTTTGCCTGCTTGATAGCTTACACAAATAATGTTGTTTCAAGAATATTTGCAAAATTTGGAGGAAAATTGATAAAAAAACTATATCTTTCATAGAGATCCCATCAGATTTAAGCTAGTGGTGGACAATAGTAGTGTGGACAATCCCATAGAACAGGTGATACAATTCAGACACCTGGACATAGGCATATCAAGCACCCACGACCCAGTTAAAGACCTGAGGAGCCAGATTAACAAAGCATCCGCACTATCTGGATGCCTTCGAGATATAGTAGATAGATAGCAAAATTAGAATCTACAAGACTTGTATCACACCGATCATGACGTACCGTACAGTAGCCCGCGAAGACACCAACAAGACGAAAAACATGCGAAGGGTGGCCGAAATGAAAACAGTGAGAACAATAGTGGGGAAAACAAGAAGAGATAGAGTAAGAAATACAGATGACCAACTTCCAGACTTTACAGCGCAAGAGCAGAAAGTTTGGCATGCATATTCAAGGAGTACAATGTCGTCCTTGATTGCCAAGCAACCATCAGCAATCTCATCGGAATACTATTTCTTGTAAATTCAACTGCATAACAAATGGTATGTACGATCTGCCAATGGCAAATTACAATCGAAGTAGACGCAAAAACTGTCATCCAATTCGGATTCAAAAACGCCATACAAAAATTCGTCGATGATAAAAAATAACACGGACTGCATCAAATGTCGCAATTCATACGTCGCGGAAATAAATTCAGGTAAAAACATCATTCTCGACTTTGAATGGACATTGATGAACATATACCATAAAAAATGAAGCAATGATGCACCGGGCAAGATTTTCCTCGTTGATATTCCCGAAAAAATTGCAATCAGGGAAAAACTTATAATCTAAACGGGGCAATAGAATATGTTGAACCACCTGAGAGACAATTGAAAGGAACGAGAGATAACGGGCATTACGTGGCATATTGTCGAATAATTACAAATCGCTGGGAAGTTCGCAATGACCTATGCAAGAAAAAACAAATTTTAAATAATTCACAGAAGTGTAAAATAAAAGTTTTTATGATTTTTTACACATAAATTCACGAAAAATAAAAGAAATGGAAATTGGAAAATCAAAAATGGAACTTATATATAAGAAGATAACAAGTTGTAACTAAACAGATGGCATTTAAGATAAATAAAAAAATAAAAGAAAACTGTTTTCTTTAGTATTGACTTTGATGTACTTACTGGTTGGTATATTTATAATGTGCTTCCAGTACGGAAAATACAAGGACCTATTAAAATTTATTTATTGCACAATTTTTCACCTCTTATGCAGTACAAAAAGTAAGGGGCAAACGTAAAAACTATTTTGGCATACGTGAAATATGTTTTTTTATTAATTTTCGAGGTTTGCCAATTTTTTGGTCCGTATCAATTCAACGTATCAAAACAACTTTTTTAAGTAAAACACTATAAAAAACGATTTTGGGGTTCTTAAAAATATTTTTAATTGAAAAAAAAATGATGGTGAACATGGTCAAACGAAGTTCTTCAACAACAAATGAAAAAAATAATTAATATATTAATAAATAATGTTATTAAAAAAAAACGATTATGGGGTTCAAAAAAAATTATGAAAAGAAAGGATGGGCAAACATGGTCAAAAGAAGTTTTTTAAGATGACATTATCAAATATAGAAAAAATAAATTTTGGGGGGCTAGGCCCCCGATCATTTTGTTATAATGTTCAATCATTTTGTTATAATATCTTTTGAACGGAATGTGGCAAACAAAACTATTTGGTGGTCAATCATGGTCAAATCTTGGTCAAACGAATCTCATTTTAATTTTTTTATTTTTTCTATTTCGGGGGGCTATCTTCATGCAGCTGATCGTACAAGACCAGACAAAACCAAACAAAACCAGAAATTAACAGACAAGACTAGATTAGAGCAGGGTCTGCTAAATACAATAAGAATGACATACAATAAGCTATGTTTATATTGAATTACAAATTAAGATTCAAAATTAAAAATCATTCATCGTATGTATAGATAAATTTGTAATTGCTTTCTCAGCGAAGTAATATTTTGGCAGGACAACATTATAAAATCAACTCAGTTTTTCTGGTTTTTCATTTTACACTGATATGACCATTTTATTAATCAAAGTGATTTATAAAATACTTCGCGGCCCGCATTAAATGTTGGAGCACATGCGGCCCGCGGGCAGCCATTTTTCCAGGCCTGGTCTAGTGGCTTTAGACAACTTCATAAATTGTGTCTAAACTAGATATTTAATTTAGAACAAACTAATTTGTAGGTTTTATGCGAGTTTAGTTTATATGTACTACTATATAGTTGTAAAGAATATTAAGAAAGCTCAAAAATTGTTTGTCAAATTTGTAAGTTTTCGCAAATTTAGACTAAACTTGAATTTCAGACTTGATCCAACGATTTTAAAACACATTGTAAATTGTGTCTAAACTAGACATTTCGTTTAGACCGAAATAATTTGTAACATTAAGACAGTATAGTCTACATACAACATTGTTTGTTGTCTAGAACAGTGCTTCCCAAAGTGATGGGCCGCGCCCCCCTAAGGGGCCGGGGTTTACCCGCAAGGGAGCCGCGAAAATAACACATAGATATATTTTCATTAAATAAGTTTAAATGTCAAATATGCACATTAAAATTATAAACTCTAAACGTAAAAATATTGAAATTACGACGAATGATATGATAGGAATAATGACGAGCTTAGGATATTTCTTCTAGAAAAGAAACCAGAGTTAGCTGCCCGATTTCAAGAGAATTTTCTTCAGAGAAAAAGTACTAATGTACTGATTCTTAACAATGAGCTACAAGGCTTTAAAAAAAAAATGTCCGTACGGACAAGGAGCTTTGCACAAGGGAGCACAAGCATGAAAATAGGAAAATATTGTCGTTGTCAACAGAACTTAAAACAAATATCGTAATAGTATATCAAAGGACGAGTATAGTAAACGCGATCTTTCAGCACGCGTTCAAGTTGAATGATTGATACGCGACGAGCCTAGCGAGGAATTTTTCTGAACTTGAAACCTTTCTAAACTTTTCTTGAACTTGAATAGTATATCAAACGACGAGTGTAGTAAACTCGTGCTGAAAAATCGCACTTACTGAACTCGTCCTTCAATAAACAATTTTCAATTTTGCGTCTGTAATGGACTCATAACAGCACTCATGTTCGTGTGGCTATGGCTCGCCGAGTGCTGTTATGAGTTAATTTTTTCAAGGTTGACACTGATATTCAGAGCTGTCAGTGTCAAATTTTCGGCGAGATTGTTTTGAGGTTATGTGATGTGTGGAAATCGCGAAATGTCAATTATCAGTAACCACCATAAAATTTATTTTGATTTTTTATTTAGAAATGACATAAAATGGCGAAAAATTCTATAAAAAAACTCGTTCGTAAGGCGTTTTTCAGCACTTGTCCATTAGAAAACTCTTCGGTACGCTCGTAGCGAAAATTTGACACTGACAGCTCTAAATTTCAGTGCCAACCTTGAAAAAAATAACTCATAAGCGATCCATAACCGCACGCATATGAGTGCTGTTATGAGTCCATTACAGGCGCAAAACAGAAAACTCATTTAACAGAATCAATAAAGTTCTTTGAAAAGCAGTATACATATATATGTATATTGTATATACAAGGCAAATTTTTTTTACGTAACCCAATTCTAAAAAAATATGCCGTGGTTTATCGATATGAGTTGCAGGGGAGCCGCGACATCAAAAAGTTTGGGAAGCAGTGGTTTAGAATATTAAGACAGCTCAAAAATTGGTTGTCTATTATTTAAAAGTTCTAAGTTTAGTCTGTATAGACGTCATCTAACGATTTTAGACAACATTGTAAATTGTGTCTAAACTACACATTTTGTTTTGACCAAACTAATTTGCAAGTTTTAAGCGAGTTTAGACTATATACAACGTTGTTTGTTGTCTAGAATGTTAAGCTCAAAAATTGTTTGTCTGATATATGTAAGTTTTAAGAAAATTCAGTCTGTGTAGATTTCATCTAACGATTTTAGACATCATTGTAAGTTGTGTCTAAACTATACATTTTGTTTTGACCGAACTAATTTGTAATTTTTGAGCGAGTTTAGTCTATATACAACATTGTTTCTTGTCTAGAATATTAAGAACGCTTAAAAATTGTTTGTCTAACATTTGTAAGTTTTAAATAAGTTTATTCTGTGTAGACTTCATATAACGATTTTAGACAACCATGTAAGTTGTGTCTAAACTAGACATTTTGTTTAGACCGATCTAATTTGTAAGTTTTAAGCGAGTTTAGTCTACATACAAGATTCTTTATTGTCTAGAACAGCGGTGGCGAATCTATGGCACGCGTGCCACAGCTGACACTGGAAATATTTATTGGCACGCGGGAGGAATGAGGGTAGCGTTAAAATATTGTGCTTGATGAAACACATAGAGCATGTACATTGAACATCTCGTAATATCTTTTTAAATACCGCATTAATATTTGCTGCTGACCTCAAAATATCAGACCGTATAACAAGTTAGATTGAACGATGGCGTAAAATATTTGCAGAATCAAAATTTTCACATTCTCTTAGGTTTCGAATCAGATAACACACAGTAATTATTTTCGAACATGTTAGCACAATATGATAGTCCCTTATCTTTTGATCAAGTGTTACCCCTAGACATTTTATTGATTCGGCCCCTTTCAAACCTTAGAAGTAAACTATAATCATGAAGTAAGTTTAGCGTATATTTAAAGTCCATTAAAGATTATCCCCTAACGTTTTTGATTTTAATTGATATTTTTAGTTAAATCGTGTATGTCTGGGTTAGATATTAAAATGTTGCTATCGCCAGCGTACAGAATATAATTGCAACATTATTTGTTTGCGCCAGATCATTAACAAATATCAAGAATAGAGTTGTTGTCATTACATAGCCTTAGGGTACCACCCGCTTCTTTAATATTCTTTCCGGTTTCGAACCGTTTACGATCACTATTCATCCTCTTTGATGTAAGGAAGATTTTACCTAGTTCTTGGCGACGCCTCTAAATCCAATAACTTATTTTTTTGTGGAAGGAGCTTGTGATCATAACAAATATCAAGAATAGAGTTTGTCGCATTAGAGAGCATTGGGGTACCACCCACTTCTTTAATTTTCTTTCCTATTTTTAAACGCTTACGATCACTGTTCGTCCTATTTGCTGCAAGGAAGATTTTACCTAGTTCTTGGCGATGCCTCTATCCCCAATAACTTCATTTTTTTGTGGAAGGAGTGATCATAACAAATATTAAGAATAGAGTTTGTACCATAAGAGAGTCTTGGGGTACCACCCACTTCCTTAATTTTGTTTCCGATTTTGAACCATTTAATCACTGTTCGTCCTCATTGATGCAAGGCAGATTTTACCCAGTTCTTAGCGACGCTTTTAACTCCAATAACTTTATTTTCTGTGGAAGAAGCTTGTGCTCATAACAAATATCAAGAATAGAGTTTGTGTCATTGGAGAGTATTGGGATACTACAATGGGAGTTTGTTCTATAAGCCTGGGGGTACCACCCACTTCTTTAAATCTCTTTCCGATTTTGAACCGTTTACGATCACTGTTCGTCCTCTTGGATGCAAGGAAGATTTTACCCAGTTCTTGGCGAAGCCTCTAACTCCAATAATTTCATTTTTCTGGTGGATGGCGCTTCTGATCATAACAAATATCAAGAATAGGGTTTGTCCCATTAGAGGGCCTTGGGGTACCACCCACTTCTTTAATTTTCTTTCCGATTTTGAATCGTTTACGATCACTGTTCGTCCTCTTTGATGCAAAGAAGGTTTTACCCTGTTCTTTTTGACTCCAATCTGTTCATTTTTTGTGAAAGGAGCTTGTGATCAGAAGAGTCAAATGCTTTACTTAGGTCGTAAAATAAAGCAAGAACCTCCTGATTACAATTTAGAGAAGTAATTATAAAATTAACACTATCCAACAGAGCAGTTATCAGTTGAGCTACTTTTCCAGAAGCCGTTTTGACTCTTTGCCCGCATGTTTTTACTTTCCAAGAAACTTGATACTTTCAAATGTCGTATTCAATCCGTAACGGTATTCAGGCTAATGTGGTAACTCAGGCAAAGTTATTGGGCACGTCAGCATTTCATAATGTGGAAACTTAAGAAAAATGGCACGCGGTGATAAAAAGGTTCGCCACCCCTGGTCTAGAATATTAAGCAAGCTCAAACATTGTTTGTCTAATATTTGTAAGTTATAATTATGTTTAGTCAGCATAGACTTCATGTAACTATTTTTGACAACATTGTAAGTTGTGTCTAAACTAGACATTTTGTTTTGACAGAACTAATGTGTAGGTTTCAAGCGAGTTTAGTCTATACACAACATTGTTTGTTATCAATATTTGTTGTTGAATATTAAGAAAGCTAAAAAAATGTTTGTCTAATATTTGTAAGTTTAGTTTGTATAGACTTCATCTAACGATTTTAGACAACATTGTAAGTTGTGTCTAAACTACACATTTTGTTTAGACCAAACTAATTTGTTTTGAAGTGAGTTTAGTCTATATCAGGGGTCGTCAACCTGCGGCTCTTTCGTTGTAAAATTGCGGCTCTGAAGTTCCATAAGCAAAAATTAATTATTTTATTATCGAAACCCTTAAAATCTCCACATTGTCAAATCAAACAAATCACACTGTATGAAACATCACAATCGGAATTCATTTAATTGTTTATTGTCTTTCGAAGAAGAAAATCGAGAATTCAATAGTAATTGGTTGTTCCGTTTCCGAGTTGTTTCCGTTCATATGCGACACAGATAGGCTTCCGACTTGTCTCATTGGTGACGAAAAACTCGCACACAAATCAAATTTGGATAGACACTTCGCTACATAACATACCCAACTCGCTGGTAAATATTCAGCCGGTGATGCACGAAAAAAACTGTTGAAGAGCTTCAAAAACAAAAACAGCAGCCAAGTTCTATACTAAGTAACTGGGCGCAATCTCCAAATAATGTAAATCCGGCAAGCTTTGCAGTATCACTAAAAATTGCAAAAAGGGTGAAATCATTAAATCATAGATGGTGAGTACGTCAAAGATTGTTTTCAAGAACAAAGCAGAAATCATGAACAAATCAAAGATTTGCCAGTATCTGCTAAAACAGTAGAAGATAAAACTGCTTCAAATGTAACACATATGCAAATGGAAGATATTCAACTGGCTCCGGCCTTATCCCTTTCTATGTCTTGCTATGTCGGCACAAAAGACACGACACAAGTTGTATTTTGAGAAAGAAGAACTGCTAGGATTGCTACCGCTCTCAGAGCAAACTCGTGGGGAAGATATAGCAAATGTTGAAGAATTCCATAACTGATAAAGCCAGTAGTATGCCAGGAATAAATATAAGGGTAACAACGATTCTTCCGGACAAAATAAACCAAGACATTCTTGTGTTCAATTATTGTCTTCATCAAGAGGTGTTTTGTGACAAAATATTTTCGGCCGAAATAGTTGGTAAAATGGTTGGTGGTAATAGGTCATGAACTTGGTAATTAATATTATTAACAGCGTCTAAAGACGGGGATAAAAGCACTCTACCATCGCCAATTTAAAGAATTCCTTGAAGAAGTATGGAGCCAGTATTCTGTACTACTTCCGCACAATAAAGTGCGATGGCTTTCCAAAGGTATAACGTATTGAAACGTTTTACTTTGAAAAGTTTTAATAACATCCACTTTGGGACAGCTTTACTAATTAAATCAAGGGAGGGACACGGAAATCTTCTGTTACTCTTTAGCACACAGCGCTCAAGATGCATTGTGTGAACCTTTCGTTACGTCAAAGCAAGTAACGAGAAAGGTCAAGACCTAATATGTCAGGGGCTGCAGGCCATAGGTTTATGTACTATTAAAGTAACATAAGATAGTTATAATTTGTGTAACCTCACTCCTTAGGTAAAACGACAAACCTACCTTTGTTGGTGAGTTCTTCTGCAATTCCTCGTCTCCGGACCAATTGTAGTATCGTGTACAAGTTTCTACCGTTCCCGGCTCAAGATTCACCAGAATTTTTTACTTTGTGCTTGAGTGAAATAAAAACTTGTTTATCACTAATTGGAAGAAGACAACTTTTGGATATCACAATGAAACTAAATCTAAAACTGCAAGAAAAAGAAAACCGAGCCTGTGCCTTGTTGCAGGAAGTAGTCTGTTTCGAAAAAAAATTACTTCTTCTTGTTGAAGATATGGAGAGCGGTAAATTACTTCATTTTAAAAATCTAAAACAATATCGCTATGAAACTACAACGCAGCTATAAAAAAAAGGATGGATTTGTTAATAGATTCGAGCGATTCCAAACAAACAAAACCTCTCTCGCGTTCATAGTAAATCCTCTCAACACAAATAGAAATGAAATCAACATTGAACTATTTGGAATTTATGCTGATGAAATGCAATGTATGGATCTGAAAAGCAAAGACTAGTGGAGTGGCATGTTCATAGAACTCAAGAGCAAGTTGAAGGAGTTGGAGGTCCAGAAATGCATGCACGTCGCGCAGCACAAGTGGAAAGCCCTAATACAAATGCCACGAGTCGAGGCACTCATTTTCGGCACATGGAATAACCTTCCAGAATGCTGAGTGAGGTTACAGCAAAAACTTTTAGTGGGTCTTTAAAAATTGGGAAATTTTGTTAATTGTAACTTTTGGCTCGTCCGTTTGAAAAGGTTGCCGACCCTTGGTCTATATAAAAGATTATTTGTTGTCTAGATTAAGAAAGTTCAAAAATTGTTTGTCTAATATTCGTAAGTATTAAGTGAATAAGTTTAGTCTGTATAGACTTCATCTAACGATTTTAGACAACATTGTAAGTTGTGTCTAAACTACACATTGTGTTTAGACCGAACTAATTTGAAGTTTTAAGCGAGTTTAGTCTATATACAACATTGTTTGATGTCTAGAATATTAAGAAAACTAAAAAATTGTTTGTTATTTGTAAGTTTTAAGTAAGTTTAGTCTTTATAGATTTCTTCTGACACTTTTAGACAACATTGTAAGTTGTGTCTAAATTATTTAGTTTATGTACACTTTATCTAAGATTTTTAGACAACATTGTAACTTGTGTTTACAGTCCTAGTTCATAGCAAGTTTTAAGCAAGTTTAGTAACAATATATACACAAACTTCGAATTAGTCTAGTCTAAACAAAATGTCTCTAATATAGGCACAATTTACAATGTTGTCTAAAACCTAAATCTACTTTTGGACTAAATCTATATACACTTTGTTGAAAGGTACTGGAACATATGAATGCTTGAGTTATTGTTGTCTGATTGTTTTAGACTTTTTTTGTAGATTGTGTCTAAACTGCTGAGTTTTTTATATAGACTAAACGAATTTGTAAGTTTCATGTTTATGACTTATAGACCTCGTCTAAAGGTTTTAGATAAAACTATTTTTTAAGTTTTAACAATATTTAGTCGTAGACTAAAATGTTTTAGAATGTAGACTTATTTATGCTTTAGAATGTAGACTTTATCTAGGAGTTTTGGACAACATTGGGAACTGGGTATAAAGTTCTAGTTCACACTAATTTGGATGTTTAAAGTAATATATAAAATTGTCTGTTTTCTAGAATATTAGGGAAGTACATTGTCAAATATTGTTGGTCTAATCTTAGAAGACCATTGTCTAAATCAGTGTTTCCCAAAGTGTGGTACGCGTGTGGTGGTCTTTCCCACTGGGCGCTCGGGGCACGTATCCAGGGCCCCGCGATCGATAGGGGCCCCCTAGTTATTGCCAGATCACCAAACAATAACCGATATTTATTACCAAAAACCATATTTATTTCGGAAAAATCAAACGATAATGAATCTGACCAAGAGGACCTATCTCAAAGAAAGGCTCTGGTTCTGCGCCGCCAGTTCAACTAAATGGAAAATATAAATTAATTGTAACTCACCTAAAACAGCCTTTAAGTTCGTATAAGAACATATAACTCTGAATTCCGAGGAGTTATATGATCCGAGGATGATACCGAGGCGAGACAAAGTTGCAAAGAATTTGCTGAAATTTATTAACGAGAAAGAGTTGGAAATGGAATGTCTGCATTTAACAGAATACTTGAAAATTGTTCATAGCAAAAATGAAGGAACTAATAGGATATTGGAGATATATAATCTTTTGAAAGAAAACGTATTTGAAAACACATTTCCAAATATAGAAATCGCATTAGTATCTTTTTAAGCATGATGGTGCAGTGGGAAACGTTCCTTCTCCAAATTGAAAAGGATAAAAAATGAGTCTGTTTGTCGCTGATGTCCATAGAACGTGATCAAAAACATAGATTTTGAAGAAGTGATTAACGATTTTTGTCCATTTCAAATCTAGAAAGGTACCTCTTCAATCAGCATTTTTTTTAAACACTAACCTGTGAATTCTAAAAGCGTTCTTGCGAGTTGTGGATTATATTAAATTACCTATTCAAATGCGTGTAAAGTTTATGGTGATACCGGAGACTGATGAAAGTTCTTATGACGAATCCACACCACCGGAGATAATTGAAAAAGCAAATTCTTCATTTTTGCTTCGTTTTTTTTGGATGGCCCCTGGACCCCAAACTTGTAAGATACGTCCCTTTGCATGAGTAATAAAAAATATTATCTGCAACTCGTGCGGTATTGTCAATTGCCCTCTCGAGCGAATGTTCTCACTTCGCTCTCGTGGGAAATTGAGACCTTACCGCCCTAGTTGCACAATATACTAATAAGACATTGTCTAAAATTCAAATAAGTTTATCTATTACTAAGCTTTTGTTATATATTTGTCAAAATTTCGGTCTATTGTCTAAATCTAATTATTAAATTGATATATTTACTGAGTTAGGCTAACTACAAATAGATACATTTACCGAGGTAGACCAACCAACATAGATAGATGTTCGTGGTCTGTTAGAAAAGTATCCGACCTTTAGCCGGTAAAAAAACTGGCATACCTGGAGCGTTGGAAACCTAATCAAAGTAGTCTCCTTGGGACTCCACACACTTCTCCCAGTGGTGCCGCCATTGTTGGAAGCATTCCGAAAAAGCCTCTTTCGAAATCGACTTTAGCTCGGCTGTCGTTGCACCCATAATGTCCTCTCTTGTCTGAAATCGCGTTCCTTTCAATGGCCTCTTGACTTTGGGGAATAGCCAGAAGTCGCAAGGGGGGCATATCAGGAGAGTAAGGAGCCTGTCGAACCAGAGGAGTTTTTTCGCCAAAAAATTGTGAACCAACAACTCCAGTTGCAATTTCTCGGATGGTCACACGACGGTCCCGCATCACCACAGCGTTCACTTTGGCAATGACATGGTCATTTCGGCACGTTGATAACTGACCAGAACGTGGCTCGCTTTCCACCGCTGTGCGACTGTCTTTAAAAGCCGTCTGAATCTTTCGAATGGTTTCCACCTGGTTATCACCCTTTTTCTGGCAAAATTTGATGCAGTAGCGCTGCTACAGTCGTTCCGTCATTTTACTTGAATTGAAAAACTGACTAGAGGACTACACACTACGTCACTCGAACACTGCTCGACAGCAACTGGCGCTAAAGGTTCAAGGTCGGCTCATGCAAGCGTGCTTTCAAATTGCTTTCAATTCAAATCCATCAGGTTTTCAAAATAAAAAATAAGGTCGGATACTTTTCTAACAGGCCACGTATTTACCCAGCTAGACTAACCAGAATTCATAGACGCTTTATTATTATAGTTAGACTAAACGGGATATATTTATAGTTAGACTAAACGGGATATATTTATAGTTAGACTAAACGGGATTAGAATATTTTTTTGGCAACAATTGATGAAATGAGAAGACTATTTTCCTAGTACATATTACGGATACCAGTGGCATCAACCGCAACCGAAATCATTGCGTATTGGACTCTTTGGAACTGAACGAAGTTATTGAAGTTAGACTTGGATATCAAAACAAGTTTATAAACCAACAATAGAAGTAATTGCCAGATTACACTAGTTGGAGGTAGTGAAATTAGATTTGAGTAGACATTCTAGACAAGTTACCTTAATAAGTTTAGACCAGGCCTGGGAAAATGGGGCCCACGGGCCACATGCGGCCTTGGTCGACCTTTTATGCGGTCCGTGGAGCATTTTATAAAAAACAAACTACATAAACAATAAAAACAAAACAAAAAAAGTTGGTTTTGTGATTGTGTCCTAATAGTGATTGTAACCAAAATAATATTTACAATTACAAGTTTATCTATACATAACAGCTACAATGAATGATCTTAATTCGTATTCCAACATAAACAAAGCCTCAAAAATCTTGAAAGCAAGCATATGACATGCTTATTATGTTCAACAGGCCTAATTTACTTTATTTATAAATTCACTTTATTCTCTACCTGCTTATTTTATCGACACTGCCCGTAAATGTGGGTGTTCTCTGCATGTATTTCGTTTTACAAGCAGTATATATTGTCCAGTATGAGAAAACGTACCAAGATTGAGATATCGCACAATTTGACCTTCGGGCACGCCAGGCCGATGCGCAACAGACTGTTTGGAATCTTCGCGAACCTACCAATTAGCGTAACAGTCTCCATTAGATTTAAAAAGTTTCATCTGGAGCACCACAGTAATCAAGGTGACGAGTTGAGCGACACGGACATACCGACGTACGTGGAGGCGAAGCTATTCTGACGACGTTCGGGAAGTTCATCTGGATGCTGCCCTTCTTCTATGTCTTCCGGCCGCTGGTGACCTACCCCAAGCCCCCGAGACGCTGGAGTACGTCAACGCGGTCATCCAGTTCACATTCGATGGTCTTGTCTGGTGGTAGGATGCTTTGTTACCTATGTTTCGGGCGATGACAGTATACTACTCCGGCGGTGACAAGCGGGAAGCCGGCGTTGGCTTCATGATTGATCGTGTAGCAGCCAGCAGCATCATCGTCTTTCAACCAATATCAGAGCGGGTAGCAACCATCACAATCAAGGGGACGATCACCACTCAGGTCATATTCATTTACGCCCCGACTGAAACGAGCGCCGATGTGATAAAGGATGCTTTCTACAATCAACTACAAGTCGCCCTGGACACCATTCCCCAAACTGAACTGATCCTACTAGCGGGTGACTTCAATGCGCATACGGGCGCAGATCGAGCAGGTTGGAAGAAAACGTTGGGCAGATTCGGATACGGTGACATAAATGACAATGGACTGCGCCTTCTATCATTCGCAGCGTCGAACAATCTACGCAAACATCAACTTACGTGGCGAACTGGACTACGTTTTGATCAATTCGCGATTTCGATCGATGCTCAAAGATGTACGTGCGATGCGGGGACCAGACTATGGATCCGACCATTATCTCGTACGAGCCACATTACAGTTACGATTACAACGAGCAAAGACGAAAGCACCACCCATGGTCAAGCGAAACTGAGCGTGTTTGCGAGATCCTATCATCGGTCAAAAATTCCAAATCGAGTTACGCAATAAATTTGCAGTGATTGAGCAATCGGACGATATCATGGAGTGTGCCGCTCAGCTATGTCCGCCGATTCGTCTCCGGAAACAAGTCTGGATTACGGACGAGTGTTTGGACTTGGTGGATCAACAGCAACGAGTCAAGCACGTCGATTTTGAACAATACCGCCGATTGAATAATCAATTACGACATCGGATGGAGATGGTACGAGAGGCGTATTGGAACAATGTCGCGGTTGAAATGGAGGAAGCAACATCTTTATATCAAAACAACAGAAAGTTGAGCGGGAAGACAAAATCAACAAACAATGATATCAAGAAAGCGGATGGAACTTTCGTTAGTTTTTCAGCCGAGCGTCTGCATCGGTGGAGGGAATTCTTTAATGAAGTGCCGACACCACTGATCATCAATAAACCAGTGATCCCGTTCCCCGATGGCGACCCAACGATTGTTGATGTCAAGACAGCAATAAAATCGCTGAAAAATGGGAAAGCGCCAGGCATCGATCAAGTTACCGCTGAGATGATCAAAGCCGGATGCAACATTTTGTTACAACGGCTTTACGACCTCCTACTTCAAATTTGGCATTTGGAACAAATACCGTCAACTTGGAAGAAATCCGCGATCGTAGTCCCCATATTGAAGAAAGGCGATAGCCGGGAATGCAATAATTACCGTGTCATCAGCTTCCTATCAATTGTCGGGAAGGTATTTATGAAAATCATTCAATCACGACTGCAGAAACATCGAGAGGAAACAAGTCCAGCGGAGCAAGCAGGACTTAGGCCAAATCGTGGCTGTATCGATCAAATATTCGCACTTTGAACCTTGAACCAGTTGAAAACGAACAATTATCGTCGGACAATTATCGTCTTTGTCGACTTTAAATCTGACTTCGACTGCATCCACTAGCCTTCTTTATGATCAGTATTGAAAACAGAGCATGTGCCTTTAAAAATTATACATTTTCTATGAGCGGTGTAAGATGGTTGAATCAGCTGCGTACGGATCCGGAACGAATTATCGGACGGTTTTCTGATCCAAATGGTAGTTCGACAGGGAGATGTCGCTTCCCCACTGCTTTTCAACGTGGTTGTAAATGCCATTATGTGATCAGCAACCACCGATTGTGGAACAAATACAAACACTCCGCCTACGATGGTTCGGTCACATTTGCAGAATGAATGAAAACCGGCTTCCACGCGAACTACTCTGGCGGAAGCGGCGGAAGCTGGAGGATACAGCGATCAGCGCCGAAGAAGATATAGATAAAACATGTAGTAGACGACATCAAGAACCGACGACTGGACCTCGATGAGACCAGGGATATTGCCATTGCTCGGAAAGTGTGGAAGCAAATCATGAATGAAGCGAAAAATCTAGCGGCACCAACAGCAGCGTATTGGTTACGAGAACGACGTCCTCGACAATCGCCAGCTACGGATTAAAGAAGAAGAAGAAGATGTTTCGGGTCGATGCTGGCGTTGGGTTTTCACCCTGTCGCCGGTCACTTCCTCTCGGTGCACTACATGTTCAAGACGGGCTACGAGACCTACAGATACTACGGCCCTCTGAACTGGATCACCTTCAACGTGGGGTACCACAACGACTTCCCCGCCGTTCCCGGCTCAAGATTACCAGAAGTGAAGAAGATTACCACAAGTGAAGAAGAAGGGTATTGAACTGGAACCCGGTGGAAAGGCGAAAGAGAGGACGGCCTAGAAGAAATTGGAGAAATGAAATTGAATAAGCTATGGCCAGTAGAGATCTAGAATAAAATGATTGGGCAGATAGAACAAGATGGAAGCTAGGATGCGAGAACGGTCACGGCTGTAATGAAGCTCGCCATAAAAAAGAAAAAGAAGGTTGCTAGTGAATTTGATGGCAAACTATCTCATCATGATTCTTGGTCGGCGGTGTTGTACGATGTCATAATGGAACCGGACGTGGGTCCTTACGCGAGGATAAAGAGGAAAGCCAAAGGTTTGAGGAGTTAGGTTAGGTTTTTTAAAACGCTGTTGCAGATAAACCAAAAGGAGAACAAGAAGTAATTTATATTAATATATGCATTATAAGCGTGCCCATAATTTTTATAACTATTGTTGTGGCTAGGCGAGAGAGAAAAATGTAATGCGGCACGCGGTTAAATTTTCGTGCTTAACGTAGCCCGAGACCTAAAATTTTTTGCCCACCCCTGGTCTAGACTAATAAGTTTTACACACACTTGAAGATGCTACACCCCACGCACGAGCTTTATCAAAAACCATGACGGACAAACGGAAAGCGACCCGAATAAAACTAAGAACATCTGGAGAGAACATTTCCAGAAACTCTTAACAAAATGAGAAGAAATGGCAGACATAGGAGAAATTAACGAGCTCGAAGGGGACAGCACAGAACCCCCATCCTTCGAGGAGACGAAAGAGACTAATAAAAAAATGAAAGGAAACAAGGCACCGGGGATAGATGGAATACCAGCTGAAGCATACAAACTAGGTGGACAACACCTAATCTAAAGAAGAGAGACAAAGAAGAGACGCTCCCAGAGTACTTCAAAACAGCAATAATCATCCCCATCCATAAAAAAGGAGACAAACTGAAGTGCGATAACTACCGCGGAATTAGTATGCTATGCACTGTATACAAAAATACTATATCATTAACGTACGACTACAGCAGTAAGCAGAAAAACTGGAGCTTCAGGATAGGAAGATCGACGGTGGACCAGATCTTTACAGTGAAGCAAATATTGAATAAAGCATGGGAATACGACATTGATGTGCACATCTTCATCGATTATAAGCAGGCATACGATTCGATCGACCGCAACAAGCGCCATCAAATTCTTCAGCTAAAGATACAAACCGAACTCGTAAAAATGATAAAGACCACAATGTGCGAAACTGAAGCCGTGGTGCGGGTCCAAAACCAACTCACGAACCCTTTCAAAAAACGGAAGGGTTGAAACAAGGCGATGGGCTAGCTCCCACACTCTGCAACCTACCGCTAGAATTTGTTATAAGACGATTGAGTGTAGGTTGGAATAAAATCCTAGCCAACAAAACAATGCAACTAGCAGAAGATGCCGATGACTTAAATATTATAAGCAGAAGGGCCGACGAAGCGCAGAGGACTTATGCCCAACTAAAAGCAGCTGCCAAAGATAGCGGGCTCAGCATCAACACATGCAAAACAAAGGTGATGACACAAAGAAGAAAGAGCGGGCCAGAATTACAGTTGCCAGATAACATCGAGGATGTCAACAAATATATCTGGGTGTGGAAACAAAGATGGTACCGAAGACGGAGAAGTAAGACGCCGAGTCCTAGCAGCAAATAAGGCGTAGTATGCAATTGCGGGAATATTAAGATCTATAACAAGCTTAGAATACACAAGACAATAATTCGGCCCATCGCATGCCATTGTAGCGAAACATGGACTATGACCGAAAAAACAATATCGCAATGGATACATTTGAGCGCAAGGTGCTACGTAGGATTCTAGGGGCGTTAATGGTCGGAAACATCGGAAGGCCAAGGTACAATAACGAGCTATACCAGATATATCAAGAACCACCGCTAAGATGGGCAAGATACGTGATCAAGATGGACGACAACCGTCTGCCACTAAGAGTACTAAACGCAAAAATGCCAGGCAGGCGGCCGGTAGGTAGGCCAAGAAATCAGCGGGAGGAAGAGACCCGGGAAGACGCATACCAACTACTCGGAGTAATAGTGCGGAGGAGCACAGCAAAGGACCGAGAAGAATGGAGGACAAAAATACAGGAGGCCAGGGCCCGATTTGGGCTTTAGCGCCATATGAAGAAGACGAATAAGTTTTACATTTTAGACTAACCAGGTTTCATATACGTATTTACCTAGTTAAACTAAATGGGATTAGAATAATTTGTTTTGCAACAATTGATAAAATGAGAAGACAAGCTTCCTAGAAGTCATTACCGATAGCAGTGGTACCAACAGCAACAGAAACCATTGCGTAATTGGACTCTTTGAAACTGGATGAAGTTAGTGAAATTAGACTTGAGCATCAAAACAAGTTTGTAAAACAACAATAGAAATCATTGTCTGATTTTACTATTTGGAGGTAGTGAAATTAGATTTGAAATTCTCGACAAGCTTGCCTAATTAGTCTAGACTAACAAGTTTTAAAGAAGAGATTGAGACGATTAGTGTTAACAAATCTTGTTAATTGCATGGGATTAGATTAATTATGAGTAAAGTTAAACTAGTGAGAGTTGGATAATATAAGTAGAAAGTGTATTGATTGTGAGATTTAAGCAAATTAGGGTGTCGGCTGAGATGTGTAGCGAATGAGTATGTAAATATTGAGTGCGTAGTGAATAGAATCGAGTATTTATGCGCGAGTGTGCGAATAAATGAAATATATCGTAACGGTCGTCGTTATCTAACCCCAGCTAGCAGGAAACGCAAAGACGCGGGCCTGGGCCCTGTTGCCATGGAAAGTTTGGGAGTGTCATTGGATCCGATTGGCCGAGCGCTCGGCCGAAAGGGGGAAACGTTGCAAAACTTTCAACTGTCGAAAAACCCGTAAAATTATCGCAATATTTATCATCTCACACTAAACACTAATTCATAAATACGGTTTTGCATTGATAACTTTTTTTATACGAGTTGCTAAATTTAGATCGCATCTACTTTTTCAACTATTCATTGGAAACACAACTTGAGAAATCCTGCCAATTTTTAATATTTTTTCTTTGTCGAGGTTAAGGCGACAAATTCAAAGCCAAACAAAAATTTCCACACTGAACGGCAATTTTCCAATCGAATTTTCAAATACTTCGTCTTCTCGCTCGTCATTATTGTAACGAATTGGTTTTCCATTTCGTTCACCTTGAACCACCCCGTGGCACGTTCCGACAAATAAAAATTTCAACAAGGTCAAATCGCACACAAAGAATCCACCCTTATTTTCAAGGTCAACCCCCGATCGACCAATCGCTGCTCGCCGACCGCCCCGCCATCCAATTAGTACGTGGGAAATTGAACTTGGGGTCTTTTTACAAGGGATTAAGGGATGTTTCGTGCGTTTTAAACATTAAAATTATAGCTTTAGACAATGTTTAATTGACAATTTTTCAATGTTTGAAGTGTCTGTTCCTTTTCAAAAAGGACCAAATAATTAATATTGTAAAATAACCAGTGTATTAAGAAAATAGACATATTGTGTAATTAGACAAAGTTTCAATAATAGACAAAATAATATTTGTCTATTATTAGATATAATAATTAGACTATATTTAAAATTAGATTGTAAATATATTAATTACTTTGTAACTAATTAAATTGTAAATATGTTATAATATATTAAACACACAAGACTATACAGACAAGACAAGACTCTCAAGGCTAGGTATCCAATACTAGACAGACAAGACTAGACAGACAAGACTGGACAGACAAGACTGGACAGACAAGACTGGACGGATAAGACTGGATAGACAAGACTGGACAGACCCGATTAGGCAGCCAATACTAGACAGGCAATACTAGTCAGACAAGACTAGACTAGACAGACAAGACTAAACAGACAAGATTAGACAGACAAGACTAAAGAGACAAGATTATACAGATAAGACTAGACAGACAAGACTAGACAGCCCAGACTAGACAGGCAATACTAGACAGACAGGACTACGCTAGACAGACAAGACTAAATAGACAAGACTATACAGACAAGACTAGACAGACAAGACTAGACAGACAAGACTAGACAAACAAGACTAGACATACAAGACTAGACAGACAAGACTAGACAGACAAGACTAGACATACAAGACTAGACATACAAGACTAGACAGACAAGATCGGACAGACAAGACTAGACAGACAAGAGTAGACAGACAAGACTGGACAGACAAGAGTAAATAGACAAGATTAGACGATTATCTATAAGATTAGGCAGACAAGACTTGGAAGTCTTGGTAGACTGGAAGCTGGGGGAAAAGTCGCGGAACGAGAAGTGACTAGTAGGTTTCCACAGGGTTCTACTCTAGGACATTCCCTGTGGAATATCCTACATGATGGGGAGCTCGGACTGGAATTGCCTCAATGCAACGGGCAGAAACGAACGTGGAGTAATGTAAAGAACCAACAAAGCCATATAGCTGGTGGACCCGTGGTTGCAAGAAAACAACTAACAATAAGCCTCGCATCCGAAAAAACCGAGGCGGTGCTGCTTTCCGGAAGAAAAATAGGTCCACTTGTTTTCAGATTAAAAACGCGATTATTATACCAAAAGATTCGATTTAGTACCTGGAAGTTACCACTTACCATCGACAAAAAACTGTAATAAGCTTTAACAAACATGTTATATTAGCCGCGAGGAAGGCACTTAGAACTGTAGCAAAACTGGGAACAAACATGCCAAACGTTAGGGGGGTAAGAAGTGGCAAGAAGAGACTAATATGCTCAGTTGCTACTCAGCAATGCAATATGGGGCTCCACTGTGGGAGAACTCGGTGAAGAAGGCAAGCATAAGACAGAAACTTGCCACGGTACAAAGAAAAATGGCTTTACGGGTGTGCAGTGCGTATAGGACTATGGCTTCACACGAGACGAGATAGGGCGAGAGTTTTAAAAATCCCGTCTCGCTCTCGTCTCGCTTTTACGAGACGAGACGAGACCAGAAAAATATCGTTCTCGTGTGAAGCACGATATAGGACAGTGTCGCGGAACGCAGCCCTGGTGATCGTGGGCATATCGCCCATAGAATTTATGGTCGACCTGTATATCGGATAAAAGACAAATAAGGACAAATAGGAGGGAACACAAAAACAGAGCCAAGTGCCAGATGTACGAAAAGTGGCAAAGTTTCCTGAGTGTTTTTAGCGAAAGGACAATGGACTAAACAGCAAGTCCCAAATTTGTTACCATGAGTTGCGAAAACACGAATATGTGGACTATCATCTTACACAGGCGTTAACTGCCCATGCGTGCTTCAAAGAATATTTGCATAATAGCGGCAGGGTTTTACACAAACTTTGTGATTACTGCGGCCTCACAGATAGTGATCAACATACTTTTCGATGCGAGAGATGAACGACTGAGCGATACATATGGACAACCAAGACAAAGGCCAGAAGAGGACTGGACCGCAACAGAAGCCATGATCATTGGTATTGTAAACCAAAAGGAAACACAATCAAACAGAACAAAAACATAACCTAGGGAAGATATATAGAACAACCACTGAAATATATACTAACTGGAACGAGTCTTGGCTTGTGAGCGCCTAGAGAGAGCATCACAAGGTGTCTCTCGTATCGCTCTGTCTTCGTCTAAAAGTCCAAAAGTAAAACTAAATGTATGTCCGATATCCGAAGTCCATTTTTCCTTGCAAATAGAACAGTATTTTACTATTGTCTTCTTGAAAACTTTCATTAAAATATATAAACTTCGGTTTATAATATGCTCACCGATTGAACGATCTCACTCTCTTTCTTGATACTACTCAATACAACTAGCTTTTCGCTCTGACTGTATCAAATTCTCCCACTCTCGAATTCACTGTTGGCTAGACAAGGATGAAGGGATCACTTTGGGACCTCTCTCGCGGCCCGCACAAGCCAAGAGGCCAGCGCTCGTTCCAGTTAGTATATATTTCAGTGAGAACAACTGAACCCCTAATCACCACGCGTTGATAGGCGATGTAAGGCTACTTTTAATTCCAACTACAGTCGAAACACAGAATCTAAGATGATGAGGTAATGCGAAGAACGGATCAGGGATGTGTAGGATTTTATGAAATCCTTGTTAACTTGAACAAGAGAAACCTCTGGGTTCCTCTTGTTCAAGTTAACCGAACGGTGGTTGCTATGTTCCTATATGGTTGCTATACAAAAAGGACAAGACAAAGAGAAGACTAGAGAGACAGAACGAAACAAACAAGACTAGACAGACAATACTAGACAGAAAATACTAGACAGACAAGACTAAACAGATAAGACTAGACAGACAAGACGATACAGACAAGATCAGGTTCTGCCTATCAAGGTTTTTCTATTAAATCTTGAGCACCAAGTTCTGCCTGTTAAGGTTTGTTCATTAAATCTTGCCCAATAACTTCTGTATGTCAAGGTTTGTCTATTAAATCTTGTTTAACAAATTCTGTCTGTCAAAGTATGTCTATTAAATCTATACAATCAACTTCCATCAGTCAAGGCTTGTCTATTAAAGCTTATCCAGCAACTTCTGCCTGTCCAAGCTTGTCTATTAAGTTTTGGGCAACACGTTCTGCCTGTCAATGTTTTTCTATTAAATCTTGACAGCCAAGTTCTGCCTGTGAAGGTATGTCTATTAAATCTCCACACAGCCAAGTTCTATCTGTCAAGGTTTGAGTAATAAATCATGACAACCAAGTTCTGCCTATGAAGTTTTGTCTATTAAATCTAGACAACCATGTTCTATATGTCAAGGTTTGTCTATTAAATCTTGAGCAATAAGTTCTGTCTGTCAAGGTTAGTCTCTTAAATCTAGACAATCAAATTCAATCTGTCAAGGTTTGTCTATTAAATCTCCAACAAGTTCTGCCAGTCAAAACCAGTCAATTAAATCTTGGGCAAAAAGTTCTGTCTGTTAATGTTTGTCTATTAAATCTTGACAGCCAAGTTCTGCCTGTGAAGGTATGTCTATTAAATCTCCACACAGTCAAGTTCTATCTGTCAAGGTTTGAGTAATAAATCATGACAACCAAGTTCTGCCTATGAAGTTTTGTCTATTAAATCTAGACAACCATGTTCTATATGTCAAGGTTTGTCTATTAAATCTTGAGAAATAAGTTCTGTCTGTCAAGCTTAGTCTGCTAAATCTAGACAATCAAATTCAATCTGTCAAGGTTTGTCTATTAAATCTCCAACAAGTTCTGCCAGTCAAAACCAGTCAATTAAATCTTGGGCAAAAAGTTCTGTCTGTTAATGTTTGTCTATTAAATCTTGACAGCCAAGTTCTGCCTGTTCAGGTTTGTTTATTAAATCTCCACACAACCAAGTTATATCTATCAAGGTTTGATTAATAGTCAAACGGATCATCACGATAAGCAAGTTCTATCTGTCAAGGTTTGTCTATTAAATCTTGGCCAACAAGTTCTGCCTGTCAATGCTTGTCTATTAAATCTTTACAGCCAAGTTCTGCCTATCAAAGTTAGTGTATTAAATCTCCACACAAACAAGTTCTATCTGTCAAGATTAGTCTAATAAATCATGACCACCGTGTTCTGCCTGTGAAGGTTTGTCTATTAAATCTAGACAACCTGTCAGTTCTATCTGTCAGTGGTAGCCTAATAAATCATGACAACCAAGTTTTGCCTGACAAAGTTTATCTATTAAATCTTGTCCAAAAGATCTTCTTGACTAAGCTTGGCTATTAAATCTTGACAACCAAGTTCTGGTCAAGGCTTGTGTGTTACATTTTACTCAACAAGTTCTGTGTATCAAGGTTTGTTTATTAAATTTTGACCACCAAAAGTGGCCTGTCAAAGTTTGTCTGGTATCGGTAACATTATTCGTGATAATATTACCGATACCAGACAAACTTTGACAATTTAAATTCAATCAATTTAAATTAATTGTATAAACTTATTAAAATCGGAACACAGCCTGAAAATATAAATATATTCAACCTTTCCGTAGCTCTATAGTATTATTAGGCCATTTATCCACGAGGTTTTCAAGTAAGTATTTTTCAAGTTATAATTCATAAGTGATGAGAGATAAATCTCGAAACGCGTCTGCAGATGGCTATTCACTTAAGTTAATATAAAGACATGATCTTAAAAACAATGTTTTCTAGTTCTTGCTTAAAGATATCTGTAAATCTATCTTTATAGATATAGAGGGAGCGTTTGACAACACAACCCGTTTGTCAATAAAGAATTCAGCCATCAACAAAGGGATCGAAGACCCTATCATTGAGTGCATTCAAGACAGGCTGACCAATCGTAAAATTACCGCCGCACTGGGGGGATCAACGAGGACGGTTACTACAGAGGGAGGCTGCCCACAAGGGGGGCTGTTATCGCCTTTGCCTGTTCGATGATGAAAGAACTGGTATAAGGCGGTTGGTTATGCAGACGATGTTGCCATCATAATAAGGGGTAAGTCTGGTAGTACAATCATGAACCTTACACAGAGTGCACTTAACATCATCAACTGTTGGAGCAAGAAGGAGGGCCTTAGTGTCAACCTGAGCAAAACAGTAATGGCCTCCTTTGCCAGAAAGAGTAAGCTGAATTTGAAAGCTCCGACCATTGACGGTCAGACGTTAGAGTAAAAACCTAACCTTGGATAAAAAACTCACTTGGAACTCGCACCCGAACAAAACGCCTATTCAGAGACACATGAAAATAAGGGAACAAATCGGAAAGGAATTTTTGAAGCATCCTTGGGACACAATGTCTACAGAATACGACTTTGACACAGCCGTTGAAGTAGTCATTAATGACCGCCAAAGCAGTGTTCAATGAATTGAACATCTGGAAGACAAAGCGTCCATGAGATACACCGACGCATCAAAAACTGCTAAGGGTACATGAATTGGCATATACAGCCGGAGTCACAGGGAGTCCACGGCATTGGGCCAGGCTCCCATGCTACTACAGACTGAAATTATAGCCATTGAAAGATGCGCACAAGTCTCCCTAATGAAACGTCTTAAAGGAGTGCAAATCTACATCCTAACGGACAGCCAGAACACTAAGGAATTTAAAAGTCCACAACTTTAATTCCAAGTTAACCTGGAACTGTAAACAAACCCTGAAGCAACTGTTGAAGGTAACAGACTCGCGCTAATGTGGTCACCGGGTCTTCTTCTTCTTCTGACTCTACAGCCCAGGGTGAGCTTTGGCCTCCTTAACAATCTCCTTCCACCTTTGACGGTCTTCAGCGACACGTGTCCAGTTTCCTACTTGTATAGTTTCTACATCTTCCTCTACCTTATCTTTCCACCTGGTTCTGGGTCTACCTCTGCTTCTTGAGGTGTTAGGTTACGCTTTATGGTTGGATCTGGGTGCTCTTGCACTCGGCATTCTAATCATGTGGCCCGCCCATCGAAGTCTCTGTGCCTTAATGAATCTTACTATGTCTTCACCTTCTATTAGTTCTTGAAGTTCGTAGTTCATTCGAATTCTGTATCCTTCTTCCTCTCTCACTGGTCCAAAGATCTTCCGTAAAATCCGTCTTTCAAAAATACGAAGAGAGTTTTTGTCTGCTTCCGACACACTCCAGGATTCAGCTCCATAAGTTAGCAAGGGTCTGATCAGGGTTTTATATATTCGCAGTTTTGCTTTACGTGAGATGATTTTTGATTTGAAGAGCTTCAGATGTGAATAATAGCATCGATTCGCAGCTTGGATTCTATCTTGTACCCTCAGTGATAGATTATTTGTGTTATTGAAAGTTACTCCAAGATATTTGACATTTTGAACTTCTTCAAACCGATGATCATTTATAATGAAGTTCTGAGGGGCCCTTCTTGGGTTATCACGTGACAGTTTTAGGTATTTTGTTTTATCTGCATGTATTTTCAGGCCGACTTTGCTCGCTTCCTCTTCTATTTTTAAAAACAATTCTTCTAGAGTTCTGTTGTCCCTAGTCATGATCAGTATGTCGTCCGCGTACGCACATATTTGGTATGATTTTGTTATGATATTTCCCTTATTTTCGAGGTTTCCAATTGCATTTTGTAGCGCAAGGTTAAAAAGACCAGCTGACAAGGCATCTCCGGTTGACTAACACCGGTTCTTATTTCAAATTCCTTTGATGTTTTGTTTTGGACTGTTACTCTGGCCTTGGACCCATCCATTGTCATCATGGCTAGTTTGGCGAGTTTATGTGGGATACCCATTAGAACAAGTGCACTTCCTAGTTTTGCTCTTTTAATACTGTCGAATGCTTTTTTAGAATCGATTAACAGACAGTGCAGGTCGATGTTGTATTCATAACATTTTTCCATTGCTTGACTTAGCACAAACACCTGATCCAGAGTTGATCTACTTTCTCGGAAGCCACATTGATATTCTCCTAATATTTCTTCTGCATACGGTCTTATCCTGTCGAATATCACATTGGAGAGAACCTTATATGTGTGTGTGAGTAGTGTTATTCCCCTGTAATTGTCGCAGTTTGTTTTGTCGCCTTTTTTGTGGATAGCGCAGATTAACCCAGTTTTCCACCTTTAGGCATCTGTTCTTCTTTCCATATTTTGCATATTAGCTGGTGCAGTCTTTTATGTGCATCTATTCCGGCCAGTTTTAAGATTTCGGCTCACCGGGTCACCAGTTCACCAGGGCATATATGGGACGAAATGGCCGACGCACTTGCCAAAAGCGGGGCTGAGGCTCCCTTCTTTGGCCCGGAGCCAACTAGTGGGCTTACAAAGGCCCACGTAAGGCAGGGGGCTAAGAAATGGAAAGAAGAGCAAAAACACACCTACTGAAAGAACACACCAGGACAGAGGCAAGCTAAAATTCTCATAAACTATTCTGCCGCAAAACGCAGAAGATGTTAAGCTTCTCTAGATGATAAATCAGAACTTTGGTAGACATACTCATAGGACATTGTTTGGTGAGATATCACCTACACAAAATTGGAAAGGTAGAGGAAGTTGCCTGTAGATTATGTGAGACGAAGAAACCGCTGAACACTAATGTGCACTTGTGTAGCCCTAGCACACATAAGGCTTGCCCATTTTAGGGTCGCAAGATTGACAACCTTTGAGCTGGGTAACAAGCCTCTCAGGAATATCTTAGAATTCGTTCACGCAGTTGAATTCCTGGGAGAGTAATTCTAGTAGGGTCAAGCACAATATCAAGTCGGCCGCCTTGCAGAAAGGCTTTGCAGCCAAACGACCTCCACACACACAAAAAAATAGTTTCATGTAGTTAGAAAAAATAGTGTCATGAAAGTGAACTGGGTGCAAGTAAATAACTTACAAATTTCGCATGAGATTTGTTTTGTAGTCCTAAAAAGATTTAATAATACTATAGAGCTTCGGAAAGGTAGAATATATTTATATATTCAGGCTGTGTTCCGATTTTAATAAGTGTATATGTTTATCTATAACAGAGGTGGCCAAATGGTGGCTGGCGAACCGCCTGCGGCTCTTCAAGCGGTTTATTGTGGCTCACTTCAAGAACTACAAATATTTAAAAACATGGAAATATTATTAAAAGATGTACATATAAAATAGAAAAGTCTACCCTTGGGTAGAAAAATCACGGAATCACAATGCATTTATTTTGATAGTTTTTATTATTACATATTTGTTACAGTTTTGTATTTGCTCATTGCATGTTGAAGGTGTGTGAATTTGTAATGTTGAAATTAATTTTTTCTATTTTGCGTCTGTAATGGACTCATAACAGCACTCATATGCGTGCGGTTATGGCTCGCCGAGTGCGATACAATTTTCTCAATGTATATCGCCGATTTTTTATTTAGAAATGGCATCAAAGGGTGCAAAATAGAAAAAAAATATATAAAAAACTCTATGAATAGGATGGTTGCGACAGTTACTACGTGGTAATCCATACTTACATTGAATTGAAAAATTCACTTTGTTTTTTACCACACTTATATAAGTGTGCTTGCCCATTGTGGTAAAAAACAAAGTGAATTTTTCAATTCAATGTATAAAAAACTCGTTTGTAAGGTGTTTTTCAGCACTTGGACTTGGACGCGTGCTGTAAAATCGCGCTTAATGAACTCGTCCTTTAATATACTATTGTATAATTAGGTTGATAATTAGAAATGGAACATCTGATTAATTCTTTTAGGTGCTGGTTGCTCAACTATGATCGGAACTTCGATTTAATACATTTCATCGTTAAGTATAATGATTCTACTTTATATCTCGATCCAAAAATTGACAGCAAACGATACACTGCATTTTTTAAATTTCTGTACTTATCTCTTAGTACACATTTCCAAAATTAATTAATTGATTATGGAACATTTGAAGAGTTTGGTCCTCTTGCAACTCTATTAATTTTAATTCTCCTGCGTTTCAGGAAGTAAACATTTAACCATTTTAAAACCATCACATCGATTTTAATGGAATTTAATAAAAATGCAATTGTTGGTTTTAATGCTATCCAATCTACAAATCTCTAGTCAAATTAATTTAACAGGTATTCTAATTTTGTTTTAAAGTTAAGAGCTTTTGGGAGGTGCGGCTCCTAAGATTTTTTGGGAAGAAGTAAATTTGGCTCTCGCTGCAAAAAGTCTGGCCACCTCTGATCTATAACGTAGTATGGTTTTACCAATAGTAAATTAATTCTACTACAGTTATCGATAATTGCATATTTTGCAATATAATATTTAATTAAGTGTACTCCAAGTATAGGTTATATCACCACGAACAGAAAAAATTCAAATCTGACTAATTGTACCACAGCTATCGCTAATTTGAACTGAAAATTTACTAATGTAATATTGAATAATTGCCACAGGTATCGGTAACAACACCGCGAGCAGGAAATAAAATTAAAACTATTTATTAAAAATATACCAATAGAACGGGTATCTTGTCTACCTGGGAACCTTAGTAAACGAACAGTGGGACCACTCACAAGAAATCAGATGTAGAATAAAAAAGCAAGAGATGACTTCATCAAAATGTCTAAGCTCTTAAAAAGCCACAACCTCAAATTAGGTATCAAAGTGAAAAACCTACGGTGCTATGTGTTCTCCATATTGTACTATGGCATGGAATCATTGACCACAAAAGAAACTCGAAGCTTTCGAGATGTGGCTATACAGAAGGATCTTTAGAATATCATGGGTAGATAGAGTGATCATCGAAACAATACTGGAAATAATGGGGAAGGAAAAAGAGGTGATGAACACGATTAAGAGAAGGAAACTGGAATATATCGGGCATATAATGAGAAATGACACCAAATACAAACTCTTGAAATCCATCCTCAAAGGAAAAGTATTTGGAAAGAGAGGGCCCGGAAGAAGAAGGATATCGTGGCTCAAGAACCTAAGGACGTATTCAAAAACAACCGCAGAACCGTTTAAAGCAGCAGTCAACAAGGTCATCATAGCCAGGATGGTCGCCAATATTCGAAACAAATAGGCACAAGAAGAAGAAAATTAAACGAATTGTTCCACACGGATCGTTAATAGCACCGCGGATTCAAAACTTATTTACTCCTGGGCGCTACAACTCTTCATGGGTATTGGCCTCATAGAGTCCTCTCCTGACCTGCCGTTTCAAAGTTGTATTCGTCCTATTCCTAGGCTTTTTTCAGTGTTTTTTTTAACAATAGGCTTTTTACACGGTAGGGTTGTTAGCCCTACACAAAACCCTCCTCCTTTTTCAGCCGGGCTTGGGACCGTCCTTGGCGGAGTTTATATTAGTTTCTTTGCAAATATTAAATTATTTCTAAAGGAATTTATGCGGTCCGTAAACGTGAAACGTTTTCACTTTTCTTCGGTCCGTTTCCGTGCGGATGTGCTATCGATTGTCCCCGTTTCGGAAATTGCGGAGTGCCGTGCGTTACGTGTGTGGCGAAATTCGCAGTATCGAGCGCGCATCTCGCCTCGTCCCGATCTGGTTTTCAAACAGGATTACATAATACACTCGCTCGCACATGCACACGCTAACCTTGACCTCCCCTACACACCCCACCCCATCGAGAACCACCACCGTGTATTCAAATTCATCGATCATACAACCGTTCTTTTTTTCTCGCCCTTAGGTACTTTTATTAGTATTCACTCCACCAATTTCGATATTAATAATTGATTTTGATGAATTACAACAGAGAATAAGTCTATGTTATGCGTATGGTGGCGAATGACGAATATAATCGGCATTAGAACACAAAGGACAGAGTTTAAATGACGGTTTTGAATCCACAGAAACGGCGTTAAAATCAACTTTGTCTAGTCTTGTCTGATGTTGAGTTGTTTTGTGCAATCTTCTAGTCAAGTTCTGTTAAGTTGAATGTAGAAGACATCTTGTCCATGTCTGGAAACATTTAGTAAAACTAAATGAATTTTCTACCTACATCAATGAGCGAGTATTTAGTGGTGATCTAATCGAGCCCACGAACGAGTCACAGAAGGAAACTGTTCATTGAGCACGACCGCTTTATCTCTGTTTCTGTTTAGCTTTGAAACGTTTAAGTTTGCAGAAACCGAGCAGAATGCGGTAATCAAGAATTAAGCAAACTGCATGGCTTCGGACGGACATTCTTTGTAACTTAAAACTGTTACTTTTACTTAGTTTACGAGGCTCGCCGAGCGGTTTCTAGACCACGTTAAAGGTTAGACCACCTACAAACTAGTTGGGATTTATGATATTTTCATTCTAACATTTTGATCGCAATCTAATTATATCCAGCTGAAGATCTAGTACAATACTAGCTAATACTAGACAGACAAAACTAGATTAAACTAGACAAAACTAAAAAAGACTAGACAAGTCAAGACTAGATTAGACAATAAAAATGCAAGTCTAAACATTACAAGACAAGTACAGCTGTCTTGTCTAGTCCAGTCTTGTATAGGCTTTTTCTGTCTTGTTCAGCCGTGTGCAGTCTTTCCCAGTCATGCCCCAATCTTGTGCAGTCTTATCCAATCTTGTCTAGACTTGCCCAGTCTTTTCCAGTCTTGTTCAGTCTTATCCAGACTTGTTCAGTCTTGTCTAATCTTTTCCAGATTTGCCCAGTCTTGTCCAGACTTGCCCAGTCTTATCCAGAATGGCCCAGTCTTGTCAAGATTTGAACAATTTTGTCCATTCTTATCTAGTCGTGTCCAGTCTTGCTCAATCTTGTTCAGCATTGTTTAGTCTTATCCACTCTTGTTTTGCCTTGTCTTATATAGTCTAGTCCAGACTTCCCCAGTCATATCCAGCTTGCAGCAGTATTGTCCAGTGTTATCCAGTCTTTTCCATTCTTGTCCAGTCTAGTACACTTCTGTCCAGTCATGTTCAGTCTTGTAGAGTCTTATCCAGTCTTGTCCAGCCTTGACCCGTATTGTCCAGTCTTGTCCAGACTTATTCAGTCTTGCACAGATTTGCCCAGTCTAGTCCAGACTTGCCCAATCGTGTCCAGCCTAGTTCAGTCATGTCCACTCTTGCTTAGACTTGTTCAGCCTTATCCACTCTTATCCTGTTTGTACTAAATAAGACTAGTCTTTCCAAGACTTGCCCTATCTTGTCCGGACTTGCCCAGTATTGCCCAGATTGCCGCAGTCTTGTTCAGTCTTATCCAGTCTTGTTCAGTCTTGTGCAGTTTTGTCCAGCCTTGTCCAGTCCTATACAGTCGTACAATTTGGTCAAGTTTTATCCAGTCTTATACAATCTTGCCTAGGCTTGTCTAGTCTTGTCCAGTCTTGTCCAGTCTTGTCCAGTCTTGTCCAATCTTGTCCAGTCTTGTTCAACCTTGTCAAGTGTTGTCCAGTCTTGGCCAGTCTTGGTAAGTCTTGGCCAGTCTTGTATAGTCTTGTCCAGTCTTGTCCAGTCTTGTTCAGGCGTCTCCAGTCTTGTCCATTCTTGTCCAGTCTTGTCCAGTCCTGTCCAGTCCTATCCATTCCTGTCCAGTCCTATCAAATCTTGTCCAGTCTTGTCCAGTCTTGTCCAGTCTTGTCTAGTCTTGTCCAGTCTTGTCCAGTCTTGTCCAGTCTTGTCCAGTCCTGTCCAGTCTTGTCCAGTCTAGTGCAGTCTTGTGCAGTCTTGCCCAGTCTTGTCCAGTCTTGATCAGTCTTGTCAAGTGTTGTCCAGTCTTGGTAAGTCTTGGCCAGTCTTGTATAGTCTTGTCCAGTCTTGTCCAGTCTTGTTCAGGCGTCTCCAGTCTTGTCCAGTCTTGTCCAGTCCTGTCCAGTCCTATCCATTCCTGTCCAGTCCTGTCAAATCTTGTCCAGTCTTGTCCAGTCTTGTCTAGTCTTGTCCAGTCTTGTCCAGTCTTGTCCAGTTCTGTCCCGTCTTGTCCAGTCTTGCCCAGTCTAGTGCAGTCTTGTCCAGTCTTGTGCAGTCTTGTTCAGTCTTGTCAAGTGTTGTCAAGTCTTGGCCAGTCTTGTATAATCTTGTCCAGTCTTGTCCAGTCCTGTCCAGTTCTGTCCAGTCCTGTCCAGTCTTATCCATTCCTGTCCAGTCCTGTCAAGTCGTGTTCAGTCTTGTCCAGTCTTGTCCACTGTTGTCCAGTCTTGTCCAGTCCTTTCCATTCCTGTCCAGTCTTGTCCAGTCTTTTCCAGTCTTGTCCAGTCCTTTCCATTCCTGTCCAGTCTTGTCCAGTCTTTTCCAGTCTTGTCCAGTCATGTCCAGTCTTGTCCAGTCTTGTTCAGGCGTGTCCAGTCTTTTCCAGTCCTGTCCAGTCCTATCCATTCCTGTCCAGTCCTGTCAAATCTTGTCCAGTCTTCTCCAGGCTTGTCCAGTCTTATGCAGTCTTGTCCAGTCTTGTCAAGTCTTGTCCCGTCTTGTCCATTCTTGTCCAGTCTTTCCAGTCTTGTTCAGGCGTGTCCAGTCTTTTCCAGTCCTGACCAGTCCTATCCATTCCTGTCCAGTCCTGTCAAATCTTGTCCAGTCTTGTCCAGGCCTGTCCAGTCTTGTCCAGTCCGGTCCAGTACTATCCATTCTTCTCTAGTGCTGTCAAATCTTGTCTAGTCTTGTCCAGTCTTGTCCAGTCTTGTCCGGTCTTGTCCAGACTTTTCCAGACTTGTCCAGTCTTGGTCTGTCTTGTCGAGTTTTGTCTAGTTTTGTCTAGTCTTATCTAGGATTACTTAGCCTTGTATACTCTTATCTAGTCCTGTCCCGTTTTATCTAGTCTTGCCTTTGGCCTATAAAATCTAAATCCAAGTGAAACGATGATATAAGAGTGAAGGTTAGTGAGACGATTACAGCATCTCACATAAAGGCTAACTACATAGTCTGTAGCTAATTCGCGTTCGTAAATGTCTTTTCTGTTTAATAGGTTAACACAAACACCTTTCTAATAGTAAATCAAATTGGTATTGAAAGATTTTAAATTAGTATTAGTTTAAGTAAACTAGATGCACTTTTGTTTAGTGCCCTTGCGGTATTAAGTTTATTGAAGAATTGGACTAGTCTTACACAACATCGTCTAAATAATCACAATCGGATACAGCTCTGGATCGAGTTAAACTAAATGAAACTTAAGTTGCTTGAGGTATTAGATGAAACTACATGGGGCTCAATCTAACATCCTTGAGGTATTGGATTAACAACAATTAGAATCAATTTGTAGATCAGAAGTCTAGTATAGAGTAGAAGAATTAGACAAGACTAGAAGGATTAGATTAATCTAGAAAGATTAGACTACATTAGAATGATTAGACTAGACTGGTAGGATTGGACAAGACTGGACGGATTAGACTAGACTAACATGATTAGGCTAGACTAGAAGGATTAGACTAGACTAGATGGATTCCGCGTAGCGGGTAGGTACTTCCTGCGGTCCCTGCAGGGATAGACCTATTTCAGGGATGCGACCCTACCCACGCGAGCCTTGGTTTCTCTCCCACCCACAAATTCCGGGAGGTAACCTTGTCCTAACCTAATCCTATCAAAAACTGAAATTTAATTCCTTCCTATATCCCACCAGGTCCGTCCCAGATTGGGCGGATTGCACAGAGGGGAAAATCCTCTTCAACAAAAAAAGTTCCCCAGACTCAGTGGCGCGGGCCTGGGTCGGATAGCCCTTGCAATATGACATGGTCACGAATAACTATAATTTGTTTACGGTGCAGAGGAGGGATACCTCAGTGCCGGTCGAAACAGGGAGTGGACGAGCTGACCAGGCCGGGGTGCTAGAAACCACTACTGGAAGTCCAGACGGAGGCGCGAATAGAGGCATAGGCAGGCTAATGGACGGCTCTAGGCTACCCCACAGCAGATTAAACAGCAATAGCCAAAGGCAACGATGCAACTCCCTGAACGCCTCGCTGATGAAAAAGAGGAAGGTAGCTGACACCTCCATCGAATCCACAGAGGACAGGAACTCAATAGAGCCAATAAAAAAGAAAGAATGCCTGACTGCCTTCTGCGTCATAGAAGCCATCCAAATGATATCATTGCATTCGGCCCAGCTTACAAAGCTGGTGGAAGAAAATCCAAACACAAAGAGAGAGATCAAGAACCTGACAGACAAACTGGGAAGACAAAGTCAACAAGGAGTCAGCGCAAAAGTGGTTCTATGCCCATAGATGGGAGAATATTGAAATACCTACCTACGACGTAGATATACAAGCCGACATTAGAGAGCTCGAAGCCACTCGTACATATAGTGTCAGACCCCTAGCGAGGACAAGGACGACTCCAACCATACACAAGGAGGTACTGCTGTCGAGATGATGACAGAGGTCCCCATAACAAACGCCTTTGAGAAATTCATGACCGTAGGGAAAAAATGGAATGAAACCGCCTACGCCACTACAATAGTATCACACGGCAACAACCCTACACTCGAAGAAGACTATGACCAAGTATATCTGCAAGATATTCGAGCAGATGAAGACAACCCCCTTATAAGAAGACTTCTCGAAAGTAGGAGCCTGCTGAGAGACGCGATCCAGCACTGAAAAACTTCATACGAATCCCTCACAATCCTAAAAAGCACCACCTACGTGCGCACAGATGTTGCCGGTGATCCACCTACCAACAACCGGGAGCACCACACCTACACCCTAAACCTAGAAGGCATGAAAGACGAGTGGGATGAAAGCCGCAGGAACATGAGCTGGAGGGATCGCTACGACTCCCTAAAGAAACTGAAAGCGGCCATAGAAAACTCTGCCAACAAAAAAATCACAATCGTGCCCACCAACGGAAACAAATCACTAGAAAGAATAAAAGACAACTAGAACGGTCGCAAACGCTTATACTAAAACTGGCGGAAGGGTCAGAATGCACCTACGCTGACGCTGTCGCGAAGGTGAAGATAGCGATCGACACAAACACAATCGGCATAAGTTAAAAGAATGACAACTGGAAACGTCAAACTGACCTTAAGAAAGCGAAAGGAGGGCGCAATCAGCGACTTCAAAAAACAAATAATAGACAACCTGCACGATACTGTCTCAGCCCTGGAGTCACGGCAGCGCATGCAAACCTACATAATCAGGGACATACAGGTATCAACGACCATGGACGAAGTGGTGAACGCAGTGATGAAAGCTACAGAAGGCTCCAAGGAACAAAGCAAAGTCAAGGTACATACGCTGAAAAATAGCAGGGACGGCTATTCCTTGATCGCCGTCGTGAGCATGGACTTGAACTTGGCCCGCAAATTCAGCCAGACTAGCAAATTGAGAATAGGATGGGCCTCATGCCGTGTCCAAGTGCACCAAGTGCTTCAACTGTCTGGGCTATGAGCACCGCAAAAACGAATACACGAAGCCTAAAAGGGACATGACAGGGCGCTGTACGAAATGCACACTAGAGGGCCACACTTCGCGAGAATGCATAAGCCGAGAAAAATGCCTACTGGAAGGGCACCAAGCGGGGTGCGCAATATACAGAGCCGAAGTAAACAGGCTAAAGGCAACAGGAAAGACCCCACAACTGCGTCGAAATGGCCAATCCGCGCTACCTGTAGAAGTGGAAAGGGAGGGGGACACAGCGACAAATTCGCAGTAATCCAAATCAACATGAACAGATGCAAACAGGCCACGGACTTGCTCTACCAAAACATCTATGAATGGAGGATAGATATATCCCTTCTATCGGAGCCCAATATACGCCTAACCTCCAAAAGACCTTGGATACTAGATAAAAACGGAGACGTAGCCATTGGGCTATATAACAAACAACTAAAAGCCCTGAGAACCGGGGAAGGCCCTGGATTCGTATGGGTAGAGCTGGAAAACGTTTGTCTGTACTGCGCCTACGTCTCCCCATCAAAAACCACACACACTTCCTACGGTTTATAAACCACCTACGGGAAAGCATCGTCAACCAAAACAAACAGGTCATAGTTGAGGGCGACTACAACGCCAAGGTGGGAAACCGCCGACAAGACCCCAGAGTGGGGGTGTTGGTGGAGTGACTGAAAGAGCAATCTCTGGTACTGCAGAACCCAACTTTTGTGAGACGGGACAACGCTTCTTTCCTAGACTTGACTTTTAGCACGGAAGACGCGACCAAAATCATCACCGATTGGCGGGTCAGAGACGAAGAGTCCCTAAGCGACCATCAGTACATCAAACTCAAAATCTGGAATGCAAACGAGAGAACACCCAAAACAAAGCAACTGAAGAACTGGAACCTTAGCGGGAAAAAGATGGCAGAAAATTTTGAAAACACTCATAGAAAAAGGAGGTGACGACGCTTGCAACGCAGACAAATGCATACAAATACTGCAAGAAGCGCTCAAACATGTCAATAAGAACAACAGAACAGCTACGGCGTAACATAGCAAACTTACTTACTGGTAGATGGAGGAGGTGGCTGAAGCAAGGAGAGAAAGCATCCGCCAAAAAGAGGATCGCATTGCGAAAATACACAGTGCGGCAGAAAATACACAAATACACATTGCGACATAACAAAGGAAGCCAGAGAAAGGCACCATGAGAACTACAAGGTAGCCAAAAGGCACTTAAAAACGGCAATAAAGAACGCCAAAACGGAAGCGAGGAGACAGCTAACTTCTGACAGCGGCCTTCTGGGAATGGGGTACAAAATCGTCCCGAGAACGATGATGCAGGCGTTCTGGCCCCAGATGATCATCAAAGAGAAGAAAGAAATCGCGCAAACTCTATTCCCGCAACGAGATAAAATAAAATGGGTATACACACGAGTGTTAGAAGCAGATATTCCTAGGTTTGAGGAAGAAGAAATGTTAACCGCAACGAAAAAAACGAAAGGCAAAAAAGCACCCGAACCAGACGGATTCTCTGCAGAACTGATATTGAAACACCGCAACAGCAGACTACCCAGAGTCATGAACATCAACAGAGTCATGAACAAGTTACTGACAGAGGGGATCATCCCCAGGCAGTGGGAAAGGGCGCGCCTGGCCGTCATAGAAAAGAAGCAGAAACACTCTACCCTCGCGAAAACCTACCGCCCTTTGTGCCTTATAAGCTCCCTAGGCAAACTCTACGAGCACCTGTTACTGGCACGGATAAACGCGGCGCTGGAAGCCGGAGAGGGGCTCTCTGACCACCAGTACGGCTTCCGAAAGAAAAGGAGTGGATACGTTACTTGAGGTCAAAAGGCTGGCCCACGAGGCCCACACCGGAACCTACCAAACCAGAAATCTCTGTGCGCCAAAAATGCGTTCAACTAGCCAACATGGGACGGCATAGTGGAGGCAATAAAAAAGCAAAAATTGCCAAGATAACTCCTGAAAGTAATCCAGAACTGCCTGTAAGATTGGAAACTAATTCTTGACGACAATGAGGAGTATGGGGTGATGTGCGGGGTACCCCAGGTATCAGTATTACGGCGAAACATCCAACCACGTAACCCAGATGATTAGCGGACACGGATGTTTTAGAGCCCACCATCACAGGTTTAAGGTTGCTGATACAGAGGAGTGCTGGTACTGTGGCCAGCCAGATACCGCTGAACACGCTTTCTTCTCCTGCGAGCGATGGGAAAACGACAGACGCCTGGCAACTTCACAAATAGGAGAATTGACCCCCGATAACTGCGTTTGGAAAATGCTAACAGACCAACCCCACCTGAAAGCAATCTCGAATATCATCGTTAGCATTATCAGCCAGACAGAGGCCGAAGAACGCGCTGCCCAGGCAGCCACCTAGCTAAATTTTAACAGCAAAAGTAGCGGAAAACTAGGGCGGTAAGAACTGACCCGGCTGCCCACCCTGAAGGAATGCGCAAGCGATACTGGCGTGCTGGTCTCTAAAGCCAAGTGGAAGAAGGGGTTTAGTGAGTGAGAGCCTCACACGCAGGCTGGTACAGCTTCTCCCAAATCACAATAAAAAAGACTAGGATTAGACTAGACTAGAAGAATTAGATAAGACTGGAAGGATTAGACTAGACTGAAAAGATTTTAGACTAGAGGGATTTGACTAGACTAGAAGGATTAGAGTAGACTAGAAGGACTAGACTAGACTTAATGATTAGGCTAGACTAGAAGAATTAGACTGGAATAGAGGGGTTAGAATAGACTAGAAGGGTTAGACTAGACTAGAAGGATTAGACTAAACTAGGAGGATTGAACTAGACTAGAAGGATTAGATTAATCTAGAAAGATTACACGAGTATTGACGCCGGATGTGCAAATCTGGGTTGAACGTAAGCACGGAAACGTCGACTACTATGTGACCCAGGCGCTATTCTCTGCACAGAATAGGCAAAAGGCGAAGCGATCAATGCTGGTACTGCGGTGAAAGGGATGACGCGTGTCACACAATATTCTATTGCGAAAGGTGGGATAAGCTGAGACTAGGGATGGCAAAGAAAAATGGTGTATGGTCTGACAAGGAGAACATGACCGAAACCATTTTAGAAAGCAAAGATAATTGGGACGCAACCCCGGAGATGCTAAGAAGCATAATGAAGGCCAAGGAAGTAGATGAGAGAAGACTGGAAGCAGGGTTACAAATTAAAAAGTAACAAAAAAGTGTGAACCCCAAACTTCCGAGTGATAATACCCCGAGAGGGTGCAACCCACGGGAGCGCTAGGGACAAGATGAGAAAAAGGAGGGATGTGGTTTTAGTGGGTATACTATCTCTGGAAGATAATGGAGTCCCCCTCTACCCAGCTAGAGCGTACCTATAAAAGGTTTCCCCTTCCTCAAAAAAAAAGAAAGATTAGACTGGACTAGAAGGATTAGACTGGACTAGTAGGATTAGACATGACTGGAAGAATTGCGTCTACCAGATGGATTAGACTAGACTAGAAAGATTGGACTAGACTAGAAGGATTAGATTGGACTAGAAGGATTAGACTAGACTAGAGGAATTAGAATAGACTAAAAGGATTAGACTAGACTAGAAGGTTTAGACTAAACTAGAAGGAATGGACGAGACTAGAGAGATTAGATTAATCTGGTAAGATTATTCTAGACTAGAATGATTAGAGAAGGATTAGATTAGACTAGAAGGATTAGACTAGACTATTAGAAACGGACAAGACTGGAAGAATTAGACTAGACTAACAGGATTAGGCTAGACTAGAAGGATTAGACTACACCAGATGCATTATACCAGACTAGAAGTATTATACTAAACTGGAAGGATTGGACAAGACTAGAAGGACGATTGTTCTGGGAGATTTTAATATAAACTTTGCTGTTGATTCAAAGGAAAGTACCAACATGAAAAATCTCATGTTAGCATACGGTATGGAATCTCAACTAAACAAATACACCAGAGTGACAAATTCAACCAAAACCCAAATTGACAACATATTTACCAACACAAAAGATAATATGTCACTTAGGACAGAAGACACAACAATGTCTGATCACAGAATCCTATTTATGACCAGACATGAAAATACACAGAAAACAGAAAGTCATATAAGAGAAATTTCTGTGCGGCAAACAAGATTAGGTTCCAAAAAGCACTATCTGAAGAGATGTGGCTAAATAGATACGCCGAAAATATCTGGAACGCTAAAACCACAAACTTCATAGAAACCCAGCAATACCATTTCTTTACGTGCTTTCCCCTGGTAAAAGTAACGAAAACATCGAAATCATGGGTAACGGACGAAGTTAAAAATCTAGTGAAAACTTAAAACTCTATACTGTCTGCAAAAGAAGCACCCAACGCTGAAACCAACTTTCTTATTGCGGAAACATCAGAGACACCTGCTAAACACAAAGAAATCTTATTACAAACAAGAACTAAAGAAGGGATTAAATTATCATAAAACACTTTGGAAAATTGCTAATAAAGTGTCAAACAAATCAAGAGCTGCTAATGCTAATGACCCCAATAGAGGTCATAAACGACAGTGAAATAATAACTAGCCCCAAGAAAATAGCCACAGCTTTCTCTAACTTTTTCAAAATTGTCCCATTACTGATAACGGAAAATATACCTCCGACCACAATTAGCAATGACCATATACCAAACAATCCCCACTCAATGTATTTAGAAAACTACAACGAAGAAGAAACGTTAAGAATTATAGATAATTTGAAAAACAAAAACAGTTCCGGACATGATCTTCTGCCATGCAGGCTAATAAAGCAATACCAACATAAATTGATTAAGCCTATAACGGACATTATAAATTTTTCATTTGAAACGGAAGAATTTCCAGAAATATTAAAAAAAACTGTAATTATTCCGATTTTCAAAAAAGGAAACTAACGTGAAATAAATAATTATAGACCAAAAGCACTGATCTCAGTATTGGCAAAAATACTATAGAATATGCTATGCTTAATAGGTTTCTGCTGTTCATCGAAAGAAGCAGCATCTTACCCAAGGAACAACTTGGTTTCAGAAGAAATAAATCTACCGCAACGGCAATAGAGCAATATATGAGTGGAATACTCCAAGAAGTAGACAATGGAAGATGCCCAACTGGGATCTTCTGCGATCTGTCCAAAGCTTTCGATTGCGTGTCTCATAATGTACTGCTCGATATGCTTTATATATATATATATATATATATATATATATATATATATATATATATATATATATATATATATATATATGGCATTAGAGGCAAATGTGAACAATGATTCCGAACATACCTCTAAAATAGAGAACAATACGTAAAAATAAGCTATGCCAATACAATTTCCACATCTACCATGACGAAAACAACTACTGGTGTGCCGCAAGGAAGTGTGCTCGCTCCCGTGCTTTTTTCAATCTACATTGCTGACCTAGTCAAATACATTTCACCCAAAATACCGAGCGTTTTCTATGCTGATGACTCTAGTTTCATCATATCGGAAGGATCGAGACATGTGTATGAGACTGAAGCCAACAATCTCCTCAAAAATATCTACACTTGGTTCTCTGCAAACAAATTATTTATAAATGCTGAGAAAACAAATTATATTATCTTCCAAACAGAAACAGGAAGTCTAGGAGACAGAACGAAGATCATCCCATTCTAAAAGTCGCCAATGTGCAGTTGAAAAGAGCAAAAACCACTAAATTCCTGGGCCTTCATATCGAAGAAAAGTTACAATGGAATACGCATATCGATAAACTAATAAAACAACTAAATAAAAAAGCATTCCTCCTGCGAAGTATTCGCAAACACGTCAAAAAGGAAGTACTTATAAATATTTGGCATACGGAGATACAATCGGCCATATCATATGCTATTATAGTATGGGGATCCTCCCCCAGAATAAATTGTGTACTTAAGGCCCAAAAGGCAATAATAAGATCTTTTGTAGGAATAGATTGCACAAAATCCTGCAAAACCCTATTTCACTTGCCTGAAGTTATTAACAGCACCCTGCATCTATATATGGGAGGTGGCCTGTTACATATACAGAAATAAATATAAATTCAGAAAAAATATGGAAAATCACGAATATGCAACAAGGCAAAACTACAAATTACATACACCATTCTCTAAACTATCCATCTGTAGTAAAGCAGCTAACAAAAGCTCCAATACAAATATATAATAAGCTACCTGAAACTCTCAGAGAAGAAACATACTACAAGTTTTTTAGACGAGATCTAAAACGTCTAATAATAGAGAAGAGTTACTATAGCATCCTCGAATATTTAAATGACGTATCCTATATGTAATAATGTACATGCTTTATGGATAAATAAATTGATTTGATTAATCTAAAAAGATTAGACTAGACTAGAAGGATTAGACTAGACAAGAAAAATTAGACTAGTCTAAAAGGATTAAACTAGACTAGAATGATTAGATTAGACTAGAAGGATTAGACTAGACTAGAATTATTAGACTAGATTAGAAGAATTAGACTAGACTAGGAGGATTAGACTAGAAGGATTATACTAGACTTGGCCACTCTAGCAGAACGTCGTCTAATTAATGATAATTAGAATATAGATTAATTGGAAAGGATGAAGCTTTTAAAAAGGATGATCCTTTGAGTATTAAGTTATAAAGGCGAAGAAGGATTAGGATAGTATAATACCTTTATTTTACATTACTTTGATCAGTACTAAGTATTCAATGCTAACATTAATTATTTGGTTTGCTAATTTGCTAAGGGAACATTGCAATTGGATTTTAGCATTTGCCGATTCGCCGTAGTCGGCAGATTTCCGTCGGGTTTTGTTTTCCTCGTTTTGCACGGTGTTAGTAAATGAGAATGCCGTTTGTTTGTCTATGCTGATTAGTAAACATAAAAATGTTATCTACGTTGCGGAATTTCTCGCCGTTGAGATAGCGTTTGCTGGTAATTCACTTTTTATTTTTAGTCAGCGCCGATATCGCGAATTCTTTCCGCAAATTTTTCCGTTATTTAAATAACTATGTTTAGTCTGCAAGTGAAGTACTGTTGATTTGCCAATTGAAACTACATAGATTAACAGGACACCGACAGATAAAACTAGGGGAGATTGAATAAAATACGACAAGAATGATCAGAAATGTGGAAGACTATAAATGAGAATAGACGAAACAATACAAGACAAAATTAAACAAGACTAGGCAAAATTAGACAAGATAACGTATGAATGGACAAGATCATGTAAGACCAAACAAGACCAGACAAGATCAGATAAGACCAGACAGTCTTGATCAAACAAAATTAGACAAGACCAGACAAGACCAAACAAAACCAGACAAGACCAGACAATACCACAGAAAACCAGACAATACCAGACAAGTCCAGACAAGACCAGACAATACCAGAGAAAATCCGACAAGACCAGACAAGACCAGAGAAAACCAGACAATACCAGAGAAAATCCGACAAGACCAGACACGACCAGACAAGACCAGACAAAACCAGAAAAAGACCGGACAAGACCGAGATCAGGCAAGACAAGACAGTCCTGACCAGACAAAAATAGACAAGACCAGATAAGTTCACGCAAGACCAGACAATACCATACAAGACCAGACAATACCAAACAAGATCAGACAAGACCAGACAGTCCTGACCAGACAAGATTAGAAAAGACCAGACAAGACCAAGGAAAAACACAAGACCAAGGAAAAACGGAGGCCGAGGACAAGGAGTGACCGACAAATTTGAGATAGAGGATTGGAAACAGCACATCATGGAGTTAGTAGGAGGGGCGGTAGATCAAGAAAAACCGATGAGGCAAGAACTCGGTATGAGGATAGTAGAAGTAGAGGAATTTTCAGTGGAGGAGGTGGTAAATCTGGAAAAATCCTTAAAGAAAAGATAGGCGGCAGGTCAAGATGGGGTTCCGAATGAGGCTTGGATGATGGCAAATGAGCAATGTTTGGAGAGAGTGACAGACGAATTCAATAGAATATGGCGGAAAGAAGTTGGAATGCCAAACAGTTGGATTGTGGGGGAAGTGATTCCTGTCTACAAAAGTGGTGAGAGGGACGAAATGCGTAACTATATTGGTATAACGCTCAATGATTCATCCTATTAAATGTATGCGAAATTATTAGAAAAGCGTTTGGGGGAGGAAGTGGAAGGAAAAATGTTGCTACCAGAAATGCAAGCAGCTTTTAGAGAAGGAAGGGGAATCACTGAACATTTAATAACCCTGAGGTATATTATCGACCAGGAATTAGCAAGTCCCAAAGGTAAGTAAGCTCTTTGCTCCGTTCCTATACTTAAAGGCTGCATATGACACAGTAAATAGGAAAATGTTGTGGGAATGTTTGGTAAAAATGGGGATATCTGGAAAATTGAGAGATTGTATCGAGCGGCTGTATAAAGAAACGTGGTGTAGGGTCAAAGTGAGAGAGAGTAAGTCGAGCGCTTTCAAAGTAGATATGGGTCTGAAGCAAGACTGCCCGCTTAGCCCGGCACTCTTCAATATTTATGTGGCAGATTTGGAAAAGGTCCTGGCTGCTGGACAAGCAGGGGGAGTGGTGGTGGGGAGGAAGAAAGTGTGGAGTCTGGCGTACGCAGATGATGTGGTAATACTGCCAAAATCAGCAGAAGAATTGAAAGAAATGATTGAGAGATTAACAGTAGCCTAAACTTTCGTAAAAACTTATTACATTATGTCATTGCTTCAGAAAGAATAAAAGCTATGATAGATCCGCGAGGAAGCAATCACAACATATATGTAAATTTGGGGAAATAGTAAGTTCCTTGAGGGACTAACTAGATAACCAGGTCCCACACATCGTACGATCCTGAAAATATTTGCCTTTAACAAGGGCAATTTCCGCTTCCTTCCTCGTCTTATAATTCGGAACAATGCTGGAGGTATGTTAATCCTTCGGAAACAATGAGAGCTATGATAGATCCTTCAGGAATCGATCGCAACAAATGTAAATTTGGGGTATTATTAAGATTATTGTAGATCATTGAGGAACTAAGTAACCTATTATAGATTCTTAGAGACACCTATTAGAGAAACTAAATAAAGAATTGTGTAATTTTGAGAAGTCTAGTCTTATCTATTCTTATTTATAGACTAAATAAGGATGGACTAGACTAGACAAGAATAGACCAGACTAAACTTCATTATCATGAGACATAATCTCATTTTGGTATTGACTAGACCAGTGGTTCTCAAACTTTTTTTTGCTGCGGAACCCTTATCGAGCTAAAAAAATCTCGCGGCACCCTTGTCGGACTACAAAAATTTCGCGGCACAGCTACCCTAAAAACTTAGGAAAATAAAAAAAAAATACAAATTTAATGCTCAATTATCTTTAATGGGATGAATGAAATTGTTTGGAAGATTCTTCCTTGATTCTTCTTTGAAAGTTTATCTAAAGTTTGGATAATTTCACCCTCAAATTACTTGATACAGAGAGTTTGCTCCTGTACCTGTTTTTAATGTAAACGTATGTTGAGAATGCAACATTGAGAGAAGTGGCGGTCTCATTTAGTTTTTCAAAGATATCGGAAAGGTATCCTAATTTAAGCAGCCAATCGACATCAGTGAATTGTTGGATAAAAGGCTCTTCTGTAAATGTTAGTACAAATGTGGGCGACTCCTAACATGATTATTTATCTTCACAGCACCATCCAATACGACTTCATCTTCTCCTCTTGCGGCACCATTCTAGTTGCCACAGTATGTCGATGGATGGCACAGTGTCTGCTGGTGGCAATGTCTGCCACCTGCTTCATTCTAGAAACGGCTCCCTTTACTTTTCCAACCATTGTACATTTGTACCATTTCAAATTATTTTTCTGTATATATTAACATTTCCTCGTCAGTGGTGTAAGTTTCAAGCAATTCACTCCTCAAAAGTTCTTCTTCTATTTGCATTTCGAATGGATAACTTACAAATACATCAAAAGCAGCAAGTCCCGCAACGTCAGTACTTTCATGAAGCTGTAAAATAAAAAAAATACAGACTCTGAAGATTCCCCCAGACTCTGAAATTGTGTAAATTCGCTTGCTTATAGTGCTATTTGACAACTGCACAGTATCAATCTTCTTGTCCATGTCTGGACCTAAAACGAAACTTTCAACATACTTCGCGCAAGGTCCAATCAGTGTCTCGGCAATAGTATGGGGCTTTCCAGATTTTGCTATGTGTGAACTAACAATAAATAAAAGCTTCAGTTGCGTCTTCATTTTCATTTATAAAAATTCTCTACACTATGGATGACCCTGCCTGAAGAGATAATCTTTAGAGATGTCTTTTTAATTCCATGGAATTAAATGGAACCAAGACTGGAAGCCTTGCTTTTCCATGGCTAAGGATGGAACCAAGTAGTTGTTAGAAACAATTTTGTGACAGATAACGCATTGCCCTTCCGGTGCTTATTCGTTCCCAACAGAAGCAAAGCCAAACAATGTGAAGTGGCTAGGATAATATTTCCTTATTTTGCTCGGATTATCATTTGGTCGTATCATTTTGTGCGTTTTCGCGAACTGAGGCAGACGAACTTGAATGATTTAGACTCGCAGGTGTTGCTTGGATATTTCGTCTTCTCCGACGATGCTGGTTGTCATTGAAGCAATCGCTTCTGAAGCTTCAGTGAGTCAAAGACCCAAATTTTAGTCAATTGTCCATAATTCAGCAATAAAAGTACCTCGTATAATTTTCTTTTAACATTTTTTGACATTTCTTAATTATTGCTGCGGCACCCCAGGCATACTCTCGCGGCACCCCAGGGTGCCGCGGCACCCAGTTTGAGAACCACTGGACTAGACTAAAACAAATTGATGAGCTCCTCAAGGATATGTTTAATTAACTAGACGACACTAAATAAGACCTTTTTAGAATAGACAAGACTAGACTAGAGTCAAAAGATGAGTTGAGAAAATTAATTATTTCGTTGATATTTATTTGTATAGATTAGTTACGTCATCTATGTAGTGTATGGTGTGGGTTTACATCCAAGGTCTGCTTTGTGTAAATGTTTATCTATTTATTACTACATCTCGTTTTTTCAGTTTCAAAGTTTAGCATTAGCATACATTCGAGACTAACTATATAATTAGCTGTGTGTAATACATAATAACGTGCGTGATGCATACTACACGTATATAATTAGACAGAGAAAACTGGATAGACACGACTAGACAACAAACAAGCATAGACAGACAAGGTTAGATAGGCAAGAATAAATAAAAAGATAAGATCGACAGGTATAGACAGATAAGATTAAACAGTCAAGACTAGGCAGACAACATTAGACGGACAAGACTCACTAAACCCCCTATTCCACCTTGGCTTTTAGTATGGTTTACAGGGTGGGCAGCCCGGACGGTTAGTGAAAACCGCCCTAGTTGTTGTCTCCCAGACCAGGATTCAAACCCGGGTCTCCCGTATTGAAAGGCGTATGTTGTCCCCTACACCACTGAGGAGGACAGACGGACAAGACTAGACAGACAAGACTAGACAGACAAGACTAGGCAGACAAGACTAGACAGACAAGACTTTTTTTTATTTTTTTATTTTTTTATTGGCTTTAGTATGCGCCACCCTGGTATCGCATATTTTGCATTCATTCAGGGTGGGCAGCCCGGACGGTTTACTGAAAAAACGCCCTAGTTGTTGTCTCCCCGACCAGGAATCGAACCCGGGTCTCCCGCATTGAAAGGCGGGTTTGTTGTCAACTACACCACCGAGGAGGACAGACAGAGAAGACTAGACAGACAAGACTAGACAGGCAAGACTAGGCAGGCAAGACTAGACAGACAAGACTAAACAGACAAGACTAGACAGACAAGACTAGACAGACAAGACTAGACAGACACGACTAGACAGACAAGACTAGACAGACAAGACTAGACAGACAAGACTAGGCAGACAAGACTAGACAGACAAGACTAGACAGACAAGACTAGACAGACAAGACTAGACAGACAAGACTAGACAGACAAGACTAGACAGACAAGACTAGACAGACAAGACTAGACAGACAAGACTAGACAGACAAGACTAGACAGACAAGACTAGACAGACAAGACTAGACAGACAAGACTAGACAGACAAGACTAGACAGACAAGACTAGACAGACAAGACTAGACAGACAAGACTAGACAGACAAGACTAGACAGACAAGACTAGACAGACAAGACTAGACAGACAAGACTAGACAGACAAGACTAGACAGACAAGACTAGTCAGACAAGACTAGACAGACAAGACTAGACAGACAAGACTAGACAGACAAGACTAGACAGACAAGACTTTAAAGGGTATTTAGAATACAAAAACAAGCCCTGCGTATTCTATGCAATTTAAAATACCGAGAGTCCTGTTGAGACCATTTCAGAAAAGCAGAAATATTAACAACTACAGGCACATATATCTACGAAAGCATTTTATTTGTATTCAAACATAAACATTTATTTGAATGTTTTAATAAACCCAAAGAACGAGAAACTAGATATAACAGAGATCTTTATCAGTTACCTAAACATATGTTAATAATGTCTCAGAAAAATCAAGCCTATATGTCTGCTAAAGTCTACAACAAGCTGCCTAGCGAAATTAAACGTATTACACACATCAAACAGCTTAAAAGGGAACTTTATCATTGGATTAATAATATTGAACCGTATTCTATAGACGAATTTTATTCGAATTAGAAATTTTAATATATTAGTAATTTAATTTTATTATTTAGTAACTTAATTTTAGTTTTTTCTCATATTTCTCGTCAATTCTGTTCTTGTTTTCATGGATTCAATTAACTTATTTATGTATTTTTTTTTCCTGTTGACATATTTCATTTAGATTTGTATCTTAATTAATGAAATAAATGTATTTGATTTGATTTGATTTGACTAGACAGACAAGACTAGACAGACCAGACTAGACAGACAAGACTAGACAGACAAGACTAGACAGACAAAACTAGACAGACAAGACTAGACAGACAAGACTAGACAGACAAGACTAGACGACTAGACTAGACAGACAAGACTAGACAGACAAGACTAGACAGACAAGACTAGACAGACAAGACTAGACAGACAAGACTAGACAGACAAGACTAGACAGACAAGACTAGACAGACAAGACTAGACAGACAAGACTAGACAGACAAGACTAGACAGACAAGACTAGACAGACAAGACTAGACAGACAAGACTAGACAGACAAGACTAGACAGACAAGACTAGACAGACAAGACTAGACAGACAAGACTAGACAGACAAGACTAGACAGACAAGACTAGACAGACAAGACTAGACAGACAAGGACTAGACAGACAAGACTAGACAGACAAGACTAGACAGACAAGACTAGACAGACAAGACTAGACAGACAAGACTAGACAGACAAGACTAGACAGACAAGACTAGACAGACAAGACTAGACAGACAAGACTAGACAGACAAGACTAGACAGACAAGACTAGACAGACAAGACTAGACAGACAAGACTAGACAGACAAGACTAGACAGACAAGACTAGACAGACAAGACTAGACGGACAATACTAAGACAGACAAGACTAGACAGACAAGACTAGACAGGACAAGACTAGACAGACAAGACTAGACAGACAAGACTAGACAGACAAGACTAGACAGACAAGACAAGACTAGACAGACAAGACTAGACAGACAAGACTAGACAGGCAAGACTAGACAGACAAGACAAGACAGACAAGACTAGACAGACAAGACTAGACAGACAAGACTAGACAGACAAGACTAGACAGACAAGACTAGACAGACAAGACTAGACAGACAAGACTAGACAGACAAGACTAGACAGACAAGACTAGACAGACAAGACTAGACAGACAAGACTAGACAGACAAGACTAGACAGACAAGACTAGACAGACAAGACTAGACAGACAAGACTAGACAGACAAGACTAGACAGACAAGACTAGACAGACAAGACTAGACAGACAAGACTAGACAGACAAGACTAGACAGACAAGACTAGACAGACAAGACTAGACAGACAAGACTAGACAGACAAGACTAGACAGACAAGACTAGACAGACAAGACTAGACAGACAAGACTAGACAGACAAGACTAGACAGACAAGACTAGACAGACAAGACTAGACAGACAAGACTAGACAGACAAGACTAGACAGACAAGACTAGACAGACAAGACTAGACAGACAAGACTAGACAGACAAGACTAGACAGACAAGACTAGACAGACAAGACTAGACAGACAAGACTAGACAGACAAGACTAGACAGACAAGACTAGACAGACAAGACTAGACAGACAAGACTAGACAGACAAGACTAGACAGACAAGACTAGACAGACAAGACTAGACAGACAAGACTAGACAGACAAGACTAGACAGACAAGACTAGACAGACAAGACTAGACAGACAAGACTAGGACAGACAAGACCTAGACAGACAAGACTAGACAGACAAGACTAGACAGACAAGACTAGACAGACAAGACTAGGACAGACAAGACAAGACTAGACAGACAAGACTAGACAGACAAGACTAGACAGACAAGACTAGACAGACAAGACTAGACAGACAAGACTAGACAGACAAGACTAGACAGACAAGACTAGACAGACAAGACTAGACAGACAAGACTAGACAGACAAGACTGGACAGACAAGACTAGGACAGACAAGACTAGACAGACAAGACTAAGACAGACAAGACTAGACAGACAAGACTAGACAGACAAGACTAGACAGACAAGACTAGACAGACAAAGACTAGACAGACAAGACTAGACAGACAAGACTAGACAGACAAGACTAGACAGACAAGACTAGACAGACAAGACTAGACAGACAAGACTAGACAGACAAGACTAGACAGACAAGACTAGACAGACAAGACTAGACAGACAAGACTAGACAGACAAGACTAGACAGACAAGACTAGACAGACAAGACTAGACAGACAAGACTAGACAGACAAGACTAGACAGACAAGACTAGACAGACAAGACTAGACAGACAAGACTAGACAGACAAGACTAGACAGACAAGACTAGACAGACAAGACTAGACAGACAAGACTAGACAGACAAGACTAGACAGACAAGACTAGACAGACAAGACTAGACAGACAAGACTAGACAGACAAGACTAGACAGACAAGACTAGACAGACAAGACTAGACAGACAAGACTAGACAGACAAGACTAGACAGACAAGACTAGACAGACAAGACTAGACAGACAAGACTAGACAGACAAGACTAGACAGACAAGACTAGACAGACAAGACTAGACAGACAAGACTAGACAGACAAGACTAGACAGACAAGACTAGACAGACAAGACTAGACAGACAAGACTAGACAGACAAGACTAGACAGACAAGACTAGACAGACAAGACTAGACAGACAAGACTAGACAGACAAGACTAGACAGACAAGACTAGGACAGACAAGACTAGACAGACAAGACTAGACAGACAAGACTAGACAGACAAGACTAGACAGACAAGACTAGACAGACAAGACTAGACAGACAAGACTAGACAGACAAGACTAGACAGACAAGACTAGACAGACAAGACCTAGACAGACAAGACTAGACAGACAAGACTAGACAGACAAGACTAGACAGACAAGACTAGACAGACAAGACTAGACAGACAAGACTAGACAGACAAGACTAGACAGACAAGACTAGACAGACAAGACTAGACAGACAAGACAAGACTAGACAGACAAGACTAGACAGACAAGACTAGACAGACAAGACTAGACAGACAAGACTAGACAGACAAGACTAGACAGAGAAGACTAGACAGACAAGACTAGACAGACAAGACTAGACAGACAAGACTAGACAGACAAGACTAGACAGACAAGACTAGACAGACAAGACTAGACAGACAAGACTAGACAGACAAGACTAGACAGACAAGACTAGACAGACAAGACTAGACAGACAAGACTAGACAGACAAGACTAGACAGACAAGACTAGACAGACAAGACTAGACAGACAAGACTAGACAGACAAGACTAAACAGACAAGACTAGACAGACAACACTAGACAGACAAGACTACTAGACAGACAAGACTAGACAGACAAGACTAGACAGACAACACTAGACAGACAACACTAGACAGACAAGACTAGACAGACAAGACTAGACAGACAAGACTAGACAGACAAGACTAGACAGACAAGACTAGACAGACAAGACTAGACAGACAAGACTAGACAGACAAGACTAGACAGACAAGACTAGACAGACAAGACTAGACAGACAAGACTAGACAGACAAGACTAGACAGACAAGACTAGACAGACAAGACTAGACAGACAAGACTAGACAGACAAGACTAGACAGACAAGACTAGACCGACAAGACAAGAAGACGACAAGACTAGACAGACAAGATTAGCAGACAAGACTAGACAGACAAGACTAGACAGACAAGACTAGACAGACAAGACTAGACAGACAAGACTAGACAGACAAGACTAGACAGACAAGACTAGACAGACAAGACTAGACAGACAAGACTAGACAGACAAGACTAGACAGACAAGACTAGACAGACAAGACTAGACAGACAAGACTAGACAGACAAGACTAGACAGACAAGACTAGACAGACAAGACTAGATAGACAAGACTAGACAGACAAGACTAGACAGACAAGACTAGACAGACAAGTCTAGACAGACAAGACTAGACAGACAAGACTAGACAGACAAGACTAGACAGACAAGAACTAGACAGACAAGACTAGACAGACAAGACTAGACAGACAAGACTAGACAGACAAGACTAGACAGACAAGACTAGACAGACAAGACTAGACAGACAAGACTAGACAGACAAGACTAGACAGACAAGACTAGACAGACAAGACTAGACAGACAAGACTAGACAGACAAGACTAGACAGACAAGACTAGACAGAGTCACTAGACAGACAAGACTAGACAGACAAGACTAGACAGACAAGACTAGACAGACAAGACTAGACAGACAAGACTAGAGAGACAAGAATAGACAGAGAAGACTAGATAGACAAGACTAGACAGACAAGAATAGACAGAAAAGACTAGACAGACAAGACTAGACAGAAGAGACTAAACAGAAAAGACTAGATGGACAATAGACTAGACAGACAAAGTCAATAGTCTGACAGAACTAGACAAGCGAGACAAGATTAGGCAGACGAACTAGACTAGTATTAACATTTACTATGTCTTGTTTCTTCTTTGATTTGTTATTATGTGGTCGTTACGCAATTGTTTTAACATTTTCTATTACTCAAAGAGAAGTTATAAAACGCACTTTATTTATTTGACCCACTTATTACTAGAAATTGCATAAACTAACAACAGAGACTGGACTATCTAGCACGTTTAGTTAACTAAATAAATATTTGCTGGCTTGTAATTGCAACAGTCTTGCCAGCCTAGTCTTGTGTGTCTAGTCTATATAGTCTTGTCTATCTAGACTTGTCTATCTAGTCTAGTCTGTCTAGTCTTGTCTATCTAGTCTTGTCTGTCTAGTCAGTCTATTCCGTCTATAGTCCGTCTAGTTTGTCTAGTCTCTCTAGTCCATCTAGCTGGCTAGTCCGTCTAGTGCATCTAGTCTGTCTAGTCCGTCTAGTCAATATAGTCCGTCTAGTCCATCTAGTCCATATAGTACGTCTAGTCTGCATAGTCTAGTCTGGTCCAGTCTGTAGACTATAGTTAAGTCTGTATAATATAGTCTGTCTATGTCTTGTTTGTCTACTCTTTTCTGTCTAGTTTTGTCTGTCTAATCTTGTCTCTCTAGCCCTGCCTATCTAGTCTTGTCTGTCTAGACATGTCTATCTAGTCTTGTGTCTTTAGTGTTATCTATTAAGTCTTGCCCATATAGTCTTGTCTTTCTACTCTTGTCTGTTTAGTCTTGACTGTCTAATCTAGTCTGTCTAGTCTTGACTGTCTAGTCTTATCTGTCCCGTCTAGACTAATCAATCTAGTATATTTTGTCTAGTCTTGTCTGTCCAGGCTTGTCTGTCTAGTTTTGTCTGTCTGATCTTGTCTGTGTAGTCTTGTGTTACTAGTCTTGCCCGCATAGTTTTGTCCTCCTAGTCTTGCTCGCCGTTTCATAACCACCTAGTTTTGCCTGTCTAGCCTTGTCCATCTAGTCTTGTCCGTACTGTCTTGCCCGTCTAGTCTTGTCCGTCTAGTTTTGTCCATCTAGTCTTGACTATCTAGTCTTGCCTGCTTAGTCTTGTCTGTCTAGTCTCGTCTGATTAATCTTCTCTGTCCAGTCTTGTCTGTTCAATCTGGTCGATACCGTTTGGTGTGACTAGTTCTATCTGTCTGGTCTAGTTCTTCTAATTTATTGATTTGTTAGTTATTATTGTTTCTCTTGCTGCAAGTAAAATGGACGGTTGTGCAAGAGCCTGGCGATTGTTCTTTGACCTACTAATAAATATTATTATTACACCGCACATGCACTAACACGACTTTTATTTATAAGCTTTCAGCTAGTTGTACTAACCGCAAATAGATTATTGTTGTTACAATTAGTATTTAGATTGCGCTCGGCGGTTTGAATAAACATTTTGCTCGTTCTAGATGCTATAATTCGAATCAGAAATAAGATTTGTAAAACAGTTCGAAAATAGAATGTGGAAAGTTTTGCTCGTAGATTGGTTGAAGACTGATTTGGATTGTTCGGAAAGTAATTTCGTTTCTTGTTTTTTTTGAAAATGAATGCATAATTTTTATTTCTAATACACCAAGGAATTTGCGTGTCTAGCTAGAATCTTGCGTCTATTTAAAATCCATAATCCATGGCTTAGTCTATTGCAAGCAATCTATTTAAAAACCTATACATTCCAGCTGTCACATATATAATGACAATGCGGTTGAGAAAGATGTTCAAAACTGCTAAAACTAATACCAAATATTCGAAATTATTTTTCAATAAAATTTTGAAATGCTTTAATTATTCTCAAGCCACTTAGAAGTTATTACAAAATCGCTTCGAAATTAATTAACTAGACAGTATCTTAATTTTAATGTAAAAGCGATTAAATATGTATTAGCAAATATTCCATAAATTAGGCGAACGTGCAAGATTAAGGAAACGTTTTCAAATTCCAAATGGCATTGCAATAATTCCTCAAAATTCATTGACCTGTTCGGAAAGTAATTTCGTTTTTTTCCATTAGCTGTATCTGTAAATCATTCTAAATCATATTACATCGTTAATACCAAATGGCGTTATTTTAGCAATTGCTTGAAAACCATTGGGTTGTTCGAAAAGTAACTTCGTTTATTTTCTCATTAGTTGTTTCTTTAACCAACCAACTTCCTATTTATCATATCACACCAATAATACTAAAAGGCATTTGTCTGTCTAGTCTTGTCTGTCCCGTCTTGTCTGTCTAGTCTTGTCTGTCTAGTCTTGTCTGTCTAGTCTTGTCTGTCTAGTCTTGTCTGTCTAGTCTTGTCTGTCTAGTCTTGTCTGTCTAGTCTTGTCTGTCTATCTTGTCTGTCTAGTCTTGTCTGTCTAGTCTTGTCTGTCTAGTCTTGTCTGTCTAGTCTTGTCTGTCTAGTCTTGTCTGTCTAGTATTGTCTGTCTAGTCTTGTCTGTCTAGTCTTGTCTGTCTAGTCCTTTGTCTGTCTAGTCTTGTCTGTCTAGTCTTGTCTGTCTAGTCTTGTCTGTCTAGTCTTGTCTGTCTAGTCTTGTCTGTCTAGTCTTGTCTGTCTAGTCTTGTCTGTCTAGTCTTGTCTGTCTAGTCTTGTCTGTCTAGTCTTGTCTGTCTAGTCTTGTCTGTCTAGTCTTGTCTGTCTAGTCTTGTCTGTCTAGTCTTGTCTGTCTAGTCTTGTCTGTCTAGTCTTGTCTGTCTAGTCTTGTCTGTCTAGTCTTGTTGTCTAGTCTTGTCTGTCTAGTCTTGTCTGTCTAGTCTTGTCTGTCTAGTCTTGTCTGTCTAGTCTTGTCTGTCTAGTCTTGTCTGTCTAGTCTTGTCTGTCTAGTCTTGTCTGTCTAGTCTTGTCTGTCTAGTCTTGTCTGTCTAGTCTTGTCTGTCTAGTCTTGTCTGTCTAGTCTTGTCTGTCTAGTCTTGTCCTGTCTAGTCTTGTCTGTCTAGTCTTGTCTGTCTAGTCTTGTCTGTCTAGTCTTGTCTGTCTAGTCTTGTCTGTCTAGTCTTGTCTGTCTAGTCTTGTCTGTCTAGTTTGCTGTTAGTCTTGTCTGTCTAGTCTTGTCTGTCTAGTCTTGTCTGTCTAGTCTTGTCTGTCTAGTCTTGTCTGTCTAGTCTTGTCTGTCTAGTCTTGTCTGTCTAGTCTTGTCTGTCTAGTCTTGTCTGTCTAGTCTTGTCTGTCTAGTCTTGTCTGTCTAGGTCTTGTCTGTCTAGTCTTGTCTGTCTAGTCTTGTCTGTCTAGTCTTGTCTGTCTAGTCTTGTCTGTCTAGTCTTGTCTGTCTAGTCTTGTCTGTCTAGTCCTTGTCTGTCTAGTCTTGTCTGTCTAGTCTTGTCTAGTCTTTCTGTCTAGTCTTGTCTGTCTAGTCTTGTCTGTCTAGTCTTGTCTGTCTAGTCTTGTCTGTCTAGTCTTGTCTGTCTAGTCTTGTCTGTCTAGTCTTGTTCTGTCTAGTCTTGTCTGTCTAGTCTTGTCTGTCTAGTCTTGTCTGTCTAGTCTTGTCTGTCTAGTCTTGTCTGTCTAGTCTTGTCTGTCTAGTCTTGTCTGTCTAGTCTTGTCTGTCTAGTCTTGTCTGTCTAGTCTTGTCTGTCTAGTCCTTGTCTGTCCTAGTCTTGTCTGTCTAGTCTTGTCTGTCTAGTCTTGTCTGTTCTAGTCTTGTCTGTCTAGTCTGTCTGTCTAGTCTTGTCTTCTAGTCTTGTCTGTCTAGTCTTGGTCTGTCTAGTCTTGTCTGTCTAGTCTTGTCTGTCTAGTCTTGTCTGTCTAGTCTTGTCTGTCTAGTCTTGTCTGTCTAGTCTTGTCTGTCCTAGTCTTGTCTGTCTAGTCTTGTCTGTCTAGTCTTGTCTGTCTAGTCCTGTCTGTCTAGTCTTGTCTGTCTAGTCTTGTCCTGTCTAGTCTTGTCTGTCTAGTCTTGTCTGTCTAGTCCTTGCTGTCTAGTCTTGTCTGTCTAGTCTTGTCTGTCTAGTCTTGTCTGTCTAGTCTTGTCTGTCTAGTCTTGTCTGTCTAGTCTTGTCTGTCTAGTCTTGTCTGTCTAGTCTTGTTCTGTCTAGTCTTGTCTGTCTAGTCTTGTCTGTCTAGTCTTGTCTGTCTAGTCTTGTCTGTCTAGTCTGTCTGTCTAGTCTTGTCTGTCTAGTCTTGTCTGTCTAGTCTTGTCTGTCTAGTCTTGTCTGTCTAGTCTTGCTCTGTCCTAGTCTTGTCCTGTCTAGTCTGTCTGTCTAGTCTTGTCTGTCTAGTCTTGTCTGTCTAGTCTTGTCTGTCTAGTCTTGTCTGTCTAGTCTTGTCTGTCTAGTCTTGTCTGTCTAGTCTTGTCTGTCTAGTCTTGTCTGTCTAGTCTTGTCTGTCTTCTGTCTGTCTTGTCTGTCTAGTCTTGTCTGTCTAGTCTTGTCCTGTCTAGTCTTGTCTGTCTAGTCTTGTCTGTCTAGTCTTGTCCTGTCTAGTCTTGTCTGTCTAGTCTTGCTGTCTAGTCTTGTCTGTCTAGTCCTTGTCTGCCTAGTCTTGTCTGCTAGTCTTGTCTGTCTAGTCTTGCCTGTCTAGTCTGTCTGTCTAGTCTTGTCTGTCTAGTCTTGTCTGTCTAGTCTTGTCTGTCTAGTCTTGTCTGTCTAGTCTTGTCTGTCTAGTCTTGTCTGTCTAGTCTTGTCTGTCTAGTCTTGTCTGTCTAGTCTTGTCTGTCTATCTTGTCTGTCTATCTTGTCTGTCTAGTCTTGTCTGTCTAGTCTTGTCTGTCTAGTCTTGTCTGTCTAGTCTTGTCTGTCTAGTCTTGTCTGTCTAGTCTTGTCTGTCTAGTCTTGTCTGTCTAGTCTTGTCTGTCTAGTCTTGTCTGTCTAGTCTTGTCTGTCTAGTCTTGTCTGTCTAGTCTTGTCTGTCTAGTCTTGTCTGTCTAGTCTTGTCTGTCTAGTCTTGTCTGTCTAGTCTTGTCTGTCTAGTCTTGTCTGTCTAGTCTTGTCTGTCTAGTCCTTGTCTGTCTAGTTCTTGTCTGTCTAGTCTTGTCTGTCTAGTCTTGTCTGTCTAGGTCTTGTCTGTCTAGTCTTGTCTGTCTAGTCTTGTCTGTCTAGTCTTGTCTGTCTAGTCTTGTCTGTCTAGTCTTGTCTGTCTAGTCTTGTCTGTCTAGTCTTGTCTGTCTAGTCTTGTCTGTCTAGTCTTGTCTGTCTAGTCTTGTCTGTCTAGTCTTGTCCTGTCTAGTCTTGTCTGTCTAGTCTTGTCTGTCTAGTCTTGTCTGACTAGTCTTGTCTGTCTAGTCTTGTCTGTCTAGTCCTTGTCTGTCTAGTCTTGTCTGTCTAGTCTTGTCTGTCTAGTCTTGTCTGTCTAGTCTTGTCTGTCTAGTCTCTGTCTTCTTGTCCCTGTCTAGTCTTGTCTGTCTAGTCTTGTCTGTCTAGTCTTGTCTGTCTAGTCTTGTCTGTCTAGTCTTGTCTGTCTAGTCTTGTCTGTCTAGTCTTGTCTGTCTAGTCTTGTCTGTCTAGTCTTGTCTGTTCTTGTCTGTCTGTCCTTGTCTGTCTAGTCTTGTCTGTCTAGTCTTGTCTGTCTAGTCTTGTCTGTCTAGTCTTGTCTGTCTAGTCTTGTCTGTCTAGTCTTGTCTGTCTAGTCCTTGTCTGTCTAGTCTTGTCCTGTCTAGTCTTGTCTGTCTAGTCTTGTCCCTGTCTAGTCTTGTCTGTCTAGTCTTGTCTGTCTAGTCTTGTCTGTCTAGTCTTGTCTGTCTAGTCTGTCTGTCTAGTCTGTCTAGTCTTGTCTGTCTAGTCTTGTCTGTCTAGTCTTGTCTGTCTAGTCTTGTCTGTCTAGTCTTGTCTGTCTAGTCTTGTCTGTCTAGTCTTGTCTGTCTAGTCTTGTCTGTCTCTATCTCCTCTGTCTTGGTCTCTAGTCTTGTCTGTCTAGTCTTGTCTGTCTAGTCTTGTCTGTCTAGTCCTTGTCTGTCTAGTCTTGTCTGTCTAGTCCTTGTCTAGTCTAGTCTTGTCTGTCTAGTCTTGTCTGTCTAGTCTTGTCTGTCTAGTCCTTGTCTGTCTAGTCTTGTCTGTCTAGTCTTGTCTGTCTAGTCTTGTCTGTCTAGTCCTTGTCTGTCTAGTCTTGTCTGTCTAGTCTTGTCTGTCTAGTCTTGTCTGTCTAGTCTTGTCTGTCTAGTCTTGTCTGTCTAGTCTTGTCTGTCTAGTCTTGTCTGTCTAGTCTTGTCTGTCTAGTCTTGTCTGTCTAGTCTTGTCTGTCTAGTCTTGTCTAGTCTTGTCTGTCTAGTCTTGTCTGTCTAGTCTTGTCTGTCTAGTCTTGTCTGTCTAGTCTTGTCTGTCTAGTCTTGTCTGTCTAGTCCTTGTCTGTCTAGTCTTGTCTGTCTAGTCTTGTCTGTCTAGTCTTGTCTGTCTAGTCTTGTCTGTCTAGTCTTGTCTGCTAGTCTTGTCTGTCTAGTCTTGTCTGTCTAGTCTTGTCTGTCTAGTCTTGTCTGTCTAGTCTTGTCTGTCTAGTCTTGTCTGTCTAGTCTTGTCTGTCTAGTCTTGTCTGTCTAGTCTTGTCTGTCTAGTCTGTCTGTTGTGTCTTGGCTGTCTAGTCTTGTTCTGTCTAGTCTTGTCTGTCTAGTCTTGTCTGTCTAGTCTTGTCTGTCTAGTCTTGTCTGTCTAGTCTTGGTCTGTCTAGTCTTGTCTGTCTAGTCTTGTCTGTCTAGTCTTGTCTGTCTAGTCTTGTCCCTGTCTAGTCTTGTCTGTCTAGTCTTGTCTGTCCTAGTCTTGTCTGTCTAGTCTTGTCTGTCTAGTCTTGTCTGTCAAGTCCTTGTCCTGTCTAGTCTTGTCTGTCTAGTCTTGTCTGTCTAGTCCTTGTCCTGTCCTAGTCTTGTCTGTCTAGCTTGTCTGCTAGTCTTGTCTGTTAGTCTTGTCTTGTATGTCTCTTTTGTCTGTCTAGGTCTTGTCTTGTCTAGTCCTTTGTCTGTCTAGTCTTGTCTGTCTAGTCTTGTCTGTCTAGTCTTGTCTGTCTAGGTCT